>JAPJBO010000105.1:0-385878 GCA_030068145.1 Diplonema papillatum
GCTTTGCGTCAAATTTGGGCCATTACATTGATGTAACAGTGGTTTTCCCGTCAAATTTGGGCCATTACATTGATGTAACAGTGTTTTCGGTCAAATTCGGCCCATTACATTGATGTAACAGTGGTTTTCCGTCAAATTCTGGCCATTACATCGATGTAACAGTGGTTTTCTGTCAAATTCTCATTACATTGATGTAACAGTGGTTTTCGGTCAAATTCTGCCCATTACGATGTAACAGTGGTTTTCCGGTCAAATTGGGCCCATTACATTGATGTAACAGTGGTTTTCGGTCAAATTTGCCCATTACATTGATGTAACAGTGGTTTTCGGTCAATTTGGGCCATTACATTGATGTAACAGTGGTTTTCCGTCAGATTCTGCCCATTACATCAATGTAACAGTGGTTCTCCGTCAAATTTGGGCCATTACATTGATGTAACAGTGGTTTTCCGTCAAATTTTGGGCCATTACATGATGTAACAGTGGTTTTCCGTCAGATTCTGCCCATTACATTGATGTAACAGTGGCTTTGCGTCAAATTTGGGCCATTACATTGATGTAACAGTGGTTTTCCGTCAAATTTGGGCCATTACATTGATGTAACAGTGGTTTTCGGTCAAATTCGGCCCATTACATTGATGTAACAGTGGTTTTCCGTCAAATTCTGCCCATTACATCGATGTAACAGTGGTTTTCCGTCAAATTTGGGCCATTACATTGATGTAACAGTGGTTTTCGGTCAAATTTGGGCCATTACATTGATGTAACAGTGGTTTTCGGTCAAACTTGGGCCATTACATTGATGTAACCGTGGTTTTCCGTCAAATTTGGGCCATTACATTGATGTAACAGTGGTTTTCGGTCAAATTTGGCCCATTACATTGATGTAACAGTGGTTTTCCGTCAGATTCTGCCCATTACATCGATGTAACAGCGGTTTTCCGTCAGATTCTGGCCATTACATTGATGTAACAGTGATTTTCGGTCAAATTTGGGCCATTACATTGATGTAACAGTGGTTTTCCGTCAAATTCTGCCCATTACATCGATGTAACAGTGGTTTTCCGTCAGATTCTGCCCATTACATCGATGTAACAGTGGATTTCGGTCAAATTTGGCCCATTACATTGATGTAACAGTGGTTTTCCGTCAAATTCTGCCCGTTACATTGATGTAATGGCCCAAGTTTGGGCCATTACGTTGATGTTTTTGGGGAGGGGCAGTGCAACTTGGACCTGATAGAGCCGTACCGTTCGGCCGGGGGGCAAAGCCCCCCGAACCCCCCCTTATTTCGACTTTCCAGAACAAACCAAACCCGTACATTTCAGCTGTGTATGGCGGTGTCGGAAGCCAAGAAGGCAGGTGGTGAAAATGGAAACTGAAAAAAAAAAAAAAAAATCCCGCGGGCTCGGGAGATTTGGGGGTGGGTGGGTCCCCCCCCCCCCCTTTGGGCGGGCAGTTGGCCCGCCCGGGTAATAATCCGGCGTCCCATAATATATATAAAATATATTATATATGGTACGATGCCAAACCCCCCCCCCCCCCTAGGGCTATGTAGGATGGAAACGTTGGAAACGTTTCCGTTTCCGTTTCCTTCCTTTTTGGCGGTGGATGGAAACGCCGTTTCTTTTCAAAAGAAACGGCTGGTATGCCACTAGTATACTGGCTGAAGGTCCGACCGGAAATGTGTTCCGAACGGCGGACCCCGCAATCCAGCGGGAAACCATGGACAGAAAAGAGGGAGGAAAGAAGCATAAGAGTTGCGACCGCGTGGAGCAGACGCAACCACACGCGTCCGGTTGTGCTGACTTTGAGGTCTGCAGCTCTTTACACCAATGGCTGTTGTGGCGACGATGCTCTGTTATGCGAGGCTGTTGACCAACGCGCTGAAGACGATCGGGAAAGCACATCCGCTTCCAATAATAGACTCTACAGATACGATCGTTCAGCGCCACAGGCTACAAGACCGGGGTCTTTCGGCGGTGTAAGACAAAGAGGGAGTGCAATCAGCATCAGGAGGTGAGAAGGGCACACGTATGCCGGGGCAATGTTGAACCCGCCAGAAAAGCGATGGCCACGCAGTAACGTGTGCGTTAAACATCGCTTGCCACAGTGCACCTTGCATACGACGACGGGTGGCAACCGTCACCGGAAGGGGCGGTGTTGTCGGAGCATAGACAACGACGGCAGGAAGAAACCACCAACAATGCAGAAGAGGACGGCAGATTCAACAAGCCCCACTCGTGGGTTGGAAGCAGCAGAAGACGAAGTGGTAGGCACAGAAGGGTGGAATCTGGTGTCAGAAAACATCCACATGTGACGACATTCTGCATCATTAGCTTGTGGTTACCTATTTGCTCGTGTCAGATCGCCGACGAAAGAAAGCGGTGAGCACCGGCGACTGCTCTGCACAAACGAGACCGCGACGACACACAAGAAGGGGCCGAGCCAAGTCGAAGGGCCCTGAAGAGTCAGAGAGCCCGCCAGACGGACACACAGAAGGACCCGTGAAGTGGTATCTTATAGGACCCCTCAGCATGAAGAGCCTTCCGGCGTTTCTTATAAAAGAAACGGAAACGTTCCCGTTTCCGTTTCCGTTTCCGTTTCCTTATTTCGAAAAAACTAAAAGAAACGGCGTTTCCATCCAACTTAGCCCTAGGGGGGGTCAAAAGCTGTCAAAATAGGTCATTTTTTTGGGAACCACATAGGGGCTCCTAAAAGGCAATAAAATTTGGTAAACCGCCCCAGAACCGTATAGAAATGCCTAAAACATGCTTTTTGGCTGCTGAAGTGCCCCGAAAAGGCCTTTTTACGAGTGCCCAATTTTTGGACTCAGGGTGGACACCGTTTGGTACCGGTGTTCTTCTTTTTAGGTGACAACCCCAAAAATAGTGACAGCATGAACCGAAGAAGGAAAACAACACTGCCCAAACCTATGTATTTTTACTCAAAAGACTTTCCTGAGAGTTGGGGATGGTGGGGCTTCGTAGGAGGCATCGACAAGCGACTCAATGAGGTACGGCTTCGTAACGTGCCGCCCCCTCGAGTCCTTGACGTCAGGGCCAGCTTTCGTAGTGGCCTGTGTCGTGTAGCGTGCTACCGCAAGCTGCAGATACCCTGCCCTGAGCTGCTATGTCGTGGCAGCCCTATGAATCCACCGCCGAACCTTTTCGTTCAAGTCCAGTTTTCTATTTTTGTTCAAGCTCAACGTGCGTTGGGGTTAGGTACCAGATACACCCCGGTGACCAGTATTGTCTTCCGTGCGTGTGCAATGCGACCCTTTCGGGGTGGTGTACGAAAGGCGAACTTGAATAAAAGACACTGTCGCGTGCATCCCTTCAACAAAAACGTTGGGATCTGGAAAATCCCACTACGGATGAGAGCATCTCATTGTTTTTCTCGGAAAGACATCGAACTTTGTGAATATCGCCCCAGCAGCAGTTCGGGGAAGAGCTGCTGCCTGCGGTGTCAACAACACCTCAGCTTGCGCAAGACTCAGAGAGCCTTTTGGGACGTTGTTAACCATCCAGACGAGCAACGTTCATAGCTGCCTTCCTCCTGGGTGTCGTTTGCCCTTTTGTTGCTTCCATTTGTGGCTGCCTGCACGTGATTGTAGCCTCATCTTTGCATGGTATGAACAGTGAAGCACACACACAGGCAGCTAGCCGGTACCAAACGGTGTCCACCCTAAAACCATCAACTAATACACCCCCCCCTGGGCCATTTTCCATGAAACTTTCCCCAAAAACACGTTTCCGGGCATTTCTGAGGCGGGTTGCATGTTTTTGTAGCCTTAAACTGCCGTTAGGTCTACAGGCTGAAAATGTCACCATTTTGACGCAAAAAAAGACCTTTTGACCCCCCCTACGTAGTAGTGCAAAGGGGGGGGGGGGGCCCAGGTGGGCCCCGGAGCGGGCACTCAGTGCGAGGGGGGGTGCCCCCAAAGTGGGGTCATTTTCAAAGCCTCGCCACTTCTCAAGCTAGTCAAACACCTTCTGGCCTCCAGCGGGAAACCCAGACTACACAACGACAAGATCGGCTGTGTTCCGCTGTAGATAGCCACCAGCGGGTCCTCTTGAAGCCGAAGAGTGCTCTCAGGGGTCTCAGATAGCCCTACTTGGCCACCCCGCCTGCAGCGCCTGCGGTGAGCAGGCACACCTTGTAAATAGAATGGGTGCAGCAGGTGCACCCTGCCTAGAATCCGGCTTTACCAGCAATACGAATTAAGAATACAGGTTGACCCAGGAAAACGGAAACTAAGAGAGGGAAAATGCCAAAGATCACGGGTCTGGAGTTCGTGGAGTCATCGGTGAGAGCAATGCAGAAGTTGTCGCCGTTTCATGAGGAAACGAGACGTGGTCAGTCCATGCAGAGACGACTCGTAGCCAGCAGGACCTTTTGCGAAAAGGTCTCTGGTGAGGACCTGATCGGTTTCTTTCTCGCCCTAATGACAGAGGAGGAGAACGTTGACATCTGGAAGCGCCTTTCTGGTAGGCTTTCAGAAGCCTTCAACAGCCAGAAGCCTTCAACAGACGACGAGGCGAGCCGGCGACGCATCGTGAGCGGTTTGGACTGGGCACGTGCCCGGTACAGGGCTGTTGGAATGGTCGTGGGTGACAATCTCTGAAAGAACCGGGGAAAGGCTGCCGAGATTGGCGTTGGCGGGGGAGTCCTCATCTTGGTTCTTTTGCATTTTTCCACCTTATATTCTGCGTTTTCCTTGTAAGCACTGTGTTCTCAAAAGCGGGTGAAGCCGGATTCTAGGCAGGGTGCACTTGCATACCACACATTCTAAGCGTGTGCCTGCCCACTGCTGGCGCTGCACACATGGGGCTAACTGTGACCCCCGAGAGCACTCTTCGGCTTCAAGAGGACCCGCTGGTGGCTATCTACGGCTGAACACAGCCGATCTTGTCGTTTTGAAGTCTGGGTTTCCCGCTGGAGGCCAGAAAGTGTTTGACTAGCTTGAGTAGTGGCGAGGCCCGAAAATGACCCCATTTTGGGGGGCTCTCCCCCTCGCGCTGAGTGCCCGCTCCGGGGCCCACCTGGGCCCACCTGGGCCTATTCGTGGGCCTTCAGAGACCCCTTTACCTCGACTCAGCCCGCCAAAAACCGTTTTGGAACCGTTTTGGGCCACACAAGTGGGGTTTCGGGGCCAGTATGGGGTGACATCAAAATTTTTTTTATTAGTGCAAAGGGGGGGGGGGGGTTTGGCATCGTCTCATATATAAATTCGTGTCCGGATCTTGTGTCAAGGTGTACCCCAGTACACACATGAACTATGGGTGGGGCTCCGGGTGTGCATGGGAGGAAAGTTGTCGTCGCTGTATCCAGAGGCCGTGTGTTCTGCCTTTGTGAACCCTTGCCCGCCGTGAATGCCATGAGTACTGCCCTCTTCCACCATCTTGGATAGACACGCCTCACGCTCGCACACACCCGAAACCGAAACGACCCATGACCCCAAGAGCTGTGCCTCCCGCTGTGCCCGAATACACCCGCTTTCTAATAACTATTGTCCAATCAGGCTTGAAGGCGTATGTAAGCTCTGCCCACAGTCCATCGCAAACTGAGACCAGTCAGAGGTACTTTTTAACAAGAACATCCTCCTCTATCGGAAACAAGCATTTGCTTTTGTGTGACAGTTCAAAGATTTCCGCGCCTGCGGCGCAGGCATAATTTGCATCTGTCTCTGCGGTGGGGCATAGCTAGTTCCCTGTCCCCAAAAGGTCGAGTGCCTGTCCACGAGCCTGGACAAGAAATATTAATTTTGGGTCCCTCCAAAAAATCAAATAATTCGTCCACAATTGCATGGCCATAAAATAGAATTCCGCAAATTAAAGGGCCAAAAATTGTCAGGGTGTACAAAGCCTTCAGGCCAAAAAACGTCCAGATGCGCAAAACACCCGTTTTTGGCCAAAATCACGTCTCTGTATTATGCACTGAAGAAAAGCAAAAAAAAAAAAAAACGCAACACAAAAGAGAGGGTGGGAGCCAATATCATACGTTTGCACCACCGTCAGGATGCGGCGGTGCCTTGCACGGCTGTGCGAGAAGGACCTGAAGTTGCCTCAGGATGGCGGCAGCGGCTTGGGCAAACCGAAGGTTGACCCTTTCTCTATAGCAGGGCGTCTTGATGCAAAGAAAACTGGTGCTGCCGAGGTGCTGGGAAAGGTTCCGGGAGTGCAGCGGCACCTATCAGAAGCAGAGAAGGTGGTCATGACAGGGCGCGACAAGACTATGACCGACAGGCTGTCGCCTGAAAATCTGCTGAACGACTGGAGAGTCAAGAAGGTGTGTACAACCCGCAGAGGCTTCGCTCGCCCTCAAAAACACGCGTCGAGTTCAAATCACTGGATCATTTCCCTCGCGCGGCAGTGTGGTGAGTGTGGCACCCGCTTTGTGTGTGGGTCGCAATGCTGAAGTTGGTTCCATTGGGCAAGAGAGAAGCATCCTCCTTGAGCGCCTATTTTCAGGACACCCCTAGCTAATTAGCTTGAACATGGCACCAGTGCAGTTGTTGTGTCCGAAGTCTGTGCAAACAGCGCGTGATAGGCGATTCCAGAAAGCCGCGGATGGCAGAGAGGCATCCCGAACGAGCCACTTGCGGTGTGGGTGAGAGGACGAGCTCACAACCGAAGCCTGCTAACAAAAGGAACGGCGGCTCGGCAAGGTAGATTGGAAAACTCCAATAAAATAGCAGTACAAAGGGTGTTCCCATCGCCAAAGGTCTCACTTCACGAAGGAAACCCCCCAGAATTGCTTCATAAACCAAACGGAGATTTCAAAGTGCCGACTGAACACAAGAAAACAGTCTATATACAGGGGTACTCCTATCGCCGGAAGTGACACGGAGACTCCAAGACCCCGGGGTATTCAAGCGAACTTTCAATCTACAAAAAACAGGCGGTGAAAGTGGCGACGTACCAGCTCGAGTCCGAAGAGCGATGGGCGTTGCACCAGGCCGACGTCGCGAACGCCAAAGACAAGCCGGGCGAGGTGCCGCAAGACCGGCAGCTGTGCCAAGTCTTGGCCCGCGCTGGGTATTTCGCGCGGTCGGACAAGGTGCCATACCAGAAGGGTGTTGTCAGGGTGAACGGAACCATCATCCGAAATCCGCTGCATCGCTGCACGCCCCGCGACGACATCGTCCTCAGCACGCAGCGCGTGATGGTGGACTACCCGAAGATCTGGCGGTTCAGCAAGCCGCGGAAGGACAGGTCTTTCTTCACGCCGCGTATCAACGCTACCGTAGACGCCAGCCGCATCAAAATCAAGGGTATGCCCGCCTTCGCGTACAGCGCAGGCGGCATTCTGCCCATGCGTGCGTCCGGCCTGCAACTCTTCACCAACGACGCGAGCCTGGCTGAATACATCAACAGTTCTCCCGACATCGAACGCGACTGGACGTGCCGCGTCAACGGGCAAATGCGGCCTGAGCTGATCCGCCGCCTGAACATGGGATACACGTATAACGACGTCAAGTATTCGAACATGGAATGGGTCGTCACCAGCGTAGATTACCTGGGTATGCTTCCAATCAAGCATTTTGAGGTTTTAGGTCTATCGTGCATGCCGAAATGGCGCACGATAACGTGGTCCCCGTAGAGAATGTAATCAGGTAAGCACTCACGCCGGTGCGCACGATCATACAAAACGAAGAAACGCACCTCTTCTCCTTGGATGTTCCAGCTGTTCCACGTGCTCAATGGTGACAATGTTCTCTACCCGTATTTTGAACTATTTGCGGCAGTGTTTTCGCAAGGTGGGCAGGTCACAGGAAGTCCTTTTAATAACTTTGCTTCAGTGATCTTGCAACGGCCGCCCCGCCCTGCGGTGGGTGTCGCCAAATGGAGAAAGGCCCAACAACTGTACTGGAACAACGAGCACGAGAGACAGGCGGCAGAAATGAGGGACCCTAGCGCGTTGGCGAGCAGCACGTTCGGCAGTGTTTTGCCGTATCGATTGAATCTGTTTGGTTATTGGAAAGGCGGGAATATTTTCCCCCCCAACCAGGTGTTTTCTAGGATCCAGCGGGTTGACCGAAAGCGGGTTGGGGGGGGGCACATTTCTCCCGATTCGCACTCTACACGGGTAGAATCCAGCCTCAGAAGCTGAGTTAAAAGCAGGCGTTTACTTTTCCTGTCTCACACACACACACACACTCTCTCTCACTGCCGACTCAAAGCAAACGAAATGCAGGCAAAGTCGAGAAGCGGCACACCGACCGCGCGATCGTCGCTTCGCACCTCAAAATCCGCTTCTGGGGCCCCGGGCCGCCCATCCCGCGGTTGCTCGAACAGCTAGGTAAGGAGTGCCAGAAGCTGGAGCGGGTGAAAATCGGGCCGTACGACCTCAGCCACATCCACGGCGAAGGGGCCCAGGAGGCGTACATCGACGAGGGCCTCCTCCGCTTCACGGACCATGCCTGGGCGCCGTGGGTCGACGCGCACGCTCCGCTGCTGCAGCAAAACATCACCAGCCGCCTGCAGCGCAACGTCCTCTTCCGCAGGAGCGGCGCCGAAGGCTCTGACGCTCTCGAAGAAGAGTTGGAGGTGTCCATTTTTTGCCGGGGGGATCTCTTCGCCATCGGGTGTAAATTGTTGCATTAGTGAATTCGTCCGGCTTCGACTGCCCTGAATCGTCAGTTAGAGCGTGCCCTGCACTCAGAAGAAAAAGGTCTAGATTCGTACAGCTCTCGAAGAAAACGTACCGTTTGTGAGGCGGCTCTGGCTGCTAGGATCAAGCTTCGAGGCAGTGTTCTGTCCAAGTACGTGCGCTCGGCTAAAGGCCGGCGCGGGGCGAGACTGGAGGCAGCAGTTAAAGTTCGGGAAACAGTAAAGTTCGGGCGAAAAGAAAAGCAAAGTTCGGGAGACGCAAAGTTCGGGCGAAGCTAAGTTCTGGTGAAGCAAAGTTCGGGCGAAGCAAAGTTCGCACGAAGCTGAGTTCTGGTGAAGCTAAGTTCGGGCGATGCTAAAAGTGAAGCGAAGTTCGAGTGATGCTAAGTTTGGCCTGTGATGGCAAGTTCGGCGCCAGTACCTGGTGGCGCCGCACCTGTCAGTAGAAGAAGAGGAGTTAGTTGTGGCAAGAGTGTGACGGTCACCCCGCACGCACGCAAATCTTGAGTTAACGTTAGCATAGTGCCGCAACTCCGTCCTCCGCAGGCAGCTCACGCAAATTGCGAGCAATCTGCTTTGCGGGAACTCACCCTTTTTAATCCACGCAGGACATTCGGTCACGGGCTTTGGAAGAAACTAGAGTACGACGACGAGGATCGCAAGATTCTCCTCCGCTGTCGGTTGACAGCGACATCGAGAAGTCGAACAAGGATCTCATGGTCCAAACGAAGGTGTGGTCTAGTACTGAAGCCTATTACCCCCCCTCCCCTTCTTTTCTAAGGATTCTAAGAATCGGAATATTTTTATTCGACGGGTGTCCCCTCTTCCCCTTCTCTCCGACCCCTTGTCTTGTCTTTTCTCGGGTTTCTTTTTGCTTGTTGTTAGAAGAATGTCTCTGCCCGCTTTTCTGCCCCTCGCGCGGGTTTGCGTCGGTTCCCAGCCTTCGGTACGAAGCGCTTGGTTCCTGTGTTGAGGCACCGTCTGCTTCCTTCATCGCTTTGTTGCGTCAGCACCGACTTTGTGGATTCGCTGGGGGTTGGTGGTTGCCGGATCCTCATATGCACGAGTGCCGCGCAACAAGAGCAACACCAATCTGGACACAGCACCGGTATTCAAACGACGCCTTCAAACGAAACAATTAACACACAGCGCAACCGCGTCGTCGGCAGAGGGGTCCCGAAGGTTGCAAAGAGGTCAGTCTCAGATATGCTGGCGGATTTGAAGCAGCCCCCCATCATAAGCAGCCTGCTGTAGTAGGCACACTTACTGATAGCGCCCCAGGCGTTGCAGCCGTTGCCACGACACGCCGCGCCCTTGATTCTGCTTCGAAACGGATGACGAGGGGTCTTCCAGCTACACGCTGCAGGAGCAGCTGCAGACTGAACGGACTTGCCACAAATCACGTGTACGAACTAGAATAGGTGTCAAGTACCGACTACCGAGTCTTTCTAACTACCCTGCGGAATTGACTCCACTGGTTTCGCCATCGTTGAGTTTGCGGATGCAGTCTGCACAAGTGGCGTACAAAGAAGGCGTGGATGCCACCCCAGGACAGAGTCTCAATCCTCTCGGGTGTTAGCACCTCCAATCTTGCGATTTGCCAGTGCGTTGCGAATGCGAGAAAGACTCAGGCGTGGTAATTGATTGGCGCCTCCTTTCCCTAAACAGGGCGTGAAACGGAGCGCTTGTCCTTTTCTGCATGTGGGAGTGTCTCAAGCCCTTAGGGCTTCTTGCTTGCCCGTGTTATTCTACACGAGGAAGCGAACCCCCAGGTTGCTTTCTGCACGCCTGTCGCATTGGTGCAATGGTTCTTCGAAGCTCAAGTCACCGCACATACCCTAGCCCAGCAAATCTTGGCCCCCGAGAGATTCCCAGTTTCGCGTCAGCTCGAAGGATGCCGTCATCTGATCCGTCTTTTTGAACCCTTTCTTGCCGCTCAGGTTTCGCGCCATGGAACTGCTAGGCTCCGCCACAGTCCTTCTCAGTCGCCGAAGGAAAGAGCCCTCAACGTAGCACGGCGGAGATAGACGACCGTTCTGCCAAAACGCCCCCCTATCAGCGCTGTCACCGACTGTGCCAGCGCCGCAGTCAAAGCGCGCCGAAAACGACGAAACGACAGACATAGTGTTAGAGGGTAAAAATTAATAGCTCCCAGGACTCGGCTGGTCCAATCACCTATAGTCTTCTTCATCCCCTCTCGCTCCCTCTCTCTCGGCAACGGAGGGGAGTTGCTGTGTGCTCCTGCGGTCTTTGTGTGTCTCGTACTCCAAGTCCGCCCTTCGGTAAAAGTTCGTCCAGAACCTCTCTCACTTCGTTCACGAAGTTCTTGATCCCTCTCTCTCTCTCCCCCGGCAACTATGAGTTTCCTCTGGTGGGGAAAGATCAGCGCGGCAGTGCTGGCTGGCTACCTGACGAGCCGCCACCGATTTCGAACGTGTTCTCCCTCTTTCAAGACACGTCAACTACAATGGAGTTGTTGCGAACGTTGTCACGGGGGGAAATGACGGGAACACGTCTTCAACGCACGTCCTCCTTCTTCTCGGCCCAGTTGCTGTACATCCGGCGAACCAGCCCCACGAACCGTCATTTCATTCAAAACGTAGGAGGAAACCCGCCTGAAAGCAAACCGGCCCCTCCTCCCCGTTCCCGACACCCTTCCTATCTCCGCCCGCCCGCACCCCACGCATATCCCCCTTGGAAGGCGGAGGGAACCCAAGATGTGCCCGGGGCGTCGTGTGTGTTGACCCCGCGATGAACCCAGCGCAGAAAGTCGTCGAGCTGCCCCATGGCGTGAACCCGGGGATTCTCGAGCCGGGCGAGCGGTACCTGGGCCCGGTTCTGCACAAAGTGGCGAAGAAGGTCGCCGAGGGCGGGACCGTCGACAACGAGAAGCTGTACCGCAAAGGGTACGACGCCGCCTTCAAGCTCGTCTACAGCGACGGGACCGCCGGAAAGGACGGCAGCTCGGACTCGGACGCGGACGGACACCGACAGCTGCGGACGGCGGCCGGCAACCCGCAGCTCGTGCTGCCGTCCGCGGACGCGACGAAGCCCGGCGCCGGCCACGCCCAACACGGCGACAAGACGCCCCGCGGGCGGAAGGGTAAAAAGCGGCGGAAGGACAAGAAGCGGAAGGCCAGCGCCCGCCCGGGCGACGGAACGGGCGAACAACCGGCGAAGCCGCCGCAGCAGCAGGGGTCCCCGTTGCTGCAGGGCGGCGAGGACTCCCCTCACGAGTCGGTCGCTTCGCCGACGACGCCGATGTCCCCCACGTCCTTCGCCGCCGCCGAGATCGCGCGGCAGCTGTCGCAGCGCGCGGGCCCGGAGCTCGCGCCGCTGCAGCCGCTGCCGCAGCACCCCCACCACCAGATCTCGTTCAACATGGTCGCCGACGAGCGGTTGATGACGCCGCTGACGCCCGGCGGCGCCGGCAGCGCTTTCGCGCACGCCAGCCCGCCGCGGGGGAAGAAGCCCGGGCGGCCGGGCAAGGCGGGGCGGGCCGTCCCGAAGTCGCCGCTCCGCGGCGGCAAGCGCGCCGCCGGCGGCGGAAAGCCGCCCAAGTCCGGCGAAATGCCGCTCCTCCGCATCTCGACGGGCGGCGGCGGCGACACCAACGACGACGACGAGCTCGAGTCGTCGGGGTCCGACAACTCGGAGAGGGAGACCTTGAGGATCCCGAAGATGAGCGAGCTCCCGCGCATGAAGTCTTACAAGGTGCTGGCCAACGGCATCCGTCGGTCGTTCGAAGTCCTTCGGAATTCAAGCTTGTCCAACCCCGACACAACGAGCCCCGGCAGGGAGCAGCGGGTCCTCCGCATGTTGCAGGGCACCGTCGACCAGAAGAAGGCGATCGAACAGCGCCTAAAGCACGTGCTCTCTGAAAACCAGAAGAAGATGCACAGCGTCGAGCAGGAGCTGACGGAGGTGAAAGCGTACTACCAAGGCGTCGTGGAAGACTACGAAGAATCGATGGAAGTCATGCGGCTGACCCTCGTCGTGATGCAGGACGAATGTCGAGCTGAGGCAGAGGCAGCGGAATCAGGCAAGTCTAAACTGGACGAAGTAGTCCGCGCAGCAGAAGCACGGCTTGAGAGGAGGCACAAGAAGGAGGAAGTTGCCTGGAAGTTCGAGAGGGCGGCGCTGAACTCGAAGGTTTGTCCCGGGCCCTCCCATTTGCCTGTCGGTATCACGTGGCAGCAGTTCTGGAGCAGAGTCTCTGTACCGAGACACATATTTTGTGATCCCGTAGGTAATACAGACGGTATACTCCTACATTGTAGTGTGCGGTTTTGCGGGTGTGGCACACTGGATTTGCAGTGTACCCGACACTTTTGACCGCACTGTTAACTACCCACCCGCTGCTGGAGTACATCGTGCACGAGGAGGCCGCCAGCTGCAAAATCAAGTAACACTAGCTACCCCTGCTCCTTCCGCAGAAGAGCCGCGTGTGCAAAGCAAGCGCGTATTCAAAAAAGAACCCTCCACACGGAAACCTTTGACCAGAGACATTTATACCTGTACACGCGAACAAGAATCCGTTGACTCAACTCAGCCCTGGGTCCCTCATGACTTCAGCCCGTATGAAACCCTTCTCTTTCCCACTCTCAACCCCGCTCTCAATTACTTCAAAGAAGACTTGTCGCTCGCACCAAACATTGTTCTGCCTCTCATGGGGCTCCCCCCCTCTAGAAAGTCCGTCGGTTGCACTCAGCTACAACACGACGTACAGATGCAAGGGGTTCAGGACGAGCTGGAGGCGACCATTAAAGCGAAGGAAGAAGGGGAAGCCGAGTTGATGGGCGACCTGCAAAAGACGGAATCCCGGGCGAAAGCCGCCGAGAGCTTGGTTGGGCAGGCGCAGATTCGGGACAACGAGCGCCTGAGCCGCATCACCGAGCTGCTCGAAGCCGCCGAAAGCGTCAAACGCGGAGCCGAGGATAAGGTGAAGGAGGTCGAGGCAGCCTGCGCAGCGAAGGTCGCCGTGCTTGAGGCGACTGTCAAGACAGCACTGGCCACCGTCGAACGCTACGAGCTGGACGCCGAAGATCGCGCGATGAGCGCTCCTGCTCAGCTGCCGCAGCCCACGTACGATGACTCACGCGTCGACCTTCTCGAATCCGACGTCTTGCGCTTGCAAACTGCATTGCGCGATGCGCAGCACGCTTTGGACGTGTCCCAAACGGAGGTTGAAGACCTCAACAAGAACGCGGAATCCCTCCAACAGCAGCTGAAAGATGCGCAGCAACGCATCACAGTTGCGAGTCTCGCAAACACTGTCGTCGGAGCCGCCCCCGCGGCGGTATGCTCTTCGTTGAAGATCTACATCTAACATGAACCCTCAACCACAATATATGACTGTCAACAAACAGTACGAGAATAAAGCGGCACTACGCATTTCTTCGTGTCTGGCATGCCCCCCCTTCATCTTCGGCGGCGCACCCCAGTAACGGAGATCTTGAATAGGCCTACAGTAAGTGTCAGGGCTCCTGTCCGGCAAACGTACGCCGGTCCGAATCCGAAACTACTCCACCCTGTGTGGAGCTGTGCGTTGCAGAGTGGCTGTACGACAAAGGCATGAGAGGTTCGCTACAAGGGACAGACCGCTGTCACGTGAAACCGAGTTGACCTCACCAAAACATTAATCTCAGGGGGAAGAGAGCGATCAGCAGTTAAAAGCTGTGATGCAACTTGTCGACGTTTTCGTTGAAGCCGCTGTCGACATCCTGGAGCCCGCCCTTGCCAGCGAAGAAGGTGCTTACATGGCACAGCGCGAGGATTCGGACTATGATGCTAAACTTGACGTGACCCTCCACAACACACGTGCCGTGGGCTCTGCTCTGGCGCAAGCCAAGGGCGAATTTGTCTCGCTGCAGGAGAAGTACGCTCTCGAGAAGGTGTGTCTCTTTTACCCGTTCCCGCGTAAACATTGTAAATCCACACTCGTCGTTGCTTTGCCTGTCTAACTTGATTGGCAACAGGCCGCAGAAGCGGACTGAGGAGTAACAATATTATCCGGAAGAGGCTAATGGTGCGTGTGCACACACGCACTCATTGGAGTAGCGTCAGCATTGCAGAATGCTCATCCTCGGGTGAAATGTGCCGCCTGCGGAAAAACACTCAGCGGGCCGAAACCCCCGTGCAGCAAGATGAAAGCAGCAGTCTTGAGCCGAGTATCCGGCTCCCCGAAAAATCCCGCCCCACCCACCCTTCGGAGAGGAGTCACAGGACCCAAAAGCAGCGTGTCGGAAACTCGAAGCCGACTGGTGAAAGTGACAAGTGGGCTTTGCTTCGATTCAGCCGTTACCCACCTGCCCTGAACTTAAACAGACACACACACACACACACACACACACACACACACACACACACACACACACACACACACACACACACACACACACACACACACACACACACTGCGTCAATATGAACAGTACAAAGGAAGTGCCCTGGGAAAAGGGCGATCCCTACGGGCGCTGACGAACGAATGACGAGGCTAAGTGGCGTTATAAGGCACTGCGGGCAGGTCGCGAACGTCACCAGCGCCACAGCGTTGGGTGGGGGGATTATGCAGGCGTGTCGGGCTGAGCTCGACCCCCGAACCGAGTGGTGTGGCGAACCGTGAGCCGACGAATCCAAGTCGCAGCGACGGCCCCAAACCCACTCCTTAAACCACATGAGGAGAGGACGGCGGACATCCACCCGGAGCAGCACTATGAGCCCACGTGGCAGAACATGGCGGAGAGGAGAGGAAGAGAGCAGGAGAGAGGAGCCAGCGGCCAGCGGTCGCAGCCGGCGAGGCCCCCAGGAAATCGAACGCTGAGGTGCGCGAAACACGATGCACCCCGCTGCGCAACATGTAAGAGGAAACGGCTGCTCCCGGGAAGATGCTGTGACCAGCAACATGTAAACCATGAGGCAAAACGCCCGTGCCAGACTGAATGCTCCGCACAATGGGCAATCATCACGAGCGGGCGGCAGGAGCCTCGGCAGTATCCTAGAAAGGGCGGAAAAAAATGGGCTATATTCCGCGCAGGGATTACCCACAACTGAGATTTAACACACACACACACACACACACACACACACACACACACACACACACACACACACACACACACACACACACACACACACACACACACACACACACACACACACACACACACACACACACACACACACACACACACCACACACACACACACACACACACACACACACACACACACACACACACACACACACACACACACAAACACACCACACACACACACACACACACACACACACACTCACAGGAGGAAAATGCTGCTCTCCGAGTTGAGGTGGAGACGCTGCACGACATGTCGCCACATGAGAAGGAAGAGATCCGTCAGGCAATCATACAAGAGGCCGCCATTGAAATTGAGAAGAAGATCATGACCGACCTCGGCAAGCACATGAGGCAGCCGTTCTGGCAGCGCATGGAAGAGTGTGCGAAGGCGTGGGAGGTGAAGTGGCGCAAACGGAAAGACGAGTTGCTGCGCGAGCGAGCGAAGAACATGGAGCGCGTCTTGCACATTATTCGCAAATCGAGCAAGGCCCTTGTAGACGCCCACGCCCTTTGGTACCCAAGCACATCTTATCCCAGTGAAGGTCTGCCGTTCTATATTCTCATGGGAAGGGGACAACAACAGAGAAGAACCCGAAAATATTATTGCTGGTCGGCCAATCTTGTGACTAGACCACCTACAGTGATCACACACTCTGGGCAGTGACAATATCGGGCCCTTTAAAACTCCTGTGGCGACCCAGCAGGGACGCCAGATCACGGTGCTGCGCCAGCTCTTGTTGCGTTAGTCGGGGGTCATTTGTGCTTTCGATTGCCTCGAGAAAACGCTCAAAACAATTGTTCCACAACCGCAGGTCCCGAGCGCAGTCTCAGCGCCGCAAACTGCACCCCCGTGTTGCCCACGCAAGCGAAGCTATTGATGCCAGCGGCCAGCGACGGCCACCAGCGCAATGGAAGCATCGTCGTTAAGGCTGACGGAGTTCTCTCAGGTGGGCTTTTTCTTTTCCACTCAATTTACGTTTCGTACGGGCTGTCCTAAAATGTACTTTTGTTCATCTAACGGGAGTGAGGATAGGATAGTACGCTGCCATCTATCTGTTTTTGTTCTTGACAAATTGCATTTGTTAGACACAAAAAGAAAACAGGAGCCGGTATAGCTTCGTGCGTAGCACCGATCACGCACAAGCGGCCTTGCTCAGCGGCCGAGCGGTTGTTTGACGCGGCTGTAAAACGGGGATCGCGTGCTGTTCCTGACGAGTTGAGGCAACGGGTGACCCAGACGCCACCGCTCCCGCCGCCTAGAGACGCTCGGGAACCGTACATGGATGATGTGTCAGCCGCAGGTGTCAGCTACCGGCCCAGCACATCGCACTGTCATTTGCCTTGCCATTACAACCGCATCAGGACCCCCCCGCTGGTGTCGAAGTACAAACCATCGGAGCCCGACTTGCCCCTCGCGTGGCACCCGGATGAGGTTCCCTTCCTCGTTCCCATGTCGCGGCAGCTTGTTGGCGTTCACCAGGCTGATGGCAGGCAGCGGGTGTCGCTGGTTGCTAGTCCCGGCTGGAATTCTGAAAATGGTTAACTAAACTGCGCGGGGCGGTGGCCACGTAGTCGTAGTAGTTGACTTGGCAATCTTTGTCTACGCTCCATGCCGCTGTCCTCTGTCGCTCACAACTCTAGTGGGGCATACGACGCGTTCGCATTCAATTCTCTTTATTGCCAAATAATGACCTGCATCCTCCGGCGTGTTATCTACATGCATGTGGTATCATGTAGTACACCCGTGCATGGTCGGCAGTACCTCCCCACGTGGTGGCAGAGTCTACATGCGGCCACCCAAGGCAAAAAACTGAAAAGAGCTCCCTGCGAATGAAGGTTTTCAAGCAGACTTTCAAAAAGCACGAAGACGGCCAGCATCGATGTAGTCGCCTGCATCGGCCCTCTCGTCCAAGGGGTCATTTCTCCCCTCTGCACCCTTTACCCTCTCGGTCCTCTTCCTCTCGGCTTTCAAACACGGCGATGTAGATTCGTTTCCAGCTTCATACTTGGCCAGCATAGCAATGGTCGGAAATCTCACCGACTGAGGATCCAGTGCAAGAGAGCATTTCGGTCCTAGCACTCACACACCACCACAACATGTGTATGCCTACCAGTGTTGGAGGTAGTACCCACGTCCTTCTACACAGCTGCGTGATGGCTAGGACCAACTATGAACACGGTGAGTGGCTGCCCAAAATGCTAGTCATGGGTCTTGTTTCTTGGCTGGCTGCGTCGCCGTCCCGTCGGCACTTTTCCAAGGCCGCAACCGACCCTTTTTTTTGTCGTTCGGTGTCCGACGCACACACGACCTTTCTTGGTGCTTTTGCTTAGAGATCCGCTCCTTCGTCTTAGCCCTTCGGTTTTCTTACAAGCTTGTATCGAGCCCTGGCGGAGAATGTTTGGCGCATGTCTGGCACGAGGGTACCTCGTGTAAGACGGAGACCCATTCGCTATATACGATACGAGATCGTACGTTGTCGAACATTCTTGCCGAATGCTTCCGCAGAAGCTCGTTCCCGCGTATTAACGGGACCGTGAGCAGGCTCTAACACAACTCGTAGCTTGTTGAGAGTGACATCAAGCTTGGAAACCGAGTCATGAATTCAGTGCCTCAAATGCTTTGAATTGTTTCCAATCGTGCTCTGAACTGAACTCAACACCTGAACCTGTCGCGCCGAACATACGCTGACAGACAGATTTCGGAAGGCCAGACTTGCAGACTTTCGCATCTGACCTAAAAGGGGCAATTCTCCGCTTCTAGCTCATTGCCCACATCACAAACAGGATACACACTCGTTTGCAGACGCGGCCAGTATCCCCCCTTTCGAGTTTTTCTAGAGGCCGTGACTGAAGAAAAAAGAAGGTGCAACGGCAGCGAACCAGACAAGCTGAGAACGAAGGAGAGATAATAAGAGAGTACAACGAGAATCACAAGCAGAGCAAAGCACGAGAAAAGGAGGTGCACCGACACAAAGAAAGAGAAGGCTGGAAAGACAAGCAGAGCCATACACAAAGAACAGAAGTTGTACCCGCGTAAGACAAGCAAAAAGCAAGTATATAGAAAGAAAAGTCGAAAAGAAGAACCGAGTCGGCAGCAAGAATAGGTGGTGGCAGTCGAGGCCGAGGCACGTAGAAAAGAACGCTTCAACCAAATACGGAGCTCAATTACCTTGCAACTTGTCCTAGCGGGAAAAGGAACTCTTTCTGCAGTGCGCTGGAGTGCGAGGTTTGACGTAAGAAGGCGCACACCTGTTTCGATTCACTGTTGAAAGAAGCTGAGCGAGGGAGACGAATATCCAGAAATACGCGCGAGCGAGTTGGCATTTTGTTCGCGAAGAGAGACAGGACGTCACGTCTGGATTGATCTCCGGTACAATACAACAAAGCTAACCTAAGTAGTCAGGGGCTGCTGAGACCTGCCGCTTTTTCAAAGAGAAAAGAAAGTCGGTGGGTGAATTACCTTCGCTGAGAGTCAGCCGCTCCTGGAGCGCAGCAACTACAGTTTCTGGAATTGTTAGGTCTGGCTTAGCGTTAGAGGCTCGTTTGGCACGACCGCCCAGCTACCGACAAGAGGGACCCGAATCTGACGCTGGCTCTGGCACTCCGGCCGCACTTTAAGTGTGTGTAGAGCGCAGCCCGTTTGAGGAGCAGAGCAGAGTGGACACGACACGATGTCGAAGTCTGCATCGGCCGCGAAGTTTGTACCGCGCTCGAGGCCTACTGGGACGGTTGTGGCTGATGATACCTCAGGACCCACCCCGAAGGGTGGGAAAGGTGGGCGCAACTTCGGGAAAGACGACAGGAGTGACCCTCCTCGCAGCGGGCACCCCGACAGGGACATTGAAGGGCGGTACGGAAATGGCACCTTCAGCGCGTCGAAGAACGCGACAGCGACCAGCGGGTTTGAGAAGTCTGACGGGGATGAAAGGTCCAAACCGCACAGCAGCAGCTACCGCGGCGACAGGAGTCAACGCAACAAAGACGGGGATCGCGACGGCCCGCGCAACACGCAGCGCGACAGGGAATCCGACGGACGGCACTCAAACAACAGCAACGTCCCGCCTGGGCAGCGGCCCACCGTCCAAGCGCCCAGGGGCGCTCGCTGCTATTCCCAGCGCACGTCGAACGACGATTCCGAGCCGGTCGTCATAGACGAGGCGTCAACTGGGCGACAGGGCTCGTGGACAGGCAACCGCGGGAAGGGCAGCAAGTCGGAAGACAGAGACGGTGCCAGAGGAGAGGGCGGCAAGTCATCGAAGGGGTCCAAAGGCGACAAAGGAGACAAGGGAGACAAAGGCGAACGTTCGAATAGAAACGACAGGGAACGGAAAGACAGACGCCCTGGAGACGATGGAAGGCACGATAAACACAGCGACGGCCGTGACCGTGATCGGCCTTTCTGGGAATCCGCCAATAGAACAGCCGTTCCCGTTCCCGATTCGAACGACCGTTTCGGAGGATTGGCCAGATACATGGCCCCGACGCGGAAGCGCGACAACAACAGCGGCGGCAGCAACAAAACCAGCAGCAACCAAGGAGGCGGAGGCCAAAGCGCGAGTGACACCCGTGGACACGAAGGGGACGACGGCCGCGACCGTTTCTTCGGCGTCCGCAAGAAACCCGAAGCAAGCAGACCCCCGCAGGTGCACACTTCGCAAGCACCATCATCACGCGACGTAGATGTTGGTGTCAAAGACAAAGACACGAAGCCGGCTCATGCTGCGGACCTGGCGTCTTCTGGCGAAGGCCTGATCTTCTCCGTGGACCAGCCGCACCCTCTCCATTCGCCTTTCAAGTTCATGTACAGGGACCGCTTAGCGCCGCAAGATAACCACGAAGACGGATACGACTCGTTGTGCACGCTGCTTTTCGAAGTCGATACCGTAGAAGACTTCTGGATGGCCTACTCGCATCTCGCCCCGGTCAACACCATCCGTGACACTGACATGTTCTTCTTCAAGGCTGGATGTCGTCCCATGTGTGAGGTATGTCTCCCTGCCCTTACCTTCTGACGCAAACCATCCAAACGAATAAGGGACGTCGAATTGGCTTCTACCTAACGCGGGGAGTCAAGTGTTTAGTGGCTGCCCGGGGTCAGGTGAGAACCGTAAAGTTTGGAAGTGCTATCGCAAGTTTGTGAGGTCTGAGACACCGAATGGACAGAAAGCAGTTGGCTAGTCCATGCATGATTCAAAGCTTTTGAAGATAAATGGAACACACAGGTCCATCCCGAAGGATGCCGTTTGTCCATAGCTTTCAAGAACTGCCGCGAAAGTGCACTTCGGGTTGCCGAGTTGTGGGAAGCGGTCGTCGTCGCCATCGCAAGCGGCCAGTTCCCTCACGTTTCCGAGGTTCTCGGCTGTGTGTACACGCAGAAGACCGCAATCAGCAAAACCAAGACTGGCGAGCGCATTGTTATCTGGTTCCAGCGCAGCTACGCAGACACCGTCCAGGTATGCAGGAGTTGTTTACGTGCGACATTCAGGTGTTCCCAGGAATTTCTTGAGGGATTTAAGGAGTTTCAGGAAGAATGGTTGAAAGCTTTCGTCGGGTCTCGTAGGACATCGGAGCGCACTGCGAATGGTCCATGCGTCCTTCCCGGTCTGACCCGCACTTACGATACTACAACGTCTTGCATGCTGCGTTATTAAATACGCCCCGCCTGCAACCTTCCGTCTTCATGCTCTCGGTAAAGCAATGACCTATCGATGGCAGCGTACTTTCCTCCTTCTCGTTAGATGATGATGACAGGTTGAAAGAAGTGCGCACAAACAACGGCGCCAGAACCGTTTTCTGAATGAGCAACCCCGCAACAGTTGTTGCTCGCAAGCCCGTACACGCGCGACACACACAACAACAGGTGCAGGAGGCTGTCAGACAACTTGCGTTGACAGCTAACCTGTCGCCGGATACTTATTATTCGGTTTGGGACAGCAATAGCGAGAGTTATTGCACAGGAACTGCATACGGAAAAAATGAGGGCGCTGCAGCAGGAAGCTGAAGCAGTGTCTCTTGACGCGCACGAGCGTTGTTGCACTACTTTGTGGCAGTGGACGACGGCGAAACAACTCATCTCTCGGGTGACACTAAAATGGTGACGCCACAGAAAGCTGAATCTACATATACGGTGGAGTCCAGTCTAAGCCGGAGTTAAAGCCGGATTTGAAAAAGCGCGTGTCACACGCTTTCCGGGGATGTACAAACGTGTTTTGGTTGTAGCACACCGCTTCTCGGGTGCAACTCGGGCCCTCTTAACTCCAGCTTTTGGGGCTGGTCGTCACCATGTGGAAGCTACCTGGCTGCAAAGACTTCGGTAGGCGGCGAAGCCGCCTGACAGTCGAGTTTTATAGGAGGACATTCTTATGCAAGGAACCCCCTCCCTCCTCCCCTACCCGGTGCAGATGGGACTAGTGCGGTGTTGAGCACACTAACCGTTCCAAGCACGTTCTTGCAACCCTCCATTCCAGTGGGGTCTTCGCGTAATGCGACATGCTGCCCTGAGCTCGCGAGATTATTTCCTCGCACTCTGTTCCCTTTGGTACTCCAACGAATGGCGCTGCACACGGCAACCCGCAGTCCACTGTGCTCTGCGGAGTTTACTTCGTAGATTGTCTCAGGAAAAAAGTCATTGCGGTTCGCAGGGCGGACGTTTTGACTGATTGCTCAGACTCGGTTGCTATGCTCTACGCTGGTCCTGGCTGTGACGAACTACGGACAGCCACCTGACGAACATACCGCTGTCCAGTATGATGACACTCAGGTTCCGTGCTGATGATGGTCCACCTTATATTATATATGATGTGTCGGTGGCTTAAAGAAACAGGGTGCAGATGGGACCAGGTGCGGTGTTGAGCACATAACCATTCCAAGCACGTCTTGCAATCCCTCCGTACCCGACTCTTTCAGGTACTCGTACCTTACCCTCCTTGCCTCACTTTGGAGCACCCCATCCAACGCCTTGCCTTTGCATTGCTTCGGTCCTATGCCGTTCACATTGGACCTGTCTTTCTGCTTCTTCCTTTTCATCTCTCCCTTGGTTCTTCCTCGGCATACCACACAGCGTCTCTGGGCCGTCAGCAGTTGAAGCAGAACAGGGAGCTAGTACACAACATACACAAGCTTTCTCGATTGAATGCGGCGCTTTGATTGTGAGCTTTACACGTTGGGCCTTGTCGCCACTCGCATTCAATTCAGCAGTCATCGGTCAACATTCAACGCGTTTCCAGTACAGAGTGTATGGATCGGTCATCCCAAAGAAGTATGGCGGTTGAGTTCGGGACGTGCATCTAGTTCTATTCACGGTCTGCATGACCGCGCTGCTCATTATTCAAGAGAGATGGTTGGCAGCGTATCGTTTTGAAACTAAAGTACCAGAGACTACAAACGTGCGAACAACAAACGGCTGTGTGCACCATGAAGCCACGTCTCTTTTTTTGTTGTTGTTATGCTATCCGACTCACACGAAACAAGGAAGAAAAGGAACAACAAAAACAAAACCCCCCCCCACGGCGCAGACGGGACCAGTGCGGTGTTGAGCACATACCCATTCCAAGCACGTTCTTGCAATCCCCCCCCACCCGCTGGCACACATCGCTCGCCCCTTGCGTGTTGTTCCAAGGGCCTTTGAAAGAAGAGAGGAAACAGCCGGCAAAGAGGCAGAAAAGACACCGAAAGAAAAAATAACTCACGTGCTTTTACAAAGGGGGCGTTCCCTTTGAGGAGCTGGGGATACGATAACCAACTGGAGGTACAGCACCTGACCACAAACAGTGAGCGTAGTTCAGACAGAAAAGATTAGAGGCGTTTCCGGAAGAATTTTGTAACTTCGTATCCCGTTGGGGTGATCTCCTTCGCAAGATACCCTCCGGGGCGTGAGTGGCTTGCGGCCATCTTTCTGCATCCTTTTCCTGTAATAGAACTTGTTTTGGGGTAACGCGGCGAAGGCGAGGAACTAACAATAGAGGTCCAGCGCAAACCCGCCACCAATCTCTTTATTTCCTTTTCGAACGCCTGGGGGAATACCCAACTAAGAGACGTCCCTGTTGTACGGACCGCACAAAGCAGCTAAATCAACTTTTTCTTCCGGTAGGAGTGTTGACTTACCCTTTTCTTGGATCGTCTGGAACTGCAGGTTGTGTCTCCTGCTACAAAGCCACGGAACGTGCCGGAAATACGAGTAGCGTAGGAAAAAAGGCTCGCTGGCAACTCAAAAGAAAAAGAAGCCCACGTGCATCTTTTTACAGCCCTCGCCCTATCCTTTGGTTCTTTTTTCTTTTCTGCAGCTGGGAACGCCGCAAGGAGCAGCGAAACGAGGCGTGAACCGAACACCCGTTTAACCCCTCTCACTCGTGAGTTTTGCTGTCCGTCGTCACGCGGAAAGAAGAAGCTTACACAACCAAACAACACTGGCAATACGCACGTGCCGTCCCTCTCTGCCACTAACACAGCTCGAGCATAAGATTTGTGCCGGGGAAGCACCCATCCATACTATTCACCCGGGTGGCCGTGTAGGCGTTCCTTCTATTCGTCTGTTGTCGGTTGTGCTACACGATGTCGAAGTCTGCATCGGCCGCGAAGTTTGTACCGCGCTCGAGGCCTACTGGGACGGTTGTGGCTGAGGATACCTCAGGACCCACCCCGAAGGGTGGGAAAGGTGGGCGCAACTTCGGGAAAGACGACAGGAGTGACCCTCCTCGCAGCGGGCACCCCGACAGGGACATTGAAGGGCGGTACGGAAATGGCACCTTCAGCGCGTCGAAGAACGCGACAGCGACCAGCGGGTTTGAGAAGTCTGACGGGGATGAAAGGTCCAAACCGCACAGCAGCAGCTACCGCGGCGACAGGAGTCAACGCAACAAAGACGGGGATCGCGACGGCCCGCGCAACACGCAGCGCGACAGGGAATCCGACGGACGGCACTCAAACAACAGCAACGTCCCGCCTGGGCAGCGGCCCACCGTCCAAGCGCCCAGGGGCGCTCGCGGCTATTCCCAGCGCACGTCGAACGACGATTCCGAGCCGGTCGTCATAGACGAGGCGTCAACTGGGCGACAGGGCTCGTGGACAGGCAACCGCGGGAAGGGCAGCAAGTCGGAAGACAGAGACGGTGCCAGAGGAGAGGGCGGCAAGTCATCGAAGGGGTCCAAAGGCGACAAAGGAGACAAGGGAGACAAAGGCGAACGTTCGAATAGAAACGACAGGGAACGGAAAGACAGACGCCCTGGAGACGATGGACACTATGAGAAGCAGGGTGAGGACCGTGACCGTGACCGTGACCGTGATCGGCCCTTCTGGCAATCCGCCAACAGGGCGGTCGTTCCTGAGTCGAATGACCGTTTCGGGGGATTGGCCAAATACATGGCCCCGACGCGGAAGCGTGACAACAACAGCGGCGGCAGCAGCAATGGCACCGGCAACAATGCCGGCAGCAGCCACCAAGGAGGCGGCGGCCACGGCGCGGGTGACCGTGGGCACGACGGGGACGACGGCCGCGACCGTTTCTTCGGTGCCCGCAAGAAACCCGAAGCAAGCAGACCCCCGCAGGTGCACACTTCGCAAGCCTCATCATCACGCGACACGGATGTTGAACGCGTCAGAGAGGATACGAGGCCGTCGTACACGAAAGAAGCTTCTGCAATTGAAGGCCTGACCTTCTCTGTGGACCAGCCGCACCCTCTCCATTCGCCTTTCAAGTTCTTGTACAGGGATCGCTCGGTACAACAACAAGATGAGCACGAGGAGGAAGTTGCGTACACACTACTCTCCGAAGTCGACACCGTTGAAGACTTCTGGACGGTGTACACGCACCTCGCCCCGGTCAACAGAATTAACACAGCCGACATCTACTTCTTCAAAGAAGGCTGCCGTCCGATGTGGGAGGTATGTCATGTTACTATCTGCATTGGATCGTAGTTCTTACGCCTGAAGGATCTTCCTGCAACCGCTAGTCAACAGTCAACCGAGTAGCATGCAAGAGGGACTCCCCTTGGATGTGAATTATTTCTATTCCATCCGTCTTGTAGTCAGGATATCGATTACCAGTCGACTATTCCCTGCAGCAGCCGACTTCAGCATGAATTGCAAACACAGGATCACCCAGACGGCTGTCGCATGGCCATCGCGTTTAAGAAATGCCGCGAGAGTGCGCTGCGCGTTGCTGAGCTTTGGGAAGGTATTGTTGTCGCCATCGCCAGCGGACAGTTCCCTCACGTTTCCGAAGTCCTCGGCTGCGTATATTCGCACAAGGAAGGAATCACCCAGCGCAAGACCGGCGAACGCCTCGTTATCTGGCTCCAGTGCAGCCACACAGACTTCCGTGTCCAGGTATGCACTCCGACCGGCAGAATTTGACGGACACAG
The DNA here is from genome assembly GCA_030068145.1 of Diplonema papillatum. NCBI lineage: Eukaryota > Euglenozoa > Diplonemea > Diplonemida > Diplonemidae > Diplonema > Diplonema papillatum. Next base: position 26,071 of record JAPJBO010000105.1, read on the forward strand.
AGATATCGTGACAGTTGCACTCATGGTTAGGGCCCACGGAGATTATCCGTTCTTGGTAGCGCGCAAGGTTTCATGCACGCCAGATTCTGCGGCAATTCAGCTACGAAATCTGCGTACGAAGTTTCCAATTAAGCCAAAAGTCGTAGGTTCGCTTCCACGAGTATTCTAGGCGATAAGCTCCTGCTGCAACCACTTTGACCCCTTGTAGTGTTGCAGTGTAGCAAAGCTGGAGGTTTCGGGAACGATCATAGGACAGCAGGTGGACCAAACACCATAATGAAGTAAACCGTGGCACAAAGAACCGCTTACGTAGCTCAAAAATGAGTCCGTCTATCCTTGCTGCGTTCGTCCGTAAAGTCGTACGTTCCGCGAAACAGCAGAACACGCTGGGAAAATGCGAGTCTTCGGCATCATGCTCAGGACTACGTGATTTCGCGTGCAAAGACCGTACCAGCAATGTGAACGATGCACAAACAACAACAGGATATGTGGAAGGCTATTAGGAGACTGGCTGCGACGGCAAGCCTGCCGCCCCAGCTTGCTTATTATGAGAACATCATGAGGAATGACGAGATGCCCTACCGCAAGTAAAGCAGAACAGCTCGCCCCCGCGCAGTTTCAACGTTGCCATCTGGGCATGGCAGCACGACGAGTACGATCATTGTGGCTGGCAGTCACGCCTCCGCTGCCAGTGACCCGTTTGTTGCGGAGAGCCGCAGTCAAGGCTTCTCTGTCAAGTTCCTTCCCCGGCCAGATCCAGCTGCTGCTTAGACCAGCTGCTGCCCTCTCACCGAGAACAAAAAGTGCGCTCTGGGGCGCAATGCAAAGTAGCACAGTGCCACAACCCGTCAACGACGCCTTGATGTTTTTGTTTGGAAGGTCACTTGACCCGAGGGAATCGATGGGCACTTGGCTCGCGGCTCTGCAGAACCCTGTGTGGCCCGTCTCTTCAGCGCAAGCGCCAAGGCCTCATGAACTCCACGTCCAATGTTTACGTTCAGGAAAAGCATAACGGCCACTTGACTGTAGACCTGTGGCTCCGCAGTGCCGCTAAACACGTGACGCTGTGCTCCGTGTAGGGTGCACCTTCTACTGACAAATCCTTCCTTGATCCAGTCCGTTGGTGCTGCTTACTAATAAGCAGCTGTTGCCATTCCGACCCAAAGACTACCATTCAGCCGGGGAGTCTGGTAGTGCTGGGGCACTGTGAGGTGTGGTGTTGGTCGGCGTAAACGTGACACTCGTTCCGCTTGCTTGAAGTATGTCGTGCATCCCGTGCCCCGCGATGAGCGTCACCGTTGTTGTTGTGCGCTCATCCCGCTCTCGCCATGCGTGCAGCTTGCGGGCTGCTAGCTATAAAATGATTGATGGAAGCCTCAAAATGCAGCAGCGGACTTCCCGCGGAAGTCCTGTTTGAATCGCTGCTTGTTATCCTAGGAAGCGTAGTAAGAGGAACACGCTCACGACAACTTGTTGGGAAGAGCTACTGTGAAAAGGCTCCGGGGCAGATAGTTAACGAAACGCTTCCTTCAGCGTTGTTGCGAGACGAACGCACAACCAGTACAAATTTAACCGGCACTACCATGGGTGAACCCAACGCTATCGCGTTCGACGGACCTGGTACGCCTCACGCTTCTACAGTTACCAGGTACATACATGGAGGTGAGAAGCAATGAAGCGGCCCACGTCGCTGACAGTACAGAATAGAAGGACAAAAACCCGATGTGCCCAAAACCAGGTGACCAGAAGAAGGAAGACGACCCAAAGATACGGGTTGCATAGTCTGGGATTATTGACTATCGCGCCGCGGCTTTCAATGTTCCCAGAGTCATGACATGCACTGACGAGTGCAATCGGAGGTCGCCCTCGAGCACCCACTTGAATCAGGAGTATCAGTCGATTTGCTGTTCTGGGTTTGTTCTCCTCGCGGGAGGTGGAAAAGTGGGTGAAGGTGATGTTATTGATACGCGTACCAGCCATATCTGGTCGATACAGTAGTACCTGATCTTTTACGAATCAGTCAATTCCTGTGTGTTGCGCGTCAGGTGCGTGATACATTTTTGTTTTTGAGACGTGACATATCTCACTTATACATCACGTATCATAACATCACTAGTGGGATCTATTTTGTCGCTTCATTGACAATAGCGACGCACTTACTGTCAGCAAGCACCGCGCGACCGTGCATAGAGGCAAGGTCCTTCGTGCGCACCAGCTTCGAATTTCTACGGCCGTACCCTCTACAACCGTTGGTTGTTCTTTTCATTGATTTTGTTTTGGAGAGTCTCTTCGTATCCTTTTCATTCGCTTTTGAACACACTACGATGCAATTCGCTAATCGAGCAGCTGTAGAAAATGTGCTCCGGCCTCCCAAAACGAATATTAAGCGCCAACTAACAGGCGCGCAACGGTTCCGGATGCACCACACAATACAAAGCGCCAAGCGAATACAAAGGTGTCGATCGAGCACCGAGACAGGCACGTTGCGTTCGAATACACCACGCAAGCACAAGCCAGTCAAGCAAGTAGACAGGCGTGAATCCGAAGCAAGGAGCAACTGCAGAAGCCCCAGGCAGAAGAAAAGCTAGCACATTCCCAGCCTGTTGCGTAATGCCTCTCGAACATGTTAGTGGGATGAAGAAGGACTGGTCATGCCGATACGTCATCCACCGAATTCAGTACTCTCTTCTGTTCCCGGGAACAAATGCATGCCTTGGGTGCGTGCATGCTTATATGTGGACGTTTTCATGCTTCGCGAAGGTTTTGTTGATGCTGATCGGAAAATTGGTATTTCGAGAATTGAGCGGGTTTTTGTCAGAAATTCGAGTTCTTGCTGAACGAGAACTCCTGTTTATTGGGCAATCCGTGGGTGAACCCACACTACGTATTTCTGGCTCTATCAGACGAGAACTGCACTTACTAGTCCGGACTAGTCGCTTCTTTTGTTCCTTTTGTCTAACAAGGAAAGAAGAAGGGTACGCACTATCTGTGCGGTGTGCAAGGCTCCAACCATGGCTCTTGCCACCGTCGCCGGTGTGAGCCGCGTTCATTTGCGGCTAATTGCTTTAGCGGGATCAAACTTTGTCACCGGGGAGCCTCTCCCGTACGGGTTGTGCTGAACTTAGCAGCAAGGATCCACGGGAGGTCCGGGGCCCCCGGGATACCCCGAAGGCATCAAGATTCGATGGGGGGGGAGGCTCGACAAGCGCCGAACTGGGCATCGGAAAGGGGGGGGTTTTCCGGGTACAAGTGCCCAACTTAGAACCACCCGACTTTACCATCACGCTCAAACCTCGCATATAGGCCTTTGGCCCGAGTTTCGTCATGAAGAGCAGCAGTCCGGAACTCTCACCTCCGGTCTCGTTTTTCTACTGCCTTGCTTTGTGGCATTGTGGTATCAAAGCAATAACCTCTTACCCCTTCCAGGGAAAGGCCCATTCCCAAAGAAGCAAACATGCGGTGGGCCTTTGTCTGCATTCTGAGCACTGTGCTGGCCGTGTACGGAAACAAGTATCTCTTAGACTGCCTAGGTAGCGAGGCATGTTGGACTCTGTCGGCAATGCAGATAGCAACGAAGTGGCTGTTCCTTGAAGTGTTGCAAAGGCGGGGTATCATTCGTGGTTGTGAATCTGAAGACTTCATGCAGAAGTTCGACCCGGCGACCCTCGCTTTTATGATCACGTGCTACGCACTGACTGGCTACACAGGCAATGTGAGTCTCGAGTCCAACAACTTGCTCTTTGACCAAACCGTCAGAATAGGGACAATGACTGTTGTTGTCCTTCTACAGAGACACATTCGAGCCGAGGGTCACGTGCCGTTTGGTAATCTGACTTTGGCTGCGGCTGTGGGTGGGTGCCTCCTGTACTTCTTCAGCGACAGAGCAACGACAAAGTACGGCGGGCTCGTGGCCGTAATTGGGTTCGTCATGAGAAGCTTCTGCGATCTCACCAGCCACCGGGCCTTGACTCCGGTATCCGCGCTGCACTTTTTCGGTCCATTGAGCGCTCTCGTCCTCTTCGTCGCTTCCGTCGTGCGAGGTGAAAACTGGTAGGTGTTTCCACTTCTCATGTGTTTCCCCCCAACAGTTCTCGCACGTGCAAAGGTGCGTTGAAGATGTACGACAAAGCCGCAGTCGACAACCGTTGAGTGAACGACCGCCTCCCTTGGCTAGCGTGGAGATCGTTCATGCAGGGGCTCTGCCCTGACTACTATTACTACGAAGAATGACACGACGAAATACCGTTGCTGCATAAGCTACATTTGATGATAATGTATTTGTGAAGAAAGAGAGCCTATTCATACATCCCATCACAAGGGTCGGTGGCTTCTCGTTTCCCGTGAGAAAAAGAAAGATTACCGGACACACAAAGAAGCACACTGGGTTACAAAGAAGGAAGCGCTGAGCGCCGAGATGTGGTTCTGGCTGGTCACGGTCACCATGACAGCATCTCTGATATCAACCTACTCTACTAAAGTCGTTGTTGACGAGATAGGGGACAGCTCGTTCACAGTGTCTGCGATTCAACTGATAACGAAGTTTGCAGCCCTCGACGTCGTGTATCGTATCGAGCCCAAGTTCAATCTCGAAGGACGACCGGAGGTGAAGCTACCGTCGCGAAGCTGGCTCACGCTCGCGATTCTGTCGGCTTTCTTCAGTCTCCTCACTTTCATCAGTCTTGTGGCCCTCGGGCACAACGGTGTCTTGTTCGACCATCTCTCGAAGGTGGCAGCCGTCTCAGCCACGTTTCTTGTGGTTGGCGTCGATCGGGATGACGTGTCGCCTCATTTAATGTGGTTCGCCGCCGCCACACTGTTTGCTGGTCTGACGCTCTTTTACCTGCACGATGCAACGGCGACACCCATAGGGGTCGCTGTCTGCGTGATGGGGTGCTTGGCTCGGTATGGATGGGACCGCACCTCAGCCAACCTGCTCGACGATGCGAACGACATCGCAATGACTGTGCATAAAATGGGCCAGTGGTTCGCTCTGCTTTCGTTGGTGCTCGCCGAGTTGATGGGCGAAGACTGGTACACGTCCCCTTCACCCCCCACGGTTTTAGCCCTGACTTGTGCGGTTACCCCAGCCACTCCTCCCTCAAGCTGGATCCAGTTTTCTGGCAAGACGAGCGTGTGCACTCGCTTTTCGGGGAAGCCGCCCAAATCTCAAATTATCCACACACACTCTGTCACTCTGTTCCACGCGTGACTGGAGTTCACCGTGTACTAACAGAGAATGCTCGCTCAATCGGGCAGTGTTCTGAACAACCCTTCACAGTCCATATAATCCATCCAAGCCGGGTTTGCAAATGGTGTAAGCAATCGCCCAACACGATCACCAGTTCCGTCAAATCCCCACCCACCCTTTCCTACAGTCAACCGCAGACGCTAGAAACCCGGCGTGCTACCCTCAGAAACAAAAAAAACAGGTGGACAATTGCGACGTCCTACAAATACGTTGGTTTGACGGTGATTTCGGCTGTCACCGGTGTCGTGTCACACCTGAGCATGTCGCGGCTGACGATCGAAACAGCGATGCCAGCCGTGCCCATATTCCTGTGCATCGGGAAGATGTTTTTGTTCGTTCTGGCGGAGTGCTTCCTCCTGCGCCGGACGACCATCGTGGCCGAGCAGGCCATGGGCATGCTTTTATGCGTGGTCAGTTTGATGATGTTGATGGACCCTATTTTAGCGCACTGGTATGTAAACATTAGTCAACGTAAATTGTTACATAATTTGGGTCTTGTTGTGTTAGTAGGCGGCATCGGCACCTTGAAGTGTACCGCGCTACCGTCCGAGGGGCTACCCAATGCAATTGGCGGCATCAGAAGAAGTCTTTACAGGGGTCGGACTTCTGGGAAAATATGTGGTATGAGAACGTTCGATAATTTCCAAATTGTTTTTCCAACCCGACGTAAACCCCGAAAGACGATAGTTCTGCACTCGGCCACTAGGTTGACTGTTACAATAGTTTCGAATTCCATTTCTGGCCCGTGGCACTACTACCTGACATCTCAGAGGGCATGACCCACCGGAGTTAACACTATTGCCCTAACACGCCTGTACCGTCTGTACCCAGGAGCTCGTATCAAAGTAGCCTCTCACCAAACAGGACTTTGTGTTTGGGCACTGTGTACGTTGCTATCATTGCGTCGGATACATTTACTTCGCCGTTTCACTTTACTTGGTATGCCTCTTACATGTGTAGCTGCGTAGGCAAAGTTGTGCTCAGTGTTGCGTTTCGTCCACTGTAGCTGTCCCATGGCTACTTTGCCGGTCTGCTCTGCCCATTTCAGCAAGGCCAGCTAAGGCCGTCGACGGGAACTAGCGTTTGAGAAAGAACCACAGCCCTATCTCGGGAAACAGAGTGTCAATTAAAAACGAAATACAGATCCGATGGACTTGCAGTGGGATGCAGGGACTTTGAGTATTGAAGTTACAGCGTCAGAGGCGTCGACGTTTGTGCATCATCACTTGAAGTTGTCTGACAGCCCGCTTCACGGGTCTCGACAATCCACACCCCCGCGAGCTCTGCCGAGAACCATCTAGATAAACATTTTCGAACGCCAGCTCGCCCCATGGATCGGCTATTCAACACCCGGTACAGCCGGTAAAGCCTATTCCCGCACTGGCTGACTCCCATTTTGCTCGCAACCACATCGAGGATAGCAAGCGGCAACGAGATTCGTGTAGCATCAAAGCACTTCTATTGTTGGAGACAGAGAAGGGTTAGTGACAGTACCCTGTTGCGGGCAAGACCACGTCGGGCGAAAGATGAATTTTCAATTCAGGATCTTCAGCGTCTCGTACCCGACTGAGCTCGCATGTCATCTCCTCACTCCAGACATTTTGCCACTTGTGTTTGAAGAATTGGGTCGGTACGGTTTGAGCTAAGGAAACAGTGGGGCGCAAGCATTCTCTTGGGCAATCGTCCACAGATCTTGCCGGGACATACAGCTAGCTAGCTAGCTCAGCTAGCTAGCTTACAACAAATGTAAGATGGTATTCCCGACCACCCTCCAACCAAGAAGCTGCGAGCCATATCACCCACTCCCACCAATTGATGTCGAGGTGGAGAAAAGGACCACGCTGAGCCACAGAACCGCTGCTCCTAGTCATTTGGTTCAGTCTGGAGTAAGGTGCGGACGCTCGTGGGTCGTTTCACGAAGTCAGTTCCATCCTCTTCGGTGCGCCTGCGAGTGCACAGGCGGCTGCGTTAATTACGACTTGCCTGACAGCTGTACTCTCGTAGCTCGAAAGAATAAAATCATTCAAACACCAACACATGCTCACCTTCGTGTAAAGACATCCCGCGCGTGACGTGGCGATGAGCAAAGATGGTGGGAGGAGAAAGAGCTTCTCCACGGCCTCTCTCTGGCCTGTGTACGCTTGTCACAAGAGCGGGTTTCGCTCTTTCTCCCTTCTCGTTTGGCTCGTGATGCAGCAGAGCAGCACTCTGCAAACGCACTGAAGGAGGCGAGCGGGCTGCCGGCCGAGAGTAAGTACGGTTTTTGGCGATGGCAACCCAACTAACTTTCTCCCCAAGCATGCAAATGACTATTCCTAAAACGAGAAATCCTGCTCGGTGCCCGAAGGCCAGTCCACCCCTGCACTTTGTTCGGGTTCAATTTGGTTCCCAAAACGGCACATTGAAAGCCACCGCCGGAACAACATCCCTGCACGTGCTTCTCAAATATCAGTTCGGTTTTCTAACGCATAAAGGTGTAATTCGAAGATGATGCACCGAATGTTCATTCGGGCAGCCAGCCGGCATGCACTTGGGCCGCAGCTCAGGTTCAGCAGCGGAGGCGTGTCCGTCGAAAAGAAGCTCGAAGACCTGGGCGAGGTGCTGCCCCCGGCACCAAAGCCCGGCGGCAGCTTCGTGCCTTTTGCTCGCACGGGCAACTTGGTCTACGTGTCAGGGCAGGTCCCGAAGAGAGCCGACGGGACTCTGACACACACAGGGGTCGTCGGGAAAGACTTGACAGTCGAAGAAGGCGCTGCCGCGGCACGTGTAGTAGCACTGAATCTTATCGCGCAAATGAAGGCAGCGTGCGACGGCGACTTGCGGCGGGTCCGCAAAATTGTGAAGGTCGAAGGCTTCGTCGGCGCCGACGTTTCGTTCGCGCAGCATCCGAAAGTGATCAACGGCTGCTCCGATCTCCTCACCGAGGTATTCGGGCCACAGGTCGGCCCGCACACACGCTTCGCCGTCGGCGTGTCGTCACTGCCCCTCGGAGTTCCTGTCGAAATCTCGTGCATATTCGAGATCGCCCCTTAGGCACTGGGCATTCATGTTCTGCGCCCATTAAATTAGTTTGGTGAAAGCCGTGCACCATCGAGGTGGCATCCGTCTTAGCTCGTCTTTGGTCATGTGGCATGGAACCTGGAGGCACGTGTTGCTGGATCTGGAGGCGCCGATGAAGGGAGCGTGCGACGACGATTAGCAGCGTTTCTTCGTAATGGTAAAACTTATACGATACATTCACTTACCTTCCAGTTCATCAACGGCGCTCGCGTCTGCCACCAACCAGCCCGCTCACACGGATCAGAATGGCGTGTCATCACTGCCTTTCGAAGTTTCTGTTCGAATGTTGTGCTTTTCGATTCCCTTGAATGCTCTCAACCTTGTAGGTGAAAGCCAGGCAAAACTGAGATGCAGCCATCACGCACAATCTGTCAGCGTTTAACGAGGCGCGTGTTCAAATTTGCGGCTTTACCTCCAACAGAAGCCAAACCCGGCCAGATTCCAATACGAAGGCGAAAATTGTTGCTTCAAAGGCGCAGTAGTACCGCTGAACGTGCGAAGCAATTTACGCGTTTTGTTCTGTGTGTTTCGTCGCCGTTTCTTCCGGTAATTTATTGCGGATTGCCCGCCTAAGAACAGAAGTGAGGAGTGTGATCTTACAAACAGCTGGAGAAAACTGGTGGTCCATTGAGGCAGGGGCTTATATATGAATAGCAAACTTGGGCCGTCTCCCAAGTTTACTGTTTACCCGAAAAAAAACTTGGGCGGGCGCAGGGGGTTATGCACTGCAGCGGTTGGGTGAGGTATCCAGTGATTTATAAGGGGGGTCTTACGTGGGGGTAACCCCCACGCTCCAAAAAAAAAAAAGAAAAACTGTCGGGGGGCCGCCGTGAGTGGCCAGCACTGGGGGACCAGCCACGAAAGGGGGCCGGGCCGGGGAGCCAGCATGGGGTGGGGGGGCGGGGGGTTGGGGGTGGGCCAGGGTGAGACTTAGCTATATCTAGCTGATATAGCTAACTAGCTAGCTAGCGAGAGCTGAAAATAGCGGACTGAGCATTTTCAACGGAAATGTCACTATTCCGACTATTTTCTCGGATTTTGTGCCATTTTCCACAGTTTTCCGGGATTTTTCAGGCAGATGATCAGCATGAGGTTCACCCCGTGCTACCCCCCCCACCCTTCATCGGGCTTCCCCCCTGTAGACTACTGCACAGTAGGACTGGACCTGGGTCTGGCTTGCTACACTCTCTGCTAACAATGCTGGTCGTAGGGCCTGGGGGAAAACCCGACGCACCACAAACAATCAAAAAAAAAAAAGGTGAATTTCCCTTATATCCCACCACTTCAAATTTTGTTCCCTTATATCACAATGGGACAACAAATTTTGTTCCCTTATATCCCAATGGGATTACCTTGGGCAAGGCAATCCCATTGGGATATAAGGGAACAAAATCTGTTGGTTGGGATATAAGGGAACAAAATCTGTTGGTTGGGATATAGGGGAACAAAATTTGTTGTCCCATTGGGATATAAGGGAACAAAATTTGTGGTCATGATGATTTTTGGGGGACCTTTAAAAAATTTTCCCGGGGGTCGAAGTGACTATTCGGGGACGTGTGGTGCCGTTGAAACAAAAAAATTCCAATTCTGAGGCTGCGTTTACCTCCAAAATGAGGTTTCAATTTCTCAAATTTTACTGCCACTTCGGCCCTTGTGGTCATGCGGCCAGAGGAAGAGGAAGCAACCGTCGTAACAAGATTGGCAGCAGGACCAGCACCAGCAATTTCAATCCTGGAAGCAGTCAGCACATGTTTAGCACTGCCCTACTTCGCATCCGGTTGCGCTGCAGCTTCTTGCATGTTGCGTGTTTTACGTTACGGATAAATTGGCCGATTTTTTCCATCTGCATGAGCCCCGCGTGCTCGTGCACCCGTATCCTTTTTTACACTCTGCTCAACGACGCCTTTTCTTTTCGGGAGGGCAAAGAGGGAAGGGAGGGGTAATATTGCATCGTCCTGCGTAAAGTCATCTGCACCATGATCGACGGAATTCGCTCTCTAAGTACGGAGTCAAGTCTCGTCTGTATACGCGATGCGGTTTACCGAAGCCATCGAGCGCCACGGCCAGGGATGGATACGTTTACTCGCTGATCGATGCTACGGCAGTTCCGCAAACCCACTATGCAGCCTGAGTTCAGCCCCGCGCATCTACGCTCACAAGGCAACCCATGATCACTTCGGTGTGAGGGATCAGTCCTGACCGAGCCTAATGCCTGCCGGGCGCCTGCTCCGTTGCGGTGTTTGCTTTTCTGACCAATGCGTTCCACGTCTGAAGGGTCCTTGCGTTAAGTTCGCGCCTTCTGTGGGTATACAGACTTGATCACGACTTTTGGAAACGAAGCTTACTCTTGAGATCCGGTGTGGAGGGCCATTGTTACCTGACAAAACCCACTCATGCAGCCTGAGTTCAGCCCCGCGCATCTACGCTCACAAGGCAACCCGTGATCACTTCGGTGTGAGGGATCAGTCCTGACCGAGCCTATTGCCTGCCGGGCGCCTGCTCCGTTGCGGTGTTTTGAAAACTTGGTAACTTTGTGCTCAGCGGTCCTACGAATCATGTTCCACGTCCTGTGATTCGTACTTTCAAACTTAATCCATGAATCATGTCCTACCTCCTGTGATTCGTGTGGACTTTTAACAACCTTGTACCTTCCTACAGCAGGACAGGTTCTGCATCTGTTCATTGGGTAACTAATTTTGTTCCCGTTCTTCCCATTGAAAGAAACCAAGGACCTAGAAGACCCACCCTTCCTGTTGATCTTGCAGCACCAACCGCCAGGGCTTGGTCTGGTCAGGCAGTCCAGGCTGGTCGGACTGTCTGGTCAGTCCAGGCTGTCTGGTCAGTCCGGGCTGGTTGGAGCAAATCAAGCGAACTATCTGCAGCATTCCAAATGCTTCTCTTCACTCTCGTAAAGTTGACGCGCACCTACCTGCGAAATAAATTTCTGGATGCCTCTGTACGCCGGTGCTTGTTCTTGGCGTCCAGTTTTCAGTCGAATGAGCCAGTCACAGCGGACTTCGTTGACTCTTTCATGAGGGAGTACTTGGTTGTGGCGACAGATGCCACATGTCATGAGAGTGATCACGACAATGATTCTGGAGATGACACTAATGATACCGAGGAGCTTCGAACTCAGGAAGCAACAGTGACCTATGCAACTGTGCGCCCTACGCAGCTCAAGTTTGCAAGGGCTTCGTTATACAGCTGTCCATACAAAAATAACCCTGCTTGTTGCACATCCAGTGCCCCTTTTTGAGGCTAGTATCGTTGGCCTGTAGTACCCCGTTTGCAGCTTACGATGTTTTGACTTGAAGTTCCCTGCCGTACCCTTGACACACCTTTTTCTTTATGATCGAGACACGAACGAGACACATTGCGGGTTTGCGGGAATTCGGCTGTGCTGGGCTGCGCTATGCTGCGCTGGGCTACACTGGGCTGGAATGGAGGGGCGGTCCTTGGGTGCAGCTCCGCAACCACACTCAGAAAACACTTTCTTGGTAAGAAATTAACCACCCCCACAGGCATGTGGAGGAATACAGAGGACCCAGCTTTCCATATAAACCCCTGGGTATCTCACCCAAAAAAAAAAAAAATCGAAAATCGGGTGGGAGGTTGGGTTGATTTACACTACCTCGGATTGGGTTGGGCAGGAGTTTGGTGTCTGTAATCTTGGGTTGGGCAGAGGTTTTGGGTGTCTGTAGTGGGAATTATTTCTCCTATTCTGGCTGTGCTACAGAAGAAGGGTGAGACCTTTCATCAGAACAATCATCAGTAGGCTAGGTGTCTTCTGGAGGAGAACACTGGCTGCAGAAGGTCCTGCCTTAGCCAGGACATCAGATTCTGAGGCACCATGCACCATACCGTCTCCCAGGGGGCGGTGCCCCCTGGACCCCCCATAAACTATCTACAAGATTTCGAATTTTCGCCAGAGGCCTGTTACCAGGCATCAGTTTCCTGTTACAGGTTCCGAACAAGACAGAATCTGAAGTGCCATGTACCGTACCGTCTCCCGGGGGGCGGTGCCCCCCGGACCCCCCGGTCTGGTCAGGCTGTCCAGGCTGTCCAGGATGTCCAGGCTGTCCAGGCTGTCTGGTCTGTCCAGGCTGGTCGGACTGACTGGTGGCCAGGTTCTGTGGTCAACAAATTTTGTTCCCATATATACCAATGGGACAACAAATTTTGTTCCCTTATATCCCAACCAACAAATTTTGTTCCCTTATATCCCAATGGGATTGCCTTGCCCAAGGCAATCCCATTGGGATATAAGGGAACAAAATTTCAAGTGTTGGGATATAAGGGAATTACACCAAAAAATCCTTTTCATTTCCGGGTCCATCTCGCATCGGAGCTGATCGCGAGCAGGAATTCGAAAAAAGTCTGCCACGTGGAGTCACGGTGGACCAGCCAAGAAATGTCACCAGCCAGGGATCGATTCCTGTCCTTCCCACTGCAAACCTGGTGTGGTTTCCACGCCCGGTGCCTGCATCTTGTAAGGACCCCCGAACCACGCACATACTGGATGGTCCTTGGTCTATTTTTCACGGATCTCTTCATCAGAGCTGATCGCGAGCAAAAAGTCGTCTAAAAAGGTCTGCTGCGTGAACCAGCAACATAATGCCACCACCAGGGGATCGATACCCGTCCTGCTCAATCCACACGTGGCGGCTTCCACGGGTGGTTTCCAAGCCCGGTGCTCTGCATCCTATAAGAACCCACGGACCACGCACGTAGTGTTTGATTCCCGGGTCTATTTTTCACGGATCTCTTCATCGAAGTTGGTCGCGAGCAAAACTTTGTCGACAAAGGTCTGCTACGCGGACCAGCAACAGAATGCCACCAGCCAGGGGATCGATACCGTCCGTGTTCAATGCACACCTGGTCAGGCTGGTGGTTTCTACGCCCGGTGCCCTGCAAATTGTAAAAACTACTGACCACGCACATAGTTTTCTGTCTCCGGGTCTATTTTTCACGGATCTCTTCATCGGAGCTGTTCGCAAGCAAAAATTCGTCGGAAAAGGTCTGCTATGTGGACCAGCGGGAAAATGTCGCCAACCAGGGGATCGAATCCCGTTCTTCCCAATGCACACCGGTGGTTTCCACGCCCGGTGCCCTGCATCTTGCACGGACCCACGAACAATGCACATACTTTTTCGTTTCCGGGTCTATTTTTCACAGTTCTTTTCATCGGAGCTGATTGCGAGCAAAAATTCGTCGAAAAAGGTCAGCTACATGGACCAGCGGGAAAAAGTTACCAACCAGGGGGTCGATACCCGTCTTGCTCGATGCCCACCTGGTGGTTTCCACACCCGGTGCCCTGCATCATGCACGGACCCACGAACCACGCGCATACTTTTTCGTTTTCGGGTCTATTTTTCACGGATCTCTTCATTGCAGCTGATCGCGAGCTAAAATTCGTCGAAAAAGGCCTGCCGCGTGGTCCGGCGGGAAAATGCCACCACCCAGGGGATCGATTCCCGTCCTTCTCAATCCACACGTGGCGGCTTCCACGCCCGGCGCCCTGCAACTTGTAAAGGGCCCCGAACCACGCACATAGTTTTTCGTCTCCGGGTCTATTTTTCACGGATCTCTTCATCGGAGCTGAAAACGAGCAAAAACTCGTCGAAAAAGGTTTGCTACATGGACCAGCGGGAAAATGTCACCAGCCAGGAAATCGATCCCCTGCACAAGCCGTGACATGGCCCGGAGAGGGCGGGGGGGGGTACCAGGGGGGGGTTGGGCGACTCTGAAAACGAGAACGAGGCAGAAACTCTGGTTTCGTCGCAATTTTTTTGCATTTTTGGGTACCTACCTGAGGTTTTCTGACGAAAAAGACGTGAACATATTTTCAGTCGTCTGGGCAGCTATTTTAGCTATTTTTAGCTATATATAGCTAAAAATAGCTAGCTGGCCAAATAGCTAGCTAAGTCTCACACTGGGTGGGCGCAGCCGGGCGACTAGTTACCAGTAGGTCCAATATCGCATACTCTGCTGAGGGAAGGGCCCTGCATTAAGACTCACCAGAGAAAATGGGCTTGGTGTCTAGTCTGAAGGAGAAAATGGGCTGCATAAGGTCCTGGGCGGGCGGGAAAAAAGAAAATGATAATCTTCTGAACAGGCAGTTTGGGTGTTGGCCAGGGTCAGTCAGGGCACCATGCCACCGAAGAAGCGGGCGAGATTCGATGGCACGGCTTTTTAGCTCCCAATGCAGAACCGGCATGCTCGAGTGCGCCCAGGAAGGAGAAGTGTCAGCAGCTCAAGTCGAAAGCGCAACATCAGCCAATATTCGGGTTATCGCACCCACGACTGCCACTTCATGAAACAACAACTCGCTCCCAGAGGATTCGCATACCAAGTGTGCGGGAATTATGCAACATCGCAGAGAAGTCTAGATTACGTAGACCTCTGTCTCCGTGGTGTCTTGTATTGACCGGAGCAGGTGCTGGCGCCAGGAAACTAGTTTGGGGCTAACGTTCTCAGTTGGAACACAAACAGACCCCGTTTCCCCAACGCCCTTACCCGATCTTCTTGCCGCAGCGCGTTCTGACTGCCAAGTTGGCCCTGCAGCAGTGTCCAACGTGGGACGAGAAGCGTCGGAAACTTCTGCCAAAAGGCAACATTCCAACTGCCCACGTTTCACCCACTGCACTCCCAACTTTCCCGCCAAATCTCTCAGACCCATATAAGTCCCTGCATTGAGGGATTCGGACGGAAGAAAAACTGAACGTTCAAGCTGTACGTTCAGGATCATCGGAGAACTCCGCGCTTTGACCCACCCTGAAGACACTTCAGAGGGCGGGTAGGGTCACCCTGCTCTGCAGTGGAAGTCCTCGGGGGTAGGGAAGGGGTCGGCTTCTGGTGGTTCTCGGACAGCCCTCCCTGAAGTACACGCAGAGCATTAAGGACATCTTCCCATAGTAACGCCACCCGGAGACTCTAAAACCCCCGGGGTTTCAAACGAGCTTTCCCTCACAAAGCTTTTACACAAAAGCAGGCTTAGCAGCGTTTCAAAAGATCACCCATCAGGTTTTCTTTTGCACAAAGCGAAACTCAAAAGCCAAATGTCGGACATGCTGTTCGTGACGTCGCGAGAGGAGGAACCAGAATGGGTCGGCTTGCGCGCGCAGATTAGAAATGGGGTCGTGTACGACACGTTCGAGGAGAAGCTGAAGAAGGCCATCGAGGACGAGGACGCCGCTAAGAAGGAGGCCGAGGAGCAAAAGAAGCGCCGCGACGAGACGGTACCCAACGCGTCAGAAGCGGTGTTCGTCGACCACGTGTTCGAGGCCCGCGACAACATGCAGCTCCTGTGCCTCAGGTACGGCTGCGCGGAAGGAGACGTTATCCGGTCGAATGGGCTCGTCGGAGGAATTGACTTCGTGGAACCGGGGAGAGTCCTGCGGATTCCGGCCACCAGGATAGTGGACATGCCACGAGAGCGGAAAATGACGACCGCCGAAGTGCGCGAGAGGAGCATCCGGATTTTCATGCGACTTAACCACGTGCCTATTACGAAGGAGGAGTCGATCTTCTACCTAGACGACAATGATTGGGATCTGCGGAAGGCGTATCACGCACGCGCGCTTGATATGGAGTGGGAGAACGCCAATCCGCATCCCACTCAGGCCAAGCCGGCTGGGAAGTCGAAGTGGTGGTGCTGCGGACTCGCTGGGAAAAAGAAGTCCCACTCCAGTCACTGATGCGACACGCCACACCTCTTTGCTGCAGGGGCTGGTCTTCAAAAATCTGCAAACCAGATACTACTTGTGACTTCCCCCCCTTCGTCGTCGTCGACAAGCCAGTGTAATCGTACGTGGTGGAGTCCTGTCTCAAAAGCTGGAGTCAAAGACGGTGTGCCCAAGTCACACCCAAAAAGCGGGTGTGCTAAAACGCGTGTAAAAAACACACCTGAAAGCGGGTGTGATACCCGCTTTTTTAACTCCCGCTCCAACTCCAGCTTCTGGAACTAGACCCCACCTTATAGTGTATGAACCACCGCAAATTACAGCGACCGGTCGTGCATTCGGTGAAGCCGTTGACGCATTATTGTCGTCGTAAAAGAGCAAACTACTGTGAAACGGCCTCAGGCCTAACCCCCGTTCTAGCGTTTCCGCCATCAAGCAAAACAAGCTTCCAGAAATTCCTGCAGAGCCCGACCCTTTGCACGACCGATGGAGGATTCCTGCCTCCCCTGGCGCTCTGCAACATTCTGTGGGTAAACTTTTGCTTTGTCGCCACAAAGCCCGCCTGACTCTCTTCGTGGTAGCGATAACAATCAAAAACAGTGCAGAACCCAATTTGGAACAGCCCTGCCGTCTTCGTGCTTGCTTGCACGTGGGCCAGCGGCCCTGTTTCGAAGAGTGCTCCCGCTGAAACTTTGGGCAGCACGCGACAACCAGACACTTCAATGTCAAGGCTTTGTCCGGTGAAGGGAAACCCCGGACACACCTACTACTCGTGTTTTTGTAGTGTGCGTCCCATGTGTACTTTAATTGCAGACCAGCATTTCGGATTGGTGTGAAACACGGGCCTGCTACACAAACACAGCAGGGTACGTGCGAAAAACGGCTGAGCGTGCATCTACGCCGTTTCTCAATCGTTTCTACTCTCCGCTGCCCCCCTAAGCCCGGGTTGTCACCTGACTACGAACCAGACTCACGTCGCTGCCTTGTCTGAAGCCGCTCAGGCACACGCTGACGGAGTTTTCGTAGACGTGTCCGCGCATTACAGGATCGAGATGCGGAGCAGACGGGGCATGATAATTGAGCAGCACACACCAATCCTAAGAAAAAACACCCTCGCAATCCACCGCCCTTCTCGCCATTCTTTTGTCTGGCGCATGTCCCTTCACCTATGCCTAACTCGTCTCTCTTTCTCTCTCTCCTTTATTGTCCCAGCTAGCCTTCTTCTAGCCAATTCCTTATGCTTTTTTGGTTCGTGTTCGTTTCAATCTTCGCTGTCTTTGACGCTATGGAAAGCTTTAAGGCGAGTTTGCGGGGGTTTTCTTCTGGTGAGGTTATGGGCGGGGTGGCCGGATTCATGGACCATGGATCTCGGTCTTACCAGCTGCTGACGTCATATTTTACACCTGACGTGGTTACCGCACGTGGCATGGAGCCCAGCGTTCTGTAAGTTCTTTTCTCCCAAGGATCAAAACTCCCGATCCCCAGAAGACCCCTGGTTACAGATACATGGAAAGGAAAAAACGCTCTGTCGATTGTTTGTTCAGTGAACATCTTGCTCATGACAGAGGTGGAGAGGTGAGACCAGGTGTGTTCGTTCATCTTCCTTCTTGTTGGACACGTGGAGACGTGGTCATAGAGAATGATGATTTTCAACGTCCAGACAGGATGGCGACTGCTGCAGAGGGGACTGAAACTGTGGGGTTCATTCACTCGCAAGGAATTGCTAAATTGCTGTACGACGGGCGATATTCAGTGAGTAAATCCGGGCCGGAAAAAAAGCACAGGCCTTGTAGAGAAGCACACAATAGTAGAAGTCAAGCTGAAGAAACAGACAAAGCCTCTTCTTGCGCGGGGAAGAATTTTGCAGCAGGTGATTGTTCCGAACTTCAGCACGGCTTTTGTTTGCCGTCACACGGCAGTCACACCTGAGTCTCACTCCCTCTCCTCTTCCGTTCAGAGAGAGAAGTCATTCTCCGCTTATGCAAAAGCGCTACTTCTTCTTATTCCTTTTGCATCTTTTCTTCTCCAGCTGCTCGCCAGCAACTTCAAAACACTTACTTCGCTCCATACCACAGACTCTGTGCAACTGCGAGATTCCAAAAACTTCGCGGGTTAGTGTGTACATGTGGCAAACGCAAAGGGAACATGGCACTTCTGTCACCAGATTTTGACAAACGTCTTTTCAGACTTAATTAGTTAGTCTTTGTTGGAATTGGGAGTTATTGCATTCGGGTGGACAACACCCCGAATGCCAAAGCCAGCGAGCCAGATCGTACCCAAATATATTGTATGGGTGATAGGTCCGACACCAATACAGAACGTATAAAGAGCAAATATTCACGAAAGGCTCGGCATTTCACAGAGTAGCACGTAGGGACAACTGCCGACCTTCATCACTGGGTCAACTCAACAAAGATTGTGCAAGAAAGGCGAGCTTTTTTAGCGTTATTTGTGTTAAGGACCGTGGTATTGGTATTAGTCATCTCAGGGAAGCGCCAACGATCCAAGTCTCAGCGCCGGACAGGCCGTTTGCCAAATGAAGTCCGCCTATCCTTAGGATTCCTAGTTTTTCACCTTCAACATGTCTGAGTTGCTTCCGAGGTGGTTTCCAAGTCGATCGCGGGGAAGGATTGGTCAGCCGAACTTGGACCGACAACAACAATGTATGGTGGACAAACTTTTGCCACCGTGCGTCCGTGCATTTCAACTCGCCTCCAGTGATGCAGAACCGCGTGATCCCGTTTTTTGGCTCAGACTCCAAACTTTTCACACTTTTCAAGTCCCTGAAAGAGCCTCAAACAAAGCAAATGCATTTTCGAATACGTGGTATTGCTGCGGTTCGAGCGTTTAACCTCTTTGATTCCTGAGTGCCTGTTCCACCACCGCATGTTTCATTTTGTTGTGCTATTCTTCCTTCCTCGGTCGATTAATTGAGATTGCTTCCTTTTTGCCCTCAGCTTCTTTTCTCAATGCTGCGCGAGCAGAATCCACCGTTTCGCAATAGGCTTTCTCGACTCCCATGGTATCGAGCAGTTTGGCTAGCGATTGGTCCACTGTCTCCATTTCGTCCGACACCCAGCACGAAGGACACCTTTTGAAAACGAACAAACGAAAATCACGCACGACTTGGCGGTTCAGTCGCTAGTGTCGGTAATTGCAGACGTACCCTACCGGCGTTCGTCGTTCAGATTCAGAAATATAAAAGTACGTGCGCTCGGCTGAGGCCGGCGCGTGGCGAGACTGGAGGCAGCAGTTAAAGTTCGGGGAACAGTAAAGTTCGGGCGAAGCTAAGTTCGGGCAATGCTATGTTCGGGCGTTGCTAAGTTCTGGTGCTAAGCGCTCAGGGCCGAGTCAGGCTGCGCTGGTACTAAAAGAAGTTCGGGCACGAACCGAAGTTCGGCCAGGGTGGTAAAGTCCGGGTGAAGCCAAGGTCGGTGCTCGTGTCCGGGGGGGGACACCCCCCCGACCCACCGAGTACGGGAAAGGTTTGGCGCTGGTACCCGGGGGGGACACCCCTCGGACCCACCGAGCACGGGTAAAGTTTGGCGCTCGTACCCGGGTGGGGCGCCCCCCGGACCCCTGGGCCTGGCACGAGGGGCCTGGGGCAGCCTTTTCCCGCCCGTCCCCCCCCCCCCGCCGGCCTCGGGGCGACGGGGTGACCCAAATACCGCGAGATACTGAGAAACTTCGCAAAAAACGCAAGTTTCGGGCACATTAGACCCCGGAACGCAAGAAATCTCGAAAACAACAGTCGGCCGGAAAAGTGCGGTGAGCGGGGTTCGAACCCGGGCCTACTGGCCTGAAGGCCGTCACCCGCTCACTCTGCCACGCCCCTGCCTACTGGCAGGCGGGAGAAAAGTTATATCCGCAATATTATCCAGTCCAAAAACAATACAGTTTCATAATTGTTGGAAGAAAAGCCGGGTTGGCTCGAATAGAGGCTATTCACATTGCATGTTCATAGGACCTCCAGTATCGAAATATAATGTGGGATTGATGGCAGGTCTGCTGTCCGTTATACTTCCCCGCAAACGAAGGCGCGCTGCGTCTAAACTGAGGCCAAGATAAACCTTGCGCTTAGTTCTTAAGTTGAGAGTTGCTAGTTTCTACCCGAGACGTGCATGATGCCCCGCATTCGCTCCCGGGGGATGGTGACGTGGGAAACTAGATGGAAGAGAAATGTGAAGTCGTCCCAAATCCTAATTTGTCATCGGTCGCTCTATGTTGTACGGGTCGTTTCGAACACTGGTCCTGAGTACTGTGAACGTGTTGTCCCGGCTTCTCCCCTGTGACTAACAGTTAAGTTCATCTCAGCAGGAGAAAGGAAACAAATGCCAATAGTGCATGCGCGGAGTGTTGACCGGCGATGGTTTGAGGTCGCGGGCTCCATCTCGCCGAAACAAAATGACAGGCGAAACTTACCCCCGATGTCGCCAGAACTGCAACTGGCATCCGTGTCCCCGCCACGGAATACCGCGGCACTGCTCGAGAGGCAGCTGCCAGAGACACAAGGCGAGCTGATACCATTTTTCCCGACATCGCCCGCGCACGGTCACATGCTGCCGGGCCAAGGGAATTGCAAAACTGTGTTCACCCCTTGTGTCGTGGTAACACCGTGCGTTGTTGCGACGCAGGTGTGTGAACCTGCCGATATGCAGTACAGATATGAACCCGTAGACAACCGGACGACTACCGACGTCATCTTGGCCAACTTGAGTGCGAATGCGTCGTACGCCCCGCCGGAGTATACAGGCGTTTCTCGTATTCCGCCCGTATCGTACGAGAAGAACGGCAGGGTCCCGTTGGCTACAACGAGAGTGGAGCACAGACGGCACGAGTGGACAATGTTCTCACCGCGTGAGGAAGAAAACGACGAATACATAGTCATCCGCAGCCCTGATAGAGTCCGCGCAGACCCGGAGCCAGACATTGGAGAGCGGTCGACTTCTGTTCACGTCGTATCCGCCCCGCACGTGACTCCGGAACGGGGCCGGGCAAGCCAAGTAGACGAAGTGGTGGCAGTGCGGGAAATAACGCCGTCGAAGAGCCCCCCGTTGGCGCCGAGCAACCCTTCGTCCCCGCCTCGATCATCGTCCCCGCTGCGCGGAAACTCGGCCACGATGCGGTTGGAGAAGGACAACGACTCGCGCAGAGCCAAAATGCTGCAACCGGAGCTGCCGCCCATCATGGTCACGACACCAGAAGCACCCGTTCTCCAGTTCGGACGCAGTAGTACTTCGTTGTACGCAGACGATGCGAGCTCCGCTGTACGTGAAACCGCGCGACTGCTCCAAGCCGTGAACGACGTCACCACAGAAAAACCCCAGTTGATCGAGACACTCGAGCGCACGTTCACGTCTTTATCCAGCGGCGAATCCCCGTCAAGGAAAGTGAAGCACTCCTCCGGCGGACCCAAACTGGTCGGCGCTGGATCATCTAGCGCTATCACCGATACCAGCCCGCGATCCAAGAAGCGTCCAGCGCCCCTCGCCGTTGAAATCAACAGCACGCGCTACTCCGCCCTCGGAAGCCCACCGCCTCCTCACCCTTCCCCTCCCGCCGTTCCGCTCGCAACGCCGCTACCCCCAAAACCGCCTGCAACCCCAGAAGCCCCAGGAGCCACTCCGACCACATTGCACACTCCAAAACCCAACTACTCTCTACTCCGTAAACCGAAGCAGACCACGTTAGTAGTCCCGCACCTCTACACGAAAACAGGGTGGACAGGCTTGAACCTACCACCAGGGACAAAAGGACATGACAAGTTCTTGCAGCGCCTGGCACCGTACTTAAAACGGCGGGATAACCCCTTCATCGACGTCAAAGGCCGAGAAGCAGACGTGGAGCGCATGTGTGTGTCCAGCGACGGCATTGAGCAAAATCTATTTGATGCCGCCATCAGCGTCATCAACTATGCTCGCACGATACCCGACATCAGCGTTCTGAAGGCAAAAGCTGGACTGTTGCGAGGACTTGGACTCGATATCGACATCGAGGACCCTCCAGTCTTTTCAGATGAGGAGACGGCAGCCATCCTCAGCTCTCTTTGGCAGCTGGATTACCCTGAGAGCACCGCTTCGAATTTTAAGGATACTTTACACAGCATCTTAAATTTGCTGCTGCCGTACTTACGAGAGGAGCATGCTGATACCGCCTCCCCTCCTCTGATCGCGTCGCAGCGCTTTGAGCCAGGCGTGAAATACGTCTGTTTCCCTGTCCTACCCGACGGGTCCCTCGGCCCTGTAAAGGGTCGCAACTCTTACACAACGTGCATTCCGCCTCCCCAGCATCAGTCGCACATTCCTCCGAACTGCCGTATGACTTGTGTGCCTAATTCAATGGCCCGCCCATCGACTTCGAACCCCAACATGCACCCATCATCCGGCAACCCGTGTATTCCTGTGGGGTACGATCCGGCTGCTGGCTACAAAGAAGTGTCGTTCGCTACCCACCAGGAAAGTCGCAAACACGCACGCCGCTCTTCCTCTTCGAAGTACGGATAGCTAATTCGATTGCAGACCTTGCCATGGCTCCCTTAATCCTAAACCGCTCGGTAGAAACCTGGAGTCCCGGCCTGCGTGAAGCATCACCTCGTGCACAAGTTGAATGAACCTTCCCATTTATGCTAGAAACAGCGACACGGCACTCCGCAATCGACTTGCCTCAGTACCAGGCGGTGTTGGGGAGAAATATGAACCGCTTTCATAGCAACCTCGTGCAACCCGATCGGCACCGGCGCTCCCCCCGTTGCTTGCTTGGCGCCGACTAGCAACGAACCTACCTCCGCAAGATTCACCTGATGGACCTGACCTTATACGGGATAAAGCGTTCACACAGGACAGGAGGGGCCTCTTCACCTGTATCTAAGCTGCGGCCGCCACTCCTTCCGTTTTTTGTTCAGAATAACGGCAGAGCCTGCGCCGTACATTGTATCATGAGTAGTAGCGCGTAGTGTTACTTCACTAGGCACCCCCGATACCGCGCACCGCCTTTCGTCATAGATATGCGCCATACTTAAGACGCGACCCGAATTGTATCTGTACAACCACTTTCCCCTCCATTGTTAGTCCCATTGGGATTCTGTGCGGCATCCGCTGCGTATTGTACCGCGACTTCATTAGCTTGCCCTCTGAAGATGCAGTTTTTCGTTTCCTAGCCCGTTCCATCCGTTGCAGACGTATCCGGTGGAAGCACCAGCGTTGTCGTGCCAAGGCAGCCAGGTAGGGCAGCGGCCCTACCTTATTAATTTTGCAGAAAGGTTCAGATAGGGCACAGGACTTTACCTCAATGGTGTGTACCCAATCACTGTACATAGCGCGCCTTGACTGCAACACAGACCGACTCCGTGAAAAAGTCACGGGGATAATACAGGCTTGGTAAATGGACCCCCCCATCTTCTTCGCAGGCACAGCACAGGCCTTGACGAGGAACAATATGAGGCGCAGCTGTTGACAGGGTGTCCTTGATGATGCTGACGACCATCGGAAAAGCCTGTACTACCTGCGCCCTATCAGATTACGGAGCCGAAACCCAGTGACAACAGTGGGAAGCAGTGAATAATTAGAGTTTGTAAACTGTGAGCACACACCGTTTTGCAAGGTTTTGTCAGTCTAGGAATTTGCATTATTCTGCGAGCTGTGAGAAGCTTTGTGGCAGGAACTACAAACTTGCAAGACTTGCAACGAGGCTCCAGAGCACCCTGTCATTTCAACTGATCTCTTCGAAACTGCGCATGCTGAGATCTGAGGACTCATTGCCGATGTTGTTCCCCGCCGACAGTCGTAACTTTGTTGCATTAGTGTGATTGTCAGGCCTTCGACTACCCTGAGCAATGCACTATCCGACAGTCGACAGAGAGTGGGGAAGAACGAGAACGCTATGATTAGCTCAGCTTAGCATGATGGTTTTAGGCAAGACGACGGTGTCTTAGCTTCCGTGGTATGCCATGAAAAGAGCGGCGTGGTCGAATCGTTGTTGCTTATGAAGAATTGAATTATCGAACAGGAGGCAGGGGAAGGACTGGTGGTGGGCGGCGCGAAAATGGCAGAAGACGACGAGAAAAAGTCGCCAAAGAAAGAGAAGAAGGACAAGAAGAAGGACAAGAAAGACAAAAAGAAGGGCGGCGACGAGTCGCCGAAGAAGGAAAAGAAGAAGGACAAAAAAGAAAAGAAGAAGAAGGACAAAAAGGAGAAGGACGACGACTTGGGCGACGAAAGCCCAGTTGAAAGTCCAGATGAAGCGAGTCCTGAGCGAGAAGAGCCTGAGGACAAGAAAAAGGACAAGAAGGCTGACAAGAAGAAAGACAAGAAAAAGAAAGACGGCGACGATGAACCTGCAGAAGCTGACACAGACAAGAAAGGTCGCAAGAACTCGATGATTTCGCAGAACAGCCGCGTGAGCAAGACAAAGTCTGAAGCAGAAAAGTCGCTCGGCGCTGAAATCCAGCCTTACACACCAGTCATCATGCAGAGTGACAACCCCATAAGAGGCCAGTTTATGGCTGCTGTCACGCTTGACACCGGAAAAGGTGCAATCGATGGACCGGACATGGTGTACGGACAGACCGAGCAAGAAGTAAAACTAGCGTCCGCCCTGCGACGAGAGCAGATGCGACAGCGCTACTTCGACAGGCTGACCCTTAGAGACGCGTTGAACGCCTGCAACCACCGCTCGTCTTCCGTCGTTTCCGCCGCCGATTACTGGGACGGCGACATGCTGCAAAATGGTCACACGTTGTCCCCTAGGCGATGGGACACACCTGCACTACCGACGACAGGCTACAACGTCCCTTCCAACTCTTCTCGATACGGCCACGGTGGTGTGTGCTTGCGTTGCGACCGTCTCTCGCTTTCGATGAGTTCTCCGATTCACTCGCCGCACATTTTCGAGTTCTCAGTCTTTGTTCAGAAGTTATATCTTTGAAACCCCTCAGCCGAGTCCTCGTTGAATCAACTGGCTCACATCTTCAGTGCACTTCGCCTCTCAGTGGCTTGAATTTCTCACAACCAACAGGCGGTGGCGACACCGGTCCAGAAGGGGCCCTCCGAGCTGCTGCTGCTTGCGGAGATGTTCCAAGCGTCCTTTCGCTGCTGCGTTCCGGTGTTTGCAAGGTCAACGAACCTCGCCAAGACGGGCAAACAGCCTTGCACAACGCAGCGCGGCATGGCCACTTGGACGTCATTGACATCCTTCTCGAAGCCGGGGCAGACGCAATGAAACCAGACGTACGAGGACGCAGACCGGTCGATGTCGCGGCGCAATACGGACAGAGAGCCGCCGTTCGAGTCCTCGAGTCAAAAGCCGGCGCTTCACCCGGTAGAATGCGGCAGCATTGGCACTGCTCTCCAGACGGTGTTTCGCCAACAAGTAGGCCAGACGGCGGCAACTACTACAACCCTGTGGATGATGACCCATTTCTGCGCCAACGTCCGAGCAGTGCTCTGCAGAGGCGCCAGTACAGGGGGTCCAGCCAACCTCTTGGCGGTGTTCGCGTTGTGGATCCCCTTGATGAGAGGAGGAAACTGACGGAAGACGTTCAAGACGCTATGAGCGGTGTAACCACTTTAGTTAGAGGCTGGATCAACGAATGGTCTGCGAGAGAAGATCTTCCGAATGTACGGTACGTACAACCACCTCCTGCACTTCCAAAGTACATTCAGCCCGGACCAGCACTGTCTCCGTATGCTGGCGTGAGCCCAAGTCATGATCCGGCATCCGGTCGCATTTCACCCACGCGTCAGTCGGGAACACCTTCACAACTATCACGAGCTGCAATAGCTCCTGGCCTTACCCAGTACCGACCCCCGGCAAGCTACGGACGGAGTAGCAGCCCGCCTGTACCAGTTCTAATGCGTAGCAACACACCGCCCATGTCAAATCACATGGGCCGCAACGACATGCTAGACCAGCTCACAGCACAAATCTGGGCTGCAGCCAATGCCCCTGGCAAGCGACCACCTCCCCCTCCCGGTCCCAGTCAGAGTATTGAGCCTCCTATAGGCCCGCCTCCTCCTACAACAGCTTTGCATCACCCCCCAACACGAGGATGGGGTGACCGTTCCACGTCTCCCAACCAAAACACCGGGGGATACGGAAAGTCATATCTTCTGCCATCCGACGGGGGCGGCGGCATAGATATTTAGCGTTGGAGGAGGCACGTGCTTCAGTCGATCATAGAGTCGCGCCTTCTACTCAGTCTTGTCATCTCTGTGACAAATATAACAGCACGTACTTAGTGATGGACATGGACCCTCTAGAAAAAGGCTCAGCGAGCTGTCTCAGACTGTAAGCCTGTGAGGTGTGGACTGCTTATTGTATTTGGTAGGTCCACGTCAACAACACGCTTGCGCAAGAGTGCTGACCTCCTTTCCTACTTACTTTGATCATAGGTGTCACGGCAAGTTTTGGCAGCCGCTGCTTAACAAGAGTGCATGCTAATCCATGTGGTTCATGTACTTAAAAGAACTCAATGCTTAACAAAATTTGACGTGGGCGGCTTTAGATTTACATCTGAATGACACCTCAACACAAAACAAGTTGTCGACAACTAACAAGTAAAAGAATAAAACAAAACTACGCCTTCCTTTCGTCTCCTCTCCGCCGCCTGCCAGTGTTCCCTTTCAGCACCAGAGGGTGAGCACACGGACAGCAAAGTTTCTTGTCTGATTGGTAGCACCTGGTGCTGCTAAGCAAAGAAACACCTCGCCACCTCCGGCCTACCCGCGCCGGAGCATCGTATTGTAAGCTTTTTGTACTTCGAATTCACACTTATTTTTTCTTTTCGGAAAAGCACTGTTGTCTCTTCGTCCCCCTTCTCGACTCCCAGCCCTCCTTCGCTGTGTCTTCATTTCCATCCAGTGTCTATCCAACGCAAAAATGTATTCGTATGACAACCCCAAAGACCAGTGCTTCATGTATAAAGAAGAATGCGCAAGGTGTTTCGTGGTGAAGGTCCTGCCTGCGAGCTTTCATGTAAGTGACAAGTTTGTGCTTCTGCGGCGAACAACCGTTTTATCCCTGATGGTCATAGCTCGAGCTACCAATCTGGTTATTACACGTAAGTTCGTTGCAGCGAACGTCACACATTGACGGCGCGGCATACCGGAACCGCATGATACCCTGGCAAAGAAAACATATAAGTAGTTGTCAATGTGCTTTTTCTTGTTATTAATAAACCCCGTCCCTCTCCTTCCGCTCGCCGGCGCGTCGCCCGAACGTTTGAAGTTCCCCCTTTTTTTTCCTGCTGGCGGAAGATGGCATTCATATCGTTTCTGAGCTGTCGTAGGACTTCGGTCTTAGAATGCGCCTCTCCGATCGAGGAACTGTGTGCTGTGTTTAGCCATCCCTTTTCGCCGTATATCCGATGCAAGCTTTGCATGACGACACTGAAATTCAGCAACGCCGACCTTTTGTTTACCGCCAGCGCGGCGATGACAGCGAACGCGCAGTTCGAACCGGACGTAGCAAAAGGAACCGTCACTCATTCGGTACGCCTGTCCCAGTTGAGCGGAACCGGGCAGCATGGACAAACTAGGGTGGCGTCAGGTAGGTGAAAACTATACAGTAGTCTCAGTGCCCTGCTTCATGCAGGTTGGACTTATCATGAAGAAAGCATCGCGAAGTAATGTTGGTACTCTCTAGTTTCCCTCGTGTGGGCACTCCAGTGAAACTGGGTCTGTCGTTTCAGGTTTGGGTTAGGAGGCATTGTCTCATGGATTCGAGACCTATTTCTCCGAGAAAAAGCGGGAGAAAGAGTAGTAAGTGGAAGCTGCTCTGCATAACCCGTGAGCTTGGGCGTGCCAGTCTACCAGGTCGGTATTGTATTCATATTTTCAAACCCACGCAGAAAACAAACTAGCGAAAGAGGGGCCAGCATGTCGACCCGCCTGTCTCGCGAGCTGAGAGATTGCGTCAAGCAGAACGGGCTCTACGACGGAGGCGCTGTGAAGCTGTGCCCGAAAGAAGGCGACCCGCGGTCGTGGAAGGGGTACATAAAAGGCCCCGAAGGCACACCATACGAAGGTGGCGTCTTCGAACTGGACTTCAGTATTCCGCACGATTACCCGCTGGTTCCGGTTGAGGTACGCTTTGTAACAAAGCTGTTCCATCCAAATGTTCGGTTCGACAACGGCGAGATTTGTCTTGACATCCTCAAAGCGTCTTGGTCGCCCGCATGGACCATACCGAGCGTGTGCCAGGCCATCCGCATGCTGCTGTCTCACCCAGCTGAGGATTCGCCACTGAACTGCGACGCCGGTAACCTTTTGCGCGCCAACGACCACCGTGGCTTCAACAACATGGCCAAGATGTACACCGTTGACTACGCACATGGCAGGGACAACTTCTAGCAGCTCTACACGGTTAGGTTCTCGGCAGCTGTTCTTCCGTCCTGTAACCAACCTGAGTTGCAAGCCCACGTGACGTCGTTCTGGATGAACTCTCGTGACGACTGTATGTAGATGATCTGATGTTTTTCGGTGAGCGTGTTACGACGCCGACGGGACAAACACATTTCCCACGCCGACACCCTTCACCAACGATGCCGCGGTCATCTCCTTTCTCAACCCATTCTGTCCTGATTGACCCCGAAACGAAGACAGTCTCGCTATACTTACTTGAGCCGGAGAAAGCATGCAGTCCACAACGTTGCTGTTCGAGATCAGTAGGACCGTTACATCGTTGTTTTTTGCTCCTTGAAGGCAGCTTCTTGCATGTTGCACTTCAGGTTCTGATACAAGTCCTCAGTTCGAAAGCCTCTGTGCCCGTGCCGTGTTAATTTGCGCTGTTCCATGCGCAAACCGTCGTGGTGGCTGTCTATGTGGAAAATTGTTCTGTATGCAAGCGCGACTTCTCCGCCCTAGCCTAGTCTAGGAGCTGGTCAGAGCATTGACACAGGGCGCCGCAACGCAAACTAAACACGTTGTTTCATACACCGTTCCCTTTTCTTAGGTTTCCTTCGCTTGACAACACCGGGGGCCTGGGGTGCCACGGGCCCTTGCCGTCTCTTCTAACCCGTCTTCCTTTACTACTTGCATCTGGCGACCTTATTGTCTCCGCCGTTCTTCGACGCAAAGAAACTTTCCATCCGCCTAGCGGACCTTGCTGGTGAGGAGAACCACCGGGTCTTCTTGACAATCTTGAAAGCTCAACCCTCGATGTTCCAACAACGCCTCGGGCGATTCTGTCAATTTAAGAACCTTACGTTGTAAGTTCGAAAGCAACAGGTAGTATTGAGGCAGCAGACACATTTTAGTAAGGGATTGCATTAGTACTGTCCCTCGGGACTGCTGACAGCCCTCAACTACCCCGAGCAGCGCACTGTGCACGTGACGCAGACACCAGTTTAGACCTCATTTTTGATACAATGAAGCAGCAGGAGGGTCGTGGGCACAATGGTACTACCGGTCTTTTTCGGTAGTGTGTTCCGATTCTTGTCGACAAGCGGCGACGATGGCGTGCAGGTGATGCGGAAGAAAGCATACAGTCTACTGCTGATCCCGCTCAGTGCCGCCCTGTTCGGAGTTGCGGTGGGACTGGTCACGCAGTCGCACGACGCGCTGTTTCTGGGATGCGGCGTGTACGCCTCGGCTACAGCAATATTTCTCCTGCACGCCGCTTGCAGCAAGCGGGTCACCGACGCCAACGTGAGCCTCGTTCTCGGGTCTGCTGCGGTGGCCATTCTTTTGACTGACTACGTCGGGGCTGCGAATCACGACTTCCGGTGCTGGGGCTCGCTTATTGTGCTTTTAAACATGGCTCTGGTTTGTCACGCGCCCCGCGCCACGAGTGCAGGCTTGGTCGCCGTGGGTGTGCTGTGGCTGCTGGCTGTCCACGTTGAGGACGCGACGCGGTATGGCTTTTTTGACGTGGAAGGCGTCTCACCGTCGTTGGAAGACAGGGTCCGCTACTGCGACTGCGAAACACCGCCTTGCAAAAAGGAGTTCTTCAGGTCGGTCGTCGAGTTCTGCGTCAACTGCATTGTGTACGTGCTGGCGTACGTAGTCAGCCGCACCTTCTCGCATTGGCACATGCTCGAGGAAAGAGACCGGCTCACCAGTGCATTCGCAAGCGCGCGGAGGGCAACTGAGCTGCTGGTGCAGTTCGACCTTGTTACCGCGAGGGCGTGCCTTGTGCGAGAGGAGGAGGACCTACCCCCAGATTTCGCCGCGGTGTTGTGGCAGCTATTGGCCAACCTGGAACAGTACGAGCTGTTCATCCCACAGTCGTGCCGTCGTGAGCGGAAGACACCCGACAGCGTGTCGCAGGCCTCGAACGAAAACAGCGACAAACACGATTCCGAGCACCTGCGTTTCGACAGTACACGAGACTCTGTCCTGTCTTCAGCATTCCCCTCTCCTCGGAAGGTAGACAGCAGCAACACTCGAAAATTGCGCATGTCCGAAGGGAGCGATCTGAAGAGATCGATGCCGTGGGCGGTCAACACGTGTCTTGCAAAAAAGTCAGTAACGGTTAGCGTCTACAACTTGCGAAATTCGTTGTCGCTGCTGACCGATGTAGCTACCGGCTTTGAAAAGCTGCAGCAGAAGTTCCTATCGTTTGCGCTGAGCGCGGTCGACACCGCAAAAGGTATCGTCGAAGGATTTATGGGCGACCGCATAACAGCGTCATGGAACGCATCGCGAAAGTGCATCAGCCACAGTTGCCAGGCTCTTCATGCGGCGGTTCGCGTTGCGATCTGCATGTCGGAAAATGGAAACGTCATGCACAGCGGCATAGCTGCCGGTGATGCGTTCTGCGGCAACGCAGGCACCGAAAACTTGCTGCGGTACAACATCATTGGCTCTGTATTTTGCCTTGCACATGACCTGGAGCGGGTTGCAAAGGAGTGGAACATCACGGTCATAATCGATTCTCTAGTATGCAAAGACGTCAACTCGGCTTTCCGAACGCGTGTAGTATTAGAGCGAGTCGTGCACGTAAAGACCAGCAGGCTCCCGTTGATTCTATGGGAAGTGCTCGGATTAAATACCGGAGTTGGTGTTGAATGGATGTACGCGGTGGAATCCGCGGCTATGCGACAGGCAACCCTCGGGAACCAGCTTGGTGTTGCCTACCTCACAGGAAAGAACGACGTTGTCGCAAAGCTGCTTGAAGAAGCCGCTGCGGTCGGTGAAGAAAAAGAGGACACCTTCTTTGCGTACCTTATCAGGAACGTGCAGGAGCCCCTCCCGTCGGCAACTCGCTTCCCCACGCACATGTCCCGTAAGTTCCCCTTACCTTCTAACGTGTCGCGTGGGAGCCTTGCTACACCAGTTCTGCGGCGTAGTGTCTTTTCTTCTGGCGAAGATTCCGGCAGGGAGTCGCTATCGCAGTTTTCTGAACTCAACTCGTCGAGCAGCGGAGACTAATGCGATCTCCCCTGTTTTTTCCATGCACATCCACAAGACACCCTACTACACGAAGAAAGTGCAGCTTTCCAGGATAGATAACCCTGTCCCCGCGTGAAGCGTTTCAAGGGTCAACCCTCCTTCAAAAAGAGACGACTGCATCATCCGGGGTCTGTGGACGTGGTCAACAGGATCGTCAATGTGTCACCACTTCAGATCTCTGCATCCGGGTTGCGGAATGTTCACGCATTCCCTTTCGGCAATCCTAACAAGCTCGTCAGTGGCAGCTTTGAGGCGAGCAATTACACCTTGCCTTTGGACCGACTGACCCATGTCCAATTGCTGTTGACACGGAAACCTTCTCCACTTCGGCCTTCAATGTTCTCCATTGAATATTCGCTACTACAACCAAGATCTGCACTCATCCACGCTCCATCGAGGCTCACGTCAACGACTTCGCGGCGTGGACCACGCACTCCTACGCACGCCTGGTACGCGATACCAGTACGCGGCCAACAGTTGGTGGGTCGCTTGATTGCTCGAAGTGTTCTGTCTTCAAACATAGGTGCCTGCCTTGATTCAATCCTGAGCATTCCAGCAAGACAAGATTAGCAAGAAGTTTGTCTCCGTTCTGAAGTTTGCACTCTACACGGTTCTGGTGTTATCTTTCTCTCACAAAGTAGCCAGGTTCAGCGAGCACTTTCCAGCGCTCTGCGTTCGAGTCTCTTTTTTTACTTGGTCATTTCCATGCTTCAATCTTTTCTACACGCAATGGTCAATGCTATTGATAGGAGCAAACAGGTTTCTTGTACTTCGAATCATATCCGATACCAGCCTGGGTTTGAAAAGCGATAAATGGCACAATTGAACTGGACAACTTCAGCTCCACAGCTCAACTGAAGCTACCGAACCAGTTTTTTTTTGACTGGAACCAAGTAGCGCCTGGAACAATTTGTAGGAGAACCGAAGGGTCAATTAGTGGCAAAGGCGTCAACACAACCAACAAAGTAACCCAAAGAGCCCAGAAAGTATGGCTCGGGTCACGCCAACGCAGATCGTGAGGCCTCCCGAAAAAGGCTCGTTTCCACTTGATCACCTGAACGAATGCCGAGGAACCATTGAAGAATATTTCAGGTTTGCAGCTTCTGTCACTGAATGACCCAACTCAGCACAAACCATTGAGCGCCTTTATTTCTCAAGGGCTGCCGGTCATAGCATACAACGTTCTTCCGCTTCTGTACAAATGTCGGGTTGCAGTTTGATTTCATGACAGAAAGAGATTCCCTCATTCCCCACTTTGTGTGCGTAGAAAATACTCCAGAAATAGTAAGGACGTGCTCGGATGGATGTGAGAGCATCGACTGTAGCACCGAAATCGGGTACGCTGCCAGCGTTCTCTTTGAGTTTGTTTTCATCGTAATAAAACGAATACAGATGCCTCGCACGATGGGAAAACCTTGCACCTAAATGTCGCGAGGAAGCACGCACGTACCTCAGATGCCGCATGGAAAAAGACCTGATGGATGCCGAAAACACGGACAAGTGGTTGCCTGACACGGAGTTCATCGACGTCCGCGATGTGAAGCGGAAGGAAAAGATGAACACGTCTGACGATTTGTCGCCTTTGGTGGCAGCTGCACGGTGGCGCGCGATGCCGGATGGCTTCGAAAAACCTCGCTCAGCTTCGAACGGCGATTCTTAATGCGCCGGCGTGTGCTCGCCAGAAGGTGAGAGTCCCGTATTTTCTCGGCGGACAATCTCCCGGAGGGTGTTACGTCAAGGTCTCACAGCAGCAAACATGGATCCTTCTGCCGTGGACACAGTATCCGACACCAGCTCGGGTTCGAACTTTTGGCGTACATCTCAGTAGTAACATCTGTGTTCTCCGTCCGTACAGGGTTAAAAGTCTGAATCCGATGAGTGGTGAGGTTGGGGAGGTTCCACAAAGGTTGTCGGTTCATCTTAAGACAGTGACCATGGAGGTTGGCCTCCGATAGCGGGACAAGAACCTGCCTCAAAATGAAAGATGCTCAAGCTACCGATCGCACTGGTATCACGAAGCCAGGCGCGCATAGGAGTGCGCCCGCGCGTGAGAATCGATGCGTGCTGATCATGGTATAGCTCCAAACATTCAATGGAAAACATTGAAGGCCGAAGGGTAGAAGGCCCGACAATGCGCGCTGCACTATGGAATGTGAGAGCAAGACAACCCCCTTTTTGTCGCAACGAGCACATGGCGACAGGAAGGGCCAACAAAGCGAAGTACAGATCCTCAACGTGCTGAAGGCCTGCTCACCTAGCTGCAGGTGCACTTCGCGCTGCTACGCGT
Organism: Diplonema papillatum; assembly: GCA_030068145.1. Lineage (NCBI taxonomy): Eukaryota > Euglenozoa > Diplonemea > Diplonemida > Diplonemidae > Diplonema > Diplonema papillatum. The sequence goes on from JAPJBO010000105.1 coordinate 59,737, forward strand.
CGTCTGCTTGCCCGATTTTGTTCATTTAAGCTTTTTCTTTCCCCTACCATGCACACAGAAGCGCAGAAACGTTTGCAAAATGCAAACCCAGTGTCTTCTGCGATGAAAGAGTTCGCGCAGCAGCATCACCGATAGGTTACGCTCTCTTACGAGGAGGACAACAAACAGTCAAACAAGGACCCTTTTTTAAAAAAAAAAAAATTCTTATCTCATCTTACGTCTGTAAGAGTAACACCGAACAATAGCCTACGCTACTCCCACTTCTTCGAGCCAACGAGCCTCCATGCGAACAGCGCAAGCACAACCTCTGTCACCCAACCCCTCCAACCACCCCCCCATGCCCCGAGGACAACCCTCAAACCCCAAAGCCCCCCCTCCCCCCCTTTTTGTTCTCCCCCAGTTTTTCCTTTTTTCCTCCCCTAATCCGTGCCTCGTAACACACAGCCGCCGAGCAACACGAAACCACTCAGAAGAAAAGCCAGGGACCGGGATCTTCCTGATGAGCACGCAACCCGGTGAACATAATCAAGAGTCGAAGATTAGCGTCGAAACTTCCTGGCTTTTCACGCCGTAGCAGAACGACCACACCCTACCCAATCCCAAGCACCCTCGAATTGCGTTAGGGGACTTCACAAGGTTTCACAACGGAGTGACACAACACCCGAAACGGAGCTGCACCCTCTCACTTTTCTCAACCCCCCGCCATACTCAAGCCTCTACGGTCAACCGGAGACTTTAAAATACCGACCTTCTAGTCCACAAATAGCGCTTGAAATATCACGACAGGGACATACGGCGGTGGGGGTGTGCAATGACCTGATGCTATGCTGATCGTTTTTGCTGCTTGCGTTGCGTCGCTAGTCAGAGCCCACACTCCCGTGTGTCCTCGCGAGAGGAGCGACGTGAGTGTAATACGGTACGCCTCTGATGGAGAAGAGTGCTCGGAGCGCGTTCGCTGCCAGAACAACTACTTTGCCAGCCTAGATGCGACTCTGCATCTCGCGCGCTTTTGCTGGAAAACCCCCGACGAGATGCCGCCAAACCCACGATACACCTGCCAGCAAGCGCGAGCGAGAACAGAAGGAGACGCTTGTTGGGTTTATCCCGACGGCGAGCTGCCGTTTTCAGGCGGATTCAGTCAGTGTGGCGATGGATTGTATTGCTGGTCAAAGTTGAGCGTTGTTGGCGAAGGTCGTTCGAACTTTACTTCCGATGGAAAAGGCCTATGTTTGAAGAAGAAGCTTCAGAACGAATGGTGCACAGCGCATACCGAATGCTCGTCAGGGTGGTGCGAAGAGATTCAGATTGGAGTATCCATTTGTTCTTATCCACGAGCTTTCGGTGCTGACTGCGGATCTGACGAGTCGTGTTCATCTGGCGCGTGTTTCCAACAGACGTGTGGGACAACGATGCTGCCCCTTGGCTCAGACTGCAGTGGTAATCAGTTGTGTGACCCGGACAAAGGCATTTGTCGAAATCGTATCTGCACCGAACTCTCGGCAGGTATGCCGTGCAACAAGAACACACCGCCACGGGGTGGCTGCACAAAGGGCTTGCATTGCCCTGCGGCAAGCGTTTGCACGGTTGTTTCAAACATGCAATGCGTCACTGACTCAGAGTGCGCCGTTGAGTACGGCTGTAACCACGGTATTTGCACAAAGCTGGAGTCTCTGGGTCATCAAGACGCAGCTGAACACGTACGATTTTGCAAGAAGGGGTTTCTGCTGGATGGCAGGACGAACGAGCTCCGGTGCAGCACTACTCTTCCATGTACTTCAGATACAGAGTGTGAGTTCTACATGCCAGGTGGAAGTCAGTTGGGATTTTGTCAGTGCGAGGCTGGCGGTACCGGGTATTGCGCAGGTGGAGACACAATTCGGTCGTGTGGGACACAGGAATCGAACAGCAATGACGAATGCTGCTGGATTGAGAGTTTGCCTTCAAATTGCACCGCAGTTTTCAGGCGGAACACAGGTGTCTTCGGTGAGCGCTTGTCGATGTCCACGAAGCCGTCAGCGTTGTGGTGCAACCAATGGTGCGCAACGTCGCGGGATTGCTCGGCGTGGGCGTTTCATGCGGTGTACAAGTCATGCAACTTATACATGGGGCCCGTTGCTTTCTACTCGAACATCGAGTCGTCGCAACTCGTAGCTTCGACCCCAGTTGGACATTGCACGAGTCTGCTTCCCTTTGATAATACGGTAGCTGGCATGGACGCATGGTGTCCATTTCTTGCGTCGGACGATCCGTCTCGCTACATGGTAGAGTACCCATACGTTCCCGCTCATCCATTTCTTCCGTATGAAATTAAGCGAAACGTTTCCTTGCAGCAGGTGACTTGGTTTTCCCCCGACTTAGACCTCTCAGCATCGGCCGCAACATCGCTGACCCTCGAGTTGCCGACCCTGTGGATCCCACCCCACACACTTCAATCTGGCCGTGCTTACATTATTGGACTGCGGGACTCTTACAGTGCGGAGGTGTTGGCTCTCCGCAGTGTCTGGGTATCGGGCGTTCCTAGAGTGCACCTGACGATTAATTCGACGCATGTTTCCTTTTGTCGGGGCCTCCTTAATTCTGAAGAGTATCGCATCTACACAGCGCAGCTGCTAGTGTATGCAGGAACTGATTTCTGCACACTCCGGCGCGGCACGGAGCCTATGGTAGTGTGTGTTGCCGACAACATTGGAAGCGAGGACTGCGCTGACGTTCAGGTCTCCCCATGGATCAACACCACTTCAGAGTTGCTATCTTCTGCGGAATCCCGTCCTGCTCCTGTCAGCGCAAGTCTTGCACTCATTGGTCGCTTCCTGGTTACTGCAAATGACAGTGCACAACCCGTAATCGACCCCACTTCAGCCGTCGGTGCTCTCAACGTTGTCGCTGGCAGAATTCCTGGGTCGGGATTGCTGCCGGGTATTACACATGATCATGTTTCCCTCTTCTTGCACTTTGTGCGCGCGGGACTTTCTTTAGGTCTCGAAACCCAGGACTGGTCAGAAGAAGTCGTCGATGACGTGTTTGCTTCGGTCGAGCTGGTGTTGAACAGCAACAGAGGAAGACTTCTGCCTGCACACGCACAACTTCTTGTAGATGTAGTAGCCGTCGCCAATGCCCCGCTCGACCACCCGATCCTATCGAAACTCACACTGCGAGGGCTTTTCCTAGCGTCAGATGATGTTGAACCGATGTCGGTAACACCAAGCTCGTGCGAAGTACGAGAGTGTGACAATGTCTTCTGGTACAGAAGCTCGGATCCTGATTCCGACCGGGTTGTTCGCAGTGGTCTGCCTCGAGTTTCTCTCGGGTTTGAGGTTACGCGCGCCCTTGATGTTTTCATTGGAAAGCAAGACGGCGCAATCTTCTGCCAGCTTTTTGAAGCTCACACTTTCACGTCGTATGCAGCTCCCGACGAGAATGGGTCCTCAGCTGTGCAGTATCCATTCGTTTTCGAACCTTCTGCCACAGCCGTTGCTTTCGAACCAAGCGAGGCGCCGACGATTGACCTTGAGGGAGATGTGTTTCTGTTAGCTCTGGCGCAGGGAGCGGATTTCGTCGATTCGCTTGACCAAATTGCGGAGAATTATTCGACGACCCGCAACGAGCTCCACCTCGTGGAAAATGCAGGCGACCAGTACCTTATGTACGTCGCAAACGAAACGCTTCTTGATGACACAATGCCCATTGAAACGGAGCACTTCAAGATCACGCTTGACCAAGAGCAGGACTCGTATCCCTGCCCATGGCCCGACCGAGGTATCACATGGCAGGTTGTCTGTGTCCGTGGGTTGGAGTCAGACCAGTACGGCTGCTACACGGTGAAAAAGGTATTTGTCTCGGACCAGTCTAATGAAGTACGCGTGCGGTATTTCTGCCATTGCCGTGACTCAACCAGGGAGCCCGTCCGCCTTGAACACCAGTCCGCCCTGTCCAAGAGAAAAGGAGCAATCGAACACTTTTTGAGGGACAAGCGTGTGTACACGCATGCCTTGCAGTTTGCACTCTTCTGCACGTTTGTTGTCATTACTGTCGTCAGTTTTGCGGCTGTCTGCTACGTAGAAAGCAAAGCGAAGGAGCCTCAGACGGATGACAGGGTTGTTTTGTGTTTGACGGAAGCCGAAGACGACGTTTCAACATGGAGTGCAGCCGAAGGCAACGCTGCGCTCTCATCACAGGCCGCCGGTCAAAATCCGCTCATCCTGCGGGGGACTGAAAACTCATTATCCGATGCCCTCTACGACACGCAGGGAGCTGCTAAAGTGTCTTTTGTGGACGGTGTCGTCGTTCCGCCCGCAACACGGAGCAGAAGGTCGAGCCGTGCTGTTGACATCAGCCCGCGACGATCTCGAAGGGGAAGCCGGTTAAGAAGCGGACAGGGTAGGAACAGCACCCTCGACGGGATTGACGTCGACGTGTGGACTTTCAACCACGACATCGCGAATGCTGCCGACCTCGGCACCCCAGCTTGGACGCAATCGCACAGGTCCCTGCGATGGATGCAAACACTGAGGTTGGCGCACGCGGGGCTCAAGCTGTGCAGCAAAAGCGTTTCCTTCAAGGCGCACCAGCGCGTCATTTGTGTCGCTCTGTTTCTCATCGTTTACATGCACCTCCTCGCTGAGCAGTTTCGCACGTGCGACGACTATCTGACCCTCGAGGAGATTGTGCGGAAGTACGTGGATGAGGCCGTGCTCTTCAGCTTTTTAAGCTCAATGGTTCTCTGGGGCACTGCGTATCTGTTCGCGGAGACACCGCATTCACTCACGGCAAAGACCATTTACGTGGACACTGCGTCAGACCGAATTTCCCGGACGCTGCACGTTGCGCCGGAATCGGAGAGGGCCACGCGCGCACGATGCGACTTGTACCTTCGGCACGAGGAATTGACGAGGGCAGCGCAGCATGAGGTCGAGGGCTACAGGCTGCACGCGGCACTTTCTTTGCTGTTTCTAGCCGAGATGCGAGGAGAAGGTGAAGGCGCTGCGCTGACTCCTGACTTCGAGATTAACGTCGCGTCTCTAGTTGCGAAAACAAAGTTGTGGTGGACAGGTCATCACGGCACGGTTCACGACGACGGAAGCTATGCGGACCAATACGCACTAGAAGAGGAAGAGAACCCGCTTTGGTACTGCGCCCTCCATGCGCTGTCAACTCATGACTTTCAGCTGGCAGCGGCTCTGTTCCAGTTGGCGATCATTGCCGACAATCCCGACTTGTTCATCGTCTTCAACGAATGTGTCCCTCCGGCAACCGTGAGAGACGTATTCGCAAGAGTAATCGGCAGAAACGCAATCGGCCGCCTGTGGGTTGAGTACTATGCAGCCACCTTCTTGAAAATGCCAAAGGAGCAAGTGTACAAATGTCTGCTGCAGTCCTTTGTAACCGTCGACGAGCTGTGTGTCCTGCTAGGCGTAGACCAAGCAGCGCATATTTGTTCATCACACGGACAAAGGCCGAAAATGATGTGCGACGGGGTCGTTTGGAGTTGGCAAGATGGTATTCGGTCACTGAGGGAAGATCGGTCGGGCCCTAAGCTGACAGAAGCTGCACACACCTTCTGCTGGGCACCCCATGAAATGTGTAGCTACACTATGATGAACACGTCGGCGGTGTACGGCCCCGCTGAAGCGGGGTCCTCCACTTTTTTTACGATGGAAGACGCGGCTCCGTTTAAGCCGCGTCCGCTGATTTACGGCAGGCTCATGACTCGGTTTTATTGCTGCGTTCTATCTCGGGTGCCAGGGGTTCCCGCCGGCAATGAAACACTCACTCCAGAGGAGTGGGCGGCGTGGACTAAAGCTGACGAAGAAGAGAATTTGACAGCTGAGTGCAATCCCCCCATAGCACCGTCCGAGCTTCCCTACCGCCGCCCCCTGCTTCGTCGGCGGTATAAACCGAATGTTTACCTCACATTCCTTTTAAATTGGAAGACAACCGAGCGTCACCTGTCATCTGGAGTATTTTGTGTGACATCCCCACTGTCCGTTTCGTCTGAAGTGAGCGATTCCGCAGTCATACCAAATCCCTTTGCGTCCATCACGCGCCTCAGCAGCTTGTGGAACTTCCAAGGCACTGGCTCCCTGTTCAACCCTTTCATCGGGACGTACCCAGCTCTTCGACTGACTCACCGAGGGAATTGCATCCAGCTCCTGCCCGGGTGTTACCCGCCGTGCAGCCTGTCGCAACTGCAAGGCACTGTCGCACAGCCGGTTACCTTCTTTTGCGACAAAGCCGGCAGCGCCGTTTTTTCAGGTGCGCCGGACATCCGTTCGATTGTTGAGCTCAGCGAGTGCGCCTTCCTTCAGTTTTCTGGCGTTGCTTTTGAGAAAGGAGTTTATGCGGTCGATGCCGGGCGGTCGTTCTCTGTGTCTTTTGCGAATTGCTCGTTCCGCCAAGTCCATGCTCCTGTTTTGATGAGTGCCGATGACCAACGAAACTCGTGTTTTCACCCCCGTGGCGACGGCAATCGTGTTGCAGAGATGACGTTGGCTTCTTGCTCATTGCAAGGCGTGACTAAGCTGTGGGTTACAGCGATCGTGCTGTATGCTAGTGCTTTCATTGTGTTTTGCGTACTGACTGCGCTTGTGGCGTGGCGAACCGTGGAAATGTCTCTCAAGCAGGGCAGTGCGTGGCTCATCTTGATTGCAATGGCTGTTGTGCAGGACACGTTTGTGAATCAATTCATTTTCGTGACGATCTACGTTGTCGGCAGGAAGGGGTTCTCCGAGTTTGCCGCGATCCTTACACGGCAAACAGATCGAGCGGCCCGCGTCTTGGCAAATGTCAGCACGGGCTTTCAACTCGGCCATCGACAGCCCCAAGAAATAGCCGATGCTGGGACTCCCCCGGGCAGTCAACAGGGCAGCCATCAGGGCAGTCAGTCGTCTGCTCCGCCGTCGGGTCAAGATACTGAACTTCGTTCGGAGGACCTTCGCAAGGACGCGCCAGCGAACGAGCCCGACAATTCATCGTTCGACGCTGACGTCCACCGTGATGACACACCAGTTCAGGTGCTCCCTGATGGCTGCAGGAGCCCGGCCCCGACCATTCGAGAGGTTGCATTCAGGGACGAGGCTGAGGGCTTCACGAAAACCGAACTTGGACCGCTGGACCCAGGAACTGACAGGGTGCTTCTTGTCCGTCAATCCTTCGCCTCTGCCTCCAGCGCCCAGATTGTTGACGCTGTTGTGCCCATTGGGCCGGACTCATCGTTCGTGCAAGACGATTCAGTCACTTCAGAGCAAAATGCCGCGCAGTCACAGCCTTCTCCCGTTGCCGAGACAGCTGAATGGGATGACGGTGCGTTTAAAACACAACCGCTGCGAGACTCCGACGAAGAAAGCGGGGTAGGTCGCAGTAACATACACGAGGCTCTTAGTGCTTTAGGTGACGGTGGAGGACGGAAAGAGGACGACGGGCATTCCCCAAGATCCGTATCAAAACCAAAAGAGTTTACGGAAGAGGATGTTGTAGTAATCGGTTCGCCATTGGCCTTTGGTCGCAACGGGGCGAAGCCGACCATTGCTCTAAGCGACGCCTCTTCCCCAACATTGTCAGGAGCTTCGCCAATCGACTTACAACGGTGCAGCAGTGACCGCGCTTCGACGATGTCCGCTGCCTCACCTAGCTCTCGGATCATTGTGCAGAAGATCGACGTGCTACAGTCCCCGTCCTCAAAGGCTTCCTCGCCCAAATCACCCGTTTTTCAGAAGCAAGAATGAGCTCAGTGCCGATGGGAAGTAATAGAAATTGAGAAAGAAAGTCAAATTGGTGCATACTGAGGGCGAAACCCCCGTTTCACCACTGTTAGTGCCAAACCACTTTACCACCCTGGCTGAGCCCGAGCCACGTCTCATGACCACTAAGCTAACCTCGGGATGTGCATTTTCAGCAGCCCTCGAGCTACAGCCTGTGTCGTTTGGTAGCTGATTCTGGAAACTCAAAATAAAACAATCTCGCTTCGTTATAGGTTCGCGCTAAGAGGCGCTAAGGTTTCAAAATCCCAAAGTGTCCGTTGCGGTTGGCCAACCCATTCGACACATCTGAGATGCTGAAGTGTGCGGTTAATAGCTTGGACTATGAAGTTCTACTACTACTACTAAACTCAAACGCATTGATTGTGACGAAGCAGGGTGCCCTAGGCAGATTTGTAACGAGCTTGCACAAGTGTCGTGTCACTCGCGCAGTTGTGCATATGTGCTCAGGACCAGGAATTGCATGGAAGAGAAGGTCTGGTTGCTTGATGAAGGAAAGCATAAAAATCTTGCAGAAGGCACTCCTCACCGAGTACGGAGACAGCGCTTCCGCTCAACGCTCAGCGCATTGCCGCATCGATCCGGAAGGACACACTCGCGACCGTACGCTGAGTTCGGCAGACTGCAGGTCTATTGCATGTGCTCAAACACAGAAAAGGCACGAGCCGTAGTGGAAGCGGAGAACTCCCACAGAAGGCGACATCTTCCCCGCAAACCAGGCCACTGCTTGCACGCGTCGAGGTTATGATGTTCAAAGCTGTTGCATCCGGTATTTGATCACAAGGAATTTCCTGTAGGTGCGTAAAGGCTTCCTGTCTAGTGGATCAGCCCTTGCTTGTTGCGATTGTTTGCTCGGGCACATGTCCTTACATTTTATCCAGGCTTTGCCTGACACTGTAAAAATTTGCTCTTTCTGCGGTCGTTTCTGCGACTCCAATTGCTGCTGCATCAGTTTTCACTGAGGCGTGGTGCTCCAAGCCCTTCCATTTGCTGGCTCCTTTTTTTGATCCGCGAAAATGTTTAGGTGTATGCCGGGCTGCACATGTGCAAGATCACATGTCAGTGACGGTAACCATAGAACAACAGGACTGCCACCTACTCACTCAAATTCAACTTAGCATACCCCAACTTTGATAAGCAAACTCGGGCCAAAGTCAACTGAGAAGGATTTGCTGAACAAGCGCAAGCAGGAATAGGGAGGGACGCGGTTGATGCCGCAGTCAAAGATTGGCCTCGGCTTCAAGTTCATCTCAAAATGCATCGCTGGACTGACCCTCGTTACACTGGTGTTTCTGAACATTGTTCTCCCTCTGTATCCAGATCTCCGATGCAGCAGTTCTGCAGGATCTGATGCCTTCGTGCCTTCCGAGCTTCCCAGCCTGTGGTTCATTGCGGACCCGCAAATAGTGGCGGATGTTCCCGAAAGTCCTGTCTTCCACTTCCTCAACAATCGGATGAACGACATATTTTATACGTTGCTTGCCCACATAATGCAGTTTCGCAAGGGTCCGTTTTACGGTAAATTCGTGCTGGGTGATATCCAGGCCTACCAATTCTACCGTGATGACTTGTTTGACAACGTAGCGTATCGGGTTTTCTCGATGTTTGCTATGGGTGCGAAAGAAGACGAATCCGTGCTATCTTCTGATCATTGGGCTGATCTCCGCTTCATTGCAGGCAATCATGATCTCGGTTATGCCCGTGAACTGCGTCTGCAAAACATCAAACGCTTTGAGAACACTTACAACCAGCGATTGTGGAGTGACACCATTGTGTTCCCTTCGGACAAACCGCCAGTCCTCCTCGTCGCGTGTGACGGCCTTGAGCTGGATGGCGAGCTAAGGAGCAACACAAGCTGGGAGCACTTGCAGAGCTTTGTTCCGGGTGCTTTCTCCAACCGAGAGGGTCTTCCTGTCATCTTACTGCTGCACATTCCCCTCTGGAAACCTCCAGGAAGCTGTCCAGGGGATGAACCGCAGTTCACCTACTTCAGAGGGCAAGTCGCACAGCAGAACACATTGAGCAAGGCCACAACTGATTGGATTCTTGGAACGTTGAAGCCGGCAGCGGTTCTAACAGGTCTGCCTACTTGTCACTTGTTGTAACAGCCCAGTGTCGGTAGAGAGAAATGATTTTATGCTGCTTTCTGACAGTAGACGTGAGAGAACATAACTCGTTTCCTTTGTGCTACAAGTGTACCCTGCTGTTTTTGGACTGGCTTGCTACAGCACAAAATCAAACAGGCCACGACCACGAGGGGTGCACTTTCATCCACGAGCCTCATGGAACCCCAGAATGGACGCTGCGAGCGGTTCAAGGCGACTACGGAGGCAACACGGGCGTTCTCACCATTGGCCACGACGCTCGTGGGTCTGTGCTCTTGCACATGGAGCAGTGTCCGTTTTTCACGACCAGGCTAATCCTCGTCGCGGTGATAACACTCCCCGTTAGTTTGCTGATTTTGGTTCTGCTCTCTTGCTGCACAACGTGGGTCAGTAGAAAGGAAAAGTATGAATAGCAGCTGCGAAGGAGCGACATCTTTCAATTTATCTGAGCCGGTGATATGGATGTTTGTTGATGCTAACTTATGGAAAATAGACTGGATTCGGTGCCAGAATCTGCAGGCAACAAGGACACCTTTCTTGGGGCAAACGTGGCTCGAAGATAGAAGATACTAGCCCATTTGTTTTTCCTGCCTGCTCTACAACCAGCGTCCAAACTCAACCGACATGCTCCTTCAATCTAACAATGATGGCACACCCGCCGTGCCAAGTATAGCGTCACGGCGCATCTTCTGTTTGCAGCAATTTTCACCCCCCTGTGTCTCCGATGCAAGTGACCGAGCCGTACATTATCGAATTATGTTTTCGTCAGTTTTCGGCGCTTTCGCTCCCATCCACTACGACTAGCTCACAACAGCTGGCGTGCACGAAAAGGAAGTACAACAAACAGTGTCTACCCATGAGCAAGGGAAGGGGTAAAACATGCGGTCCCGCGCCTTGTACTTCGTTCGGCCTGATGACAAGACAGGTCTCGATCTCTCGGCCGAGCTTGTGCAGAAGGGAGGTAGTGTGCACATAACGATCGACCACTTCGTGGCCGTGCAGGGCGGGAAGTCGAGAAAGGAGATGGCCAAAGACGTAGTTCACCACAACGCGTTCAATACAACTGATGGCCCCCCAGCCACCACCGCGGCGCTGCGGCATCAGCACCCGAAACGCGCCATAATCACTATTGATACGTCAAACTCCAGATACAACGTAGTCCGCCATGCTGCAGCGAAGCTGGGTTGGGATGAAGCCAATCCAAATGCTCCCGCCAAAGTCGTGTGGGTGGACACTTCGATATCACTGGAACGAGTTTTGAAGCTACCCGATGGCTCGGTATGCTTTCAGCCTCTTGTGCTTTCACATGCCTGCGGCACCGTTGTGGCAAGACTGCTGAGACATGCTGAGCGTTTGGCTCTTGAAAAAATTGGCCACGAAGAAACAAATTTGTTTACGCATAACCACACACCGCAGCACATTAATCACTTTCCGGGAATGCTTCTTGTTTGTCGAAAGGTCGACAGCGCGCGCCACCTGATGAAGCTCAAAAGGCAGTTTGGTTCCCTCTACAAATTTGTCCCGAGCACGTTCCTCAACTACGACGAATACATGCGCACCCGCACACGCCCCCAGCGACTCGGTACGAGTCTCGATGTGCGTCCTCAGAAGAAGGCAGTCGAATGGTACATCGTCAAGCCCGACAGCGGATGTATGGGCAAGGGAATCTGCTTAACGCAGAATCCTAAAAAAGAAATGTTCGAAAACTCAGTCGTACAATCATACGTACACAATCCGCTCCTCATCGATGGCTGCAAGTGGGACATGCGGGTGTACGTGCTTGTGCTCTCCGTCGATCCTTTGAAAGTGTACATATACAAGGACGGCTTCATTCGGCTATGCACCGAAAAGTACGAACCACCGACACCGCAAAATGCGACGAACATGTACGTTCATTTGACAAATTACGCGATTCATAAGAAATCGAAAAAGTATGTCGAGAACACAGAGACAGAAGACGGCGAAAAGGGTTGCAAGAGGTCTTTTGGGTTTCTATTCAACCACGTGAAATCCATTGGTGGTGACCCGGATATGTTGTGGGAACGCATAGGGGATGTTGCGGTTAAAACACTGCTGTCAGCGCACGAGCACTTGAGGTACTCGTACAGAGCAGCTTTTCCGGAAGGGACGAACACAGGGACCAGTTGTTTCGAGTTACTAGGATTCGACATCCTCGTTGACGAGGACTTCGGACCGACGTTGCTCGAAGTGAATCATGCGCCTTCGTTTACGTGCGATTCCATGTTCGACTTTGCGATAAAATCCGAGCTTATTGAAGAGACTCTTTGTTTAGTTGGTGCGGACGTGCAGATGGAGCCTCGCTGGAGGCAGGCTGCACCGAGGTCCTCCGAGATGCGAGAGACTCTACTGAAGCGGTTTCGACGTGCCAAAGACGAGCAAGAGCTGAGAACTGCGAAACGATTTCAGCGCGTCTTCCCGTCTCATCCAGGCCGGGCTGCCGAGTACGAGAAAATTATGGCCGCCAGTGCCGAGCGAAGCAGCCTGCCCGCCCCTATCAGCGCAGCAGCTACAGTCACCATTCCCTTCTCTCGAACTGCCAACAGGTCCGGTTACTCCTCAACCCGATCTGCCACGACAACAAGGCTTCCGCTTTCCGCCACGCCCCTGTTTTCTGCCCGCCTTCCAGAGAAGCCTACTGACAAGTTTAGCAGGAAGCTGTCCCGGCGATAGCAACTTCTGAACGTTCACGTTTTCGATTTCTGCTGGATTGCCTGTTTCAACGCCAAACTGCAGCTCTTCCCGCGGCGACTTCACGCGCGCGTCAGAAGACAGTAGGCTGTGCAACAGCTAGAAGAGACGAAGATTCCTCGCGAGACCGCCTCGTACATCGGTCCCCGCTGTGGAAGGTTATATGGAGTAGTCGACTTCGCTTCTTTCAAGATTTTTGAGCCCACTCGAGTCCCCGTCATAGGGTGGGTGCCTCAGGTTGATGAACGGGCTATGAGGTGGCCACATTCAAGTTTTCCAGAGTAGCCGTGCATCGGCTCTCAGCAGCTCGAAATTCAACTTCAAGCTCAACGGTGTTGACCAGGACCCTTTTGCACCCCACACCTGCCATCCGCACCAACTCAAAACAATACAAACACATATCCACGTCACAAGGGAAACTTGCAAACCGCGCAATCACTTGTGTTTTCAGCAGTTCCGCTGTTTGGCTTCTGTAAATTTCGGACCCCGACTTAAAACGAATGAAGGACCCGTGTCATCCGAGACGGCTTCATCGTGCGAACCTGCTCATTTTTCACTCATCAATTGATGAAAAGAGGGAAACAAAAGACCGGCTCATCGGTCGCGGTGCCCGGGTCAATGACAATACCGAGCCTCATATTAGGTACCGGTATGGCATGTGCGGGGATGATGTCCCATCCGTTTCTTCAACAATGGCAAACTTTGTATCAATGTTCTCCTCTCACAGCAAACGACAGGAGCAACCAATACAAGGGGTTGTCGCCAGAGTGTCCCATACAGCCCCATCCTACAACATAGAGCTGCCGATACCCACGTGGCGTTCATTACCGAAATACTTTGCTTCTTCTAAGCGTCTCGCGATGCATGAAGCAGGGGTCATCCGACAAACACTCATCTTTGAAAGCGCGTAGCTGTCCCAGCGGACACGTAGAGCCTGTCTTTCGTTGTTCCGCCTTTCACTCTCTCTTTTCGGCGTTCAGCAGAAGACTTGCACACGAGTACTGATAACCCGGGCGTTCTCATCAGTGAACTTGCGTTTTGTGAGCAGTCCTTGTTCATGCAATTATTGCAATCAGCTTACGTACTCAGAATTGCAAACGCGTCGTGTAGGAAAGGCTCCTGGATATGATCAAAGCGAGCACGGAGCAGACAGCTGCTCAGAGCAAGATCCTCGCCCGGTCAACCTCTAGCAGATAGTCATAACGAGTGTCGATTCTTACTCGCACTCGGCACATCAACGTAGATAAGTGTCAGGTCACCTGGTGGGGGGAAATGGAGCCAGTTGAACGGGACCTGGCACACGACGAAGATGCATCGCCACCTCCAGAGGTACAGTCGACAGTAGTCGAAGAGGTCACTCACGTACTCGAGTTGCCGCGTGACAGAGACCTTGACAACCTGCGCAAGGTCACGCACAGCCTGCGCAACGTGTTGAAAGTGCTTGACAAGAGCTGTCTGGCCCCGAAGAATCAACAAGCTTGTTTGCTCGGAACACCGTTTGTGCCGTACATTGTCGTGATCGGTTTGTGTTGGTGGGTGTACTCGGTTGTAACCATCGATGCAAAATACTACGAGAACGTCCGGTGTCCCGTGGTAGAACGGCTGAGCGCACTTACAAAACAGGATCCGGTCCTGTTTTATTACTTCAAATCGTCGCTGGCACGAACATGCGATTCAGAAGATTCCCTGTGGAGATACTTCACGGACGCGTGGGTAAAAACCGTCGTGACGGAAAGTGACAGCTGGTACCTTCTTCTTATACAGTTCCAGTCCGTATTTGTCGGCACAGCGGTAGTCTTTGTGGCAGCGCCTATTTTCAGTCTCATTTTTGTGGTACCTGGTATGCTGTGTCAAACGCTCGAGTTGAGCCTCAATCTTGCAGGAGCACCTTGGACCCGGGTCGAGCGCATCCTCTTGTTCTGGGAAAGTATTGTTTGCTTGCCTGTCCTGCTCTTCGTGCTCCTGTGCCGGTCCTCGCCTCTGCCCTTCGTTTTGCGCGGGTTTAAAGAGCAGCTCTACACCGGCGACAACTTGCTTACTGCCATCGAAGAGTCGCAGAAGGCAATCACCGGCACCCACCCGTGCTATTCTGCCAGCGCTGCCAACTCGCGAAGTTGCCGAAAGGCCCGAAGCTTCAAAGACTTCCACGGGCAGGGTGAGGCCATCATTCAGCAAGGAACCCTTCTACTGGTGTCCCTCGTTTTCCTATTTCGCTTCATTTGTTTGTGGCTCGGTCCGGAAAACAGCATCGTCACAGCTCTTCAAAGTACGTGGCCTATGAACACACTATTTTACGACCATGCGATGATTCTTCAGCACGTGGGCGACAACACCCCGATCAGTTCTGTGCTCGACGCGATTGCAGGGGTTTTGCCATTGAAGATGAACGTTCCAACAGTGCTGATATCTGCCTTTGTCTCATGTGTCCTGCTCGACGTTTCCTCGCTGTGCTCCACCATGAAGGAGCAGGAGAACGAAAAACGACAAGTTCAGGCGGTGAAAACAGAGGCTCTGCGCCTCCTCAAAGTCGTTGACCTTCCGACCACCGCAGCTGTAACCACAGTTCACACTGTAAGCGTTGTAGCTGCTGCGTGAGATAATTAGCTTTGACATGCTGGCAACGTTGCTCTATTGCCGCCTTTCCTTTTGAGCAAATAAGTTCTGTTCTATCTCTTGCTGCCCTCGGAGTTCCGCCGTGTTCAAAAACGCTTGGTGGTATTGCGCGAGGCAAAGCAGGAAGTATTTTCTCGTCCGCTTGCCATTCGTTTGCGTCTGATTCTTGCCTTACCGTTTGTACGCATCCTGTTGCTTTTTTTGCGCTTGGATTCCGGGTTCTTATTTGAAACGCGGTCAGGGTTTTGAGCGCATGAGTGCAAACGGGTGTGTGGGGCAAGACCTGAGCTTTTGCAGTTGTCAGGTGCGCAGGACGAGCTACTGGACCAACTGGGAGCGTCCCCCCTGGTGTAATTCTATTTTCTATTGAAAGCAGAGAAAGGTCTCCAACTGGCAGTATCGCAGACTCGCTTGACAGCGGCATAGGGCTCGCAGTGTCTATCTGTGTGATACCTTCGGCACGGTCGACTACCTGCTTCGTCTTTCCACTGCTTGATCACCCGCAGACAGTCAATGCAGCGACGCGCGGACGAATATTGCAAACGTGCAGTCGTCCAGCTTTCGCAATCTGCTGCAAGCCAGCTTTCGTTTTGGTGAATGTGCGCTGGAGCGAGGGGCATGAAGTCTTTGCCAGAAGCTGCGCTTTGCTGGCCAAACAGTCGCCAGGCTCCCCAACGTGCACTCTTCCAATACATCCAAATACGATTTGAACCCATATACGCTGTAAACCACAAGTGTCGAGTTACCTCAGATAAGGGGGAACCTTCAACACCAGGCGACCTCACACCTTTAGAATGTACGAGCGAGTGGAAAGTTTTTACTCCGGTTGGATTATGGATTGGTAATGTCCTCTGATGCATTTCTCGGACAGGTGCCCACCAAGGGGGGCAGATGTCAAGCTAAAGCTGCCTCTGCTGCAACAGCTTTTTCAGCATTGCAGAAGAGGAGCCGAAGCACTATTCGAACTCGCGAGGTCTTCGGCTTTCACCGTGCCAACAAGGATTTCGCAACGAATTGGTGTTTCGAGAGGGGTTCCCTACATCGTACGAGGAAGATGCTGACTTCGATGATGACTGTGCGAGTTCAACGTCAAAACTAGTACGTTTTACGGAACCCCTGTGCTTGCCAAGGCTTGGTCACACTCCAACGAAGCTGAACTCAACTCAGAGTTTTTACAAGAAGAAACAGAGAAACTCAGTCAGCTGCACGAGTTTGCTACGGCAAGCTAATCCCCTGGATTTGCTGAAACCTTACAGTGTCCGACAGGACGGGCGCACAACCCATACAGAATCAAATAGGAAAATATACTGGAACTCTGTGTACCAGGAGCGAACCGGTATCACCGGTGCTACTGCTACTAACTGCTGTAGCCTTTCCTCGTTTGCTAAAACGTTAGCTGGGCATGGTCGGCTCTAGGGAAACACCTCAGGCATATCAGATGACAGCTTCAGTTCAGGAGTCGCCCTAAGTATGCGGATGGAAAACCGTCTTTCGCCAGCGCTCTAACTATAGACTGTTTTTGCCACAGCTATCCTTGAGAGCTTCGGCCCATACGCATGTTTTAGCTCGAACGAAAATGCTCAGTTAGTATTATGCCGAACGTGGATGTTTTTCCACACTCATTTCCCCCCCGCTCGAAAACTCAAGAACCCAGGACGGGTCGGGGCAAGATGCCAACGTCTTTCCACACCGTTCGCGGGCTGCATGTACGACCTCAAAGTTTTCGCGACTCCGACTTCGCGGAGCGAAAGGCAGAGGGTGCGGCGTTGCGACTCAGACGGGCAAGGCAGAGCCCGGAAGACGCTGATGCAGGCGCAAAGAAAACTGTTGGAAAGCGCCTCGACGACCTTGTGCAGCGGATGTCCAGTCACCAGCTGCGCCGTGGGTCACAGATTTGCTCATCTACATCGGCAGCTGCACTTAGTTGCGCTGCAGACCCGCTCCCGTACGAGGAGCACACTTTATCGCATTTCTGTCCGTTCCAGCAGCTATCGAAGCCCACCAGCAATTTATCGTGCGCATCTGAGTGCAGTACCCCGCGCAGCTCCGGTGGTACTGGCGAACGATCGCAGTCGAAAGCCCGATCAAGTTTTTCGCAACTGCCGTCTATTGTAAGCGAGGCGCCAATTCTTCCGCAGTGTGATCAGGGTCTTACGTTTTGGACACCCCCGGTGGTTCCTCAAGTAAATCAGCACCACTTTGACCGGACATCAGCTTGTACGCAATCAAAAGCGAGTTCACTGCAGACCTTTGATTGGCTTCTCCCCTTGACTGGAGAGCATCAAACTGAAATACAGTTCAGCTCGCCTTGCAGCAATCCCGCGCGTCTCGACACAGAAGTATCTCAAATAGTGGTGCCGAGTGAAGGTAGCCCACCCGCGAATGAGCTGGCCGCGGTAGACAGACTGTCCAGCGATGCTGAATGCAGTGGAAGTGCGAAACAGTCCGCGTGCGACGTTGCGTCCAGCGAGACTGCGGTTGTGGCGGGGATTGATGTTTTGTTGGTCAAGCCAGTATCAGCGCTGAGGTCAAAAACACAGATGCAGCACATCAACCAGACGGCCTCTCCTCCTGCTCTCCGCTTCAAGACCAATCCAGTGGAAACGGAGGGCGAAGTTGCAACCCAACACCAAGCTGTGCAAACCAGCGAACAGGAATTTGAGGTGTCGCAAGAACTAGATTGCTTTCATGCAGCAGTTTCAACACACTCGTTGCACTCATTCCTGAACGGGACTCCTGTGCTGACAAACAGGAGCAGCTTCTATCGAGCCACCATCGTGCTGCTGGCAGTGTTTATTCTGCTCGCCTGCACGCGACCTGCGAGCGAGAGCTTCCGTCTACATTTGGTCAACCGGAAGAAAGGCGAGTACGGCTGGTTTCTTACCAACCTCGCGGCGCGGCAGCAGAAAGACGCAAGTTTTCACCACTGGAATTGCTTCATTTTTGACGTGGCCTGGGCGAAAAAGTACGACACGCAAGCGGAGTCCGCAGATTTTCACTTTGGCCTCCTTGGCATGTGGGTGCAACCATCTGAAGTCTGGCAGATCTTGCCGATTTTGTTGTTTGGAGCAATGGGTGTTTTCAGTGCCCTTTCCGCCCTGCGAAGTTCTTTGATGCTCGGTAGAATATCTTCCGGACTGCCGGAAGGCGCCCTGATCCATGCGTGGAAGTCTCAGACGGTGGTTTCCTTTGTGTTGGACTTCGTGTTTTTGTGCTTGATTCTACCCTTTGCCATCAAAGTAACCGGCAGCACATTCGTTTTCCTAGCTCTCTACACCTTCTCCGGTGCTGCATTTTCGTTCGTTGGTCGCCTCATCGAGGGCAACAAGAAACAGGCATCATTTGGCGGAACTGCATGCGTTCTTTGCAGCTTATGTTTTACTGCGTGTGCTAGCACACATCTCCACAAAGCCCCAACGGGCGGCAGTTTGTCTCTTTGGCATAGTGGGTTGAAGCTGCCGTTCATCCAGCCCTTGCATTGCCTCTTCTTGTACATGTTACTCCACTTTGTCAGGCTGTCTTCAGCGCACTCGCTGTTCGATCGACGGCTTTGTTCTGAAGTCGCCCAAATGGTATGTGCGGTCATCATTGGATGTTCCATTGGTCGCTGTTTGTGACCCGTAATGTACGCTCCCCTGCACCTAGACATGCCGTGTCAACCTTGTTCCTGAACAGATAGAAGAATTGAATAAAAGCGTTTTGCTCTTCTCAGCCTTTTTTCCACCTGCGGCAGTCTGTCGATAGCTTTGACTGTCGGCTTACCGTTAAAGCACGGCACTCATGAAAAAAAATGCGACATAAGCGAGCGGCTGCTGTTCCTGCACACAAGCCTAGCGGACGGTGGACCCTTCCCCAAGCATTCACCCACAGCCATCTCGCCGTTAAAAACCCGCATCGCATGCACCGCACAAGATGTACCACCGAGGAAGCACAGACCGCGTCCAAACGGCCAATGTTGATTAAGATGCTATGAACTGGACGAAAACCTACCGATACAGATAACGATGCACAACGCACCCTTCCCTTCCGGAAATCCTACCGACCACTATTCACGGCTCGATCCCGAAAGATATGACACCAACGGGTGCAGTCATCTTTGCGTCACAGGCTATGTGTAGAGTTAGTGCTGAGCATAGTTGCCGCTAACGGTATGGAACGGCACTTGTAGCGCGAAGCCGTGAAACACTCAGACGCATCTTTCAGCCTGCTCTCCTAGTTCACTGATTAATAGGTTCATGTGTCATCTGGAAAATGAAGCAGTCGGTAATGAAGATGACGAGTCAATGCTCAACAGTTGCGAAGTGCAGTCGTTCCGAGGAAACGAGTACATGTTGTACACCCGACGGTGGCTGATGCTGGCCATGTTCACCATTCCTTGCATTGTCAATGGCATGCTCTTTTTATCAATGGCGGCGATAACCGAGGTTACTGAAGAGCGATTCGATGTTAGCGCCGAGCTTGTGAATGCCTTGGGACAGGGCTTCTACACAGTCTTCCTCCTCTCTTTGCCCATGGGCATGATTGTTCTCGGCAGGAAGAATGGTCTAAGAGAGGCTACCCTCGTGGCAGGACTTTTAAATACGATTGGATCTGGGTTCCGCATCCCTTCGACTCTTGTATCGAGGCATGCCGGGTTTGCATTGTTGATCACCGGCAACATTGTGGCAGCAGCATCACAGCCATACTTCTTGGTCGTTCCTCCACTCATCTCTTCTAAGTGGTTCGGGGATGAAGAACAAGGGGTGGCGACGGCCATAGCGGCTTTGGGGAATCAAGTCGGCCTTGCCTTAGGCTTCTTCCTTGCGCGTTTCTTGGTGGATCTTGACAATTATGACACTGTAATGTTTCGCATGAACTGCTGCGTGTTTGCTTCAGTGTTCATGAATACGTGTCTCGTGTACTTCGTGTTTGAAGACCATCCACCTTCACCTCCAGGATACCGTGTTGCACACACAAGGGCTTTCTTCGGGTTCTGGCAATCTGCCAAACAAATCTGGGCTCAAACAAAAAAGCACGCAACATGCTACTTCGTCTTCATAGGTGTGAGCTTCGGTAGCACGGCCGCCGTTTATTGGAATCTTGGTCTCCTGCTTGACGGTACCATGGCAAATCGGTTCAGCAGCACAGAAGTTGCTGTTTCAGGATGTTGCCTCATGAGTGCCGGTATTCCCGGAATGTATTTCGCTGGGATTCTGATGGACTATCTCCATATGGAGTTCAAGTACACAGTGTCCATCACACTCGCGTTGTCGTGGGTCTCGTTGACTGCTCTCACTCTCGTTCTTGCCCAGCCGTCTGATCTTCAAGATATTGGACTGCGGGTAGACGATGCCTGGAAACCGAGCGCCTTGTTTGTTTTCTCTACTTGCTCCGCGGTAGGAGTCTTTCTTGGCGCTTTGCAGCCAATGTTTCTCCAGATGGGCGCACACATAACATACCCTCTGTCAGAAGAAGTGTCAAGTTCGCTTCTTTTCTTGTGTGGTTCGCAAATAGCGTTTGTTCTCGTGTTCGTGTCCAACGGTTTCACGTCTGCACTCCCAATGGCGCAGGGATCCTTTTACCGCAATATTTCGTTTGCCGGGCTCGTCTTGCTCGTAGCCCTAGGCTTTGTTTTCACAAAGGTTGCGATCTCGCGAGAACGTTCAACGACATGCCCGGAGGCCGATCAGTCGACAGCAAACCCACTTGCTGTGTACGGGTCTTTTACTGGTACTCCTGTTTCTGATCATTGAGCTGCTGCAATCTCCCCTGGAAAGCATTTTTTTTACCATGCCTGTGTCGCACCCTCACAGCTGGCGAACCAGGCGTTCCTCTCAACTCCTCCTTGAATACACAAGTCAAGGATACAGCATTCGTTTCACGAAAGTGTAAGTGTTGTTACACATACGTCTGTGCCGCACATGGCAAGGCTGGCAGAATCCTGACAACATTCTTTTTGCAAAGTAGGCCAATAAATTAGCACTTGCAGCAGTTGCAAACCTAAACCGGATTCTGTAGGTCATTGCCATTGCGATGAGCAAAAAGGGGGGAAAGGTGCGTTCGCTGGGATCGTTTGGGGCACACTCTTTTTTCCTGCACGGTGCGAAATTAGGCAAGTTATTTTTAATACGTTCAGAATGCGCATAGCGATGGCGACTTTCGGGCTCTGTTTCCACAGATAGGAAAAGATGTGACAGAAAGAGGCGAGCCCACGATACACTGAGCACAATGTGCTGACGAATGCCAACGCTCTCCTGGGTACTGAAAACGAGCCGACCTGCTTATAGAGGGAACAGATACGTTGCTATGTACTCAGCAACGTTGGTCGAGTCTGGACCCGCCTGGAAGTGTCAAAGCTCCAACTCTAGGCAAACACCTTCTAGCCGCCAGAAGGATACGAAGGTTACTGGAAGCAACGGGAAGGCATCGAAGTTGTACACATCAAGTACGAAATTCAACTTGCTGGCAACAAATATCGGTACAGGAGAAATGAAAAAAAGGGACAACCAAAAAAAAGATCCACTCGGACAACTGACTAGCGTTCATTGCTAGCAACACAAAGAACGTAAGCCGTTGACCGCTCAAAAGAAATGCTGGGGAAAGGGCGCCCGCAGTTTGGTGGGGAGGCCCTCCATGCTAACCCTCACAATGGTCTTCATGCGATTCATTTAGAAGTATCCGCTCTGCCGCCACTGACAGTTATCCCCACAGCTCGAGATCATCAGAATGAGGTGATGCAGTCTCCTCCACCGGCTATGCCGGGAAAGGGGCAATACAAAGGCAATTTGAATGGTGGCCAAGAAGATACCCCGCAGACCTGCACGAAGACCCGAGTCGCGAGAGCTGCCGGAGACGAAGATAGAGCTGAACAGTGCGGCAAAGGGCGTGGCTGCGGCAAAGGTTCTGCGTTTGCTAAAGGGTCACGGGGACGAGGACAGGGACGGGGACAAGCAGCCTCCGCCACCGCAAGTCCCCAAAAGGGAGGGAAGGGTTCCAGTAAGTTGAAAGTGAAGTGGGTAGCGGTGATCCCACAGGAGCTTTTCGCGAAGCAAAACACAAGCGTTATCTGCGTCTTAGAGCCCGTGCTGCATACGGGTCAGAAAGAAGAACCTGAAGAGGCAAAGAACGAATTGAAGGTCAAGACCAGCGTCACAGACCGCAAAGAGGAGGCAACCAGAGTATTGAAGCCCGAGTCCAGTGTAAAGACAGAAGACGAAAAACGAGAGGAGGCAACAGGCGATTTGAAGGCCAAGACGGAACCAAAAGAGGACGTAAACAGTGTATTGGCCGAGTCCAGCGAAGACGACGAGCAAAAGAAAGAGGAGGCAACAGGCAGTTTGAAGGCCGAGTCTAGCGAAACCCCAGCAGCCGAACTAGCAATGAAAGAGAACGCGATGGACGTATTGAACGCTGAAGCCAGCAACTTTTTAGATGGACGGGCAACGAAAGAAAGCCTAGCAACAACTGGCCTTGAGAAAGACAAAAAGGAGCAAGCTTTCCATGCGAAGCACACCTTTCCCATGACGCGCATGTCTCATGCATGGGCGTTTGACAAGTCCAATGTCCAGGATGGTTTGTACAGAGTCGTGTATGTGCTTTCGGAAGGGAAAGAAGACGAAGAGGTTCATTCCGAAGAGCGCACGATCGAGGTCAGCAAAGGGGCCTTCGTGGACTGCTTCGCATTGTGGGACCTTTCAACCGATGGCGCCGTGTCGGATGCAATAGCTCTTGCCGCGCATGTGCTTTCAGGCTTTCAAAATGTGCACCAAAGAGGCAAGTCCGTATTTGCAAGCGTCAATGCTGAACGATCTGGAATCGTGAAAACAATTGGCATTGATGGCGCTGTGCATGCTTTGGCGGGTGCACGTATCTGGAGCAGCGATCTTTATAATATGTTTCAAGTGCTCCCGGGGAAGATTCGAGTGCTCCCGCTCAACTTGAAAAAACGTTTGGCTGTCGATGACCTCGAAAACAACACGCGCATACTCAATGACGTGAAAGACGTTCTTGGGCATCCTTGCCCCCACGTTTTTGCTCTGCTTCCCTTTTCCAACTACACCGCCTTTTCCGATGCCAAAGTCAATAAAGCGACCCCGGCTGATGTCTTCGCCCGCAAGTGGGGCCTGCCAAAGTTTTACGGGCACCACTTCTTCGATCTCCAAGGATGCAGCCAGGAAATTGTTAGCGTCTCGCAGAAGTTCCCTGCGTTCGTCCCGGCACTCCTGCTGTTTGCTGCAGAGGAACTCGCCTCTGCCCTAAACTCGGCCTCCTTCGCCCAGCTGGGGTACAACCGCTCCTGCTTCGTTTTCGCTATACGGCTCGCTGTGAAGAGAGTTGCTTCCCCCGATGCCGCGCAGCTTTTCCTTCGCATGCTCGAAGTGCACACACCAATCGACGAACCGGAACTTTATAAAGACATTTGGACTTTCTTGCTCAAGTCAGATCACTTGCCGGCTGGTAGCTACACAGAGCAAGTGCTCCTTCGGTACTCCGGAATTCTCAAGGGCAACAACTCGCGGCTGATCAAAAATCGGCTTAGCAGGTTTTCTCTGGAAGAGAAACTACGCGTTATCTATGATTCTAAATGCAGCGAAGTTGCTGAATACGTCTCCGCTCAACCTCAGGAGATCCTCGCAGCCATTCGTGTGGATCCATCGGCGGCATGGATCTCAGATGCTGGGTTTATGCAGAAGATTTGCAGCTCCACAGCTAAGTTTCTTCGGGTGGCGGTGAGGGAACCCGATATAGCCAACTGTTTGCAGCTTCTCGTGCCGCATTTGCGATCGGCGAAGAAGATGTTTAAGGAGGACAAGAATCTCTCCACAGCGGTAGCCTGTGTCTGCCCAATTTTGTATCTGAACGCACGGCTCTTCACCCCAATGCAAGCCCCAGTACCGCCCCACTGGGAATCCTCGCCGGATGCTGTAGAAAAGCCATCGAATTCAGCAGACGCACAGAATGAGAGAGCGTCGCAGGACGAATTGCGCGAGAAGAACGAAGGAACTGAGACACGGGCTACTGCTGCTGTACTGCCAAACAAAGAACCGGTACACCACCACCACCAGGAGCATTTGCCGAGCACCGAGGCAAACACGCAAGACCTGCCCGCATCGGCCAGCGAGGAAGAACAACAAAACTGCTCGAACGTGATCGCCCCCGTCGAAATCAAAGGCTTGGAACGATCGGATGTGCCTCCAGATGTAGCTAAGCTTCTTTTGGAGCTCGTTGCCATTATTCGCAAGAAGGTGTGTGAGCGGGCTAGCCAAATCGTGGCAGGAAAGCGGCCTCTCGCTGACTTCGACGATGCAGTTGAGACCTGGGTTCACGGACGCCTTGATGCCCCGTTTAATATACAAGCGGTGCTCGACAGTGTGGAGGCTTGGCGTCAGCTTAAACACGAGCTTGAGCTCGTCCGCAAGCAATATAATGCTCTGCGTGAAGTTGTTCCTGGCGTTGATGTGAAGGCCATTCGGGCAAATATGGAGAAAGCGCAAGAAGCTGTTAAAGCGTGCGCTTCGCACGAGAAGATGAAGGAGGCCCTCGAAGGCTTTTGGCACATCAAAATCATCAGAAAATATCTTCCCGAGCTGCTGATGGTCCACGAGGTAAAAGTCTTCAGAAAGCTCTGGGAGTACAGTCGAGACATTGCCGGACCGATCAAAAAGCAGGAAGTGGTCAGCAGCCTTGTCCTGGCGCACAAAGAGTTCAAAGATAGCATCAACGGCCTCCGTGACCGACTCCTGCATCCCAATATCTGCGACATGGTGGTCAGCAAAGATGATCTGCAGTACTGCTCGGAGGAAGCTTTGAACGCGATCGCCAATATAACTGGCCGTCCTACTTCCAACATTGATGCACTGGTAACTCACGAGAAGCATCTGCGTGACAGCGAGCGGACGACCACATGCGTTTCCTGCTTGCAAAAGTTTGGGTTCTTCATATTTGAACAAAACACAAATGGGAGTCTCTCATTAGCGGAGATGACTGTTCGCCAGCTGGCGGAACACGTTGAAAACGTTAACAAACGAGGAAGAATAGACCTCTCGTTGGCGGGAAAGTACGAAACCCTTGCACAACTCTTGAATGTCATCGAGTTTGCCAAAATGAAATTCCCGACGTACCAACAGTTCACGCGGTTCGTCTCGCTAGCTCTCGACGACAGTGCACAGAACCCAGACTTACAGCATGCCATTCGAGAGTTGCGAAAGGCGCATCAGTACCACATGGCCGTCAAAGAGAGCAATCTTAGTCTTGGGACACTGGCACGAAGTTTGCGCGACCTTCCCGATGTTGACAGCAAAGTCGTCGAAGCTAAGCTACCAGAGCTTGACGAGCTCCGGAAGGACCTTATGAATGCTGGTGGACGAGATATGAGAAGGCTCGAGAGCATAGCGAAGACGGGAAGGGTTGTCATTACCACCGTCACGAAAGACGGGCTGTCAGTCTGTGTGAAGGACGTTCTAACTCTTAAGTACTTGTCAGAATCTGCGAGTTCTATTCTGCCGCAGCAGGAGATACTGTCTTATTCCGCGTGGGACGAGTTCTTGACGAAGATTACTCTCGGATTCACCAATTTGGAAGACACGTTCAAAATGAATCGGGATTCTGCCAACAGCCTCTTGCAAGCAGCACGAGCCGCGGCGCTGGTATTTGTCAATGCCCGAAAAGCTGGGGTGCCATCCCTTGTTGGGCCATGCTGTCTGGAGGCATCCGGGCTGAACGAGCTCAAGAAACACACGGAAGACTTCTCGAAGAAGCATCAGGAGTGGATGACTCAACTTCACCGTTTACAAGTGCAAGCACCAGTGTACTGCACCACTCCGATGGCCGCACTCAGGTCGAGCCTTGTCAGCTGGTCGCCCTTACATCTTAACCGCGGCGGCACGATCCCTCCACAGTACCTCGGAAGCGACGCGATCACACAACTTCGGCCTGGGATGATTAAAGTAGCCTGCGATTCGTTAAGTTGCCCGTATGCGTCGATGACTGTGGCATTTTTAGTGCACGTTAACAGCCTTCCCAAGCGATGGAACTTGTTGTTGGGCAGCCGATGGACGACTGAGGAAGATGTCGACCTCTTCATTCGAAGGATGCAGCTTTCCCCCAAGATGCTGTATGGATGCACTAACGCAAGCGAGATGGGGTACTTTCTGCAAAGAAAGCTTGCAGATGCTGTGGTTGAGCTCGATACTGTGTCGTGTTTATTCGCTGAATACACAGGGGCAGCGCCAAGTGGGATTACTGAAAACGGGTTTGACGATAGTGTTACCATATCAGTATCTGGAACGACCCGAAGATTGCTCCAGCAGAAACTCAGCCAAGTCCAGGTTGTCACCGGCTTTCCTGGGGTGGGGAAGACGAAGTATATCAAAGATCAGATCACCAGTAACTTCGGCCGAAGGCGCAGGTTTGTAACAATCAACGGCGACTGCCTGGAAGACTCTTTCGTAATGCCGGAGAAGTACGTCGGGCTGGAAGAGCCGGATGTATTGGTTGTTCGGATAGGCGAGGCCGTACTAAACAAAGCCGACGTTGACAGACTCTTGTTCCAAGTAATTGTTCTCCGCACCGTCATTGATTCTAAACCTACAGTACATCTGTTCGACCAGCGTAAGATATTCGTCGAAGTCACGACACTGACTGAACTGTTGAAGATGTTTTCGGAAAGTACACACTGGGTCCAGGCCATGCTCACTTCTCCTCGCTCACATCCGTCGGACTGGCTGCCGGCACATACGTCTTCAGTGCCAGAATTGAAGGAGGGGACTTATGCAAACGCCCTGGCTCGGTTCAGGAACATGCCAATGACTATTCGTAAAATCCTTCTCGTCTTCTTGCGCTTCCTTCAGCAAACATATCAACATGCATACTCTGAGTACCAGATTTATGTCAGCAGTTTTCTGACTCGCATCTGCAACAGGCAGCACGCGTCACCTCTACAGGATGCATCGTTGTATCACCTGCTCTGCAACTTGAGGCCCTCCGACCCTATTGTTACCTCCTACTTGAGCCGACGGGTCCCGCCCACTTGCTCCGGTTTTATGTGGACGCGGGAGCTGGTAGAGGTGATGCTCGAGCTAGACTTGTGGTTTGCAGAGAGGACACCGGTGATCCTTGAGGGCGAAACAGGGAGTGGAAAGACATTTTTAGTGAACTGCTGGTGCGCGCTGCGAAGTCATAGATTGCGAGCCATTACTATACACGGTGGATACGACATGGACAGGATATCGCGGGAGATGCGCACTCTGTTGGACGATGCGTTTAGGTACTACACCGAAACTCGCAAGAGAACCGTCATCTTCTTGGATGAGATGAACACATCGCCTGCGGTTGATCTTTTGAAGGAGCTCGTCTGCGAGTTCCGCATAAATGGTGAGACACTCGCACACAGGGGTGACCAGGGGTTTGTGACGTTCGTCGGGGCCATCAACCCTGACCGCAAGAGGAGTGCTAAGGAGCTGGAACGATACCGGCATCAGGGGCTGCAGGTGCTTTCGGGCAACGGGACGAATCTGGCTGAGAAAGTGTACAGAGTCCACGGCCAGCCGGAGGTGCTCCGCCACTATTGCGTGCAGTTTCCAGAGATGTCGCGTTCAATGGTTGAAGAAAGCGTTCGGCGCGCTTTGCGGTGTGCAGGTGTTCCGGAAAGATATACCTCTACCGTGGTAGACGCGCATCTCTTCATGAAGTTTTCCGACGAGAGCGATTACCGCTTCTTGAGTTTCCGAGATGTGGAGCGGGCCAGAAAAGTCTACTACTTTCTCCTTGAGAAGGCACAGGCGCTTTTAGGACTCACGGGAGATCAAATTATAGCGGCCGCGATCTGTGTTTCTTACGTCAGCAAATTGGGAGATCGACGTGCGCTTTTTGACATCTTGGACAAAAGGCTGGCTCCTTGCAAGGTTGAAGAAAGCTATGTCGAGGTCCAGAATGCCCTGATGAAACGTGTGAAGATTCCCGAGGGGGTAGTCATCAACGGAGCACTCAGCGAAAATGTACTGATGATGGTCGTGGCCATATCGCTTAAGATTCCTCTCTTCCTCGTTGGCCCACCGGGGACGAGTAAATCTCTCGCGAAGGGGATCCTTGCAGACACGATGGCGGGACGGTCCAGTAGCGACCCCTTCATCCAGCAGTTCCCGCAACTGACACTCCGGGTTCTGCAGTGCTCACCACATACAACCGCCGCCGACTTGGATGAGCATTTCAAAGCCAGCGAGGATGATAGTGACACCACAAGCCGCAATGTCGTTGTCCTGGAGGAGGCGGGCCTTGCAGAAATGAGCCCCGAGATGCCGCTGAAGCTCTTGCATGAGAAGTTCGACGAGAAACCCCGGGCGTGTGTGTGCATGTCGAACTGGAACGTAGACCCTGCAAAAATGAACCGAGGTCTGTTTGTGACGCGGTCCACACCTTCTGAGGACGACCTGCTCGTCACCGCAAAGCTCTTCGCCGGCGCTCGACAGCACGTATTTGCTGAGTATTTGGAAGGCTTGTCTACCGGTTTCCGCAAGGCATCGGACTTGATGGGACGGAAGAGTGAGTTCCCTGAGGGGGCATTTTATGCCCTTCGCGACTACTACAGCACTGTTGCGCTGCTTGTGTCCATCGCAGATCCATCCGCGGCCAGCGTCAAGTCTGTGGTGCACCGCAACTTTTCTGGGCTGCCGCATGCGGCCCAGCTTGAAGTGGACCGTGTCTTCCAGAACGTCATGAAAGTTGCACCGCGGGTGTTCTCGCTCGATTCGACCTTCGACGACATTCGTTCCGCAATCGGCTTAGCGGACGGAAAGATCACCCCGGAGGGTCCATCTGTAGACGGCCGGTACCCAATGATCATCAACTCATCTGTCACAGCGACTCTGGAGTTTCTTGAGAAGTCCAAGTTGCTTCCTGCCGGTGAACACGGATACGAGGTTATATGCGGCAGCGGGTTTCCCGCAGACACAGGCTTGGAGTACACAAAGGGGCTGATTGCGCGGATCAAGCCGGTGCTAGGCAGTGGGAAGGCTCTTGTGCTTTTGAACGCAAATACATCGTATGAGAGTCTGTATGATTTGTTCAACAGGTACTACACACAGTACGGTGACCAGAAGATGGTCGACGTCGGGCTGGGACGGACGAAGATAAAGGTTGGGGTGCATGAAAACTTTCGTATGGTTCTGCTCGCGACACTACGGGATGCATATCATGCCTTTCCCCCGCCGCTTCTCAATCGGTTTGAGAAGCACCGGCTGTTCGTCGCCTGTCCAGCAGTCGATGGCCTTGCGTTGTGGGTCAGGATGGTTGCCAAATTGCGCGGTCAGTGTTGTGGTGTGCTTTTGCTCGATACCGGCGTCGAGGAAACAAGTACGTCCGACGATAGCCAGCCAACAAGAAGGGCAGGTCGAATGCAGCGCAGCGAGCGGCGGGAGGACATTATCCACGATCACAGCAGTGGCAGTGGTGAAGAGGAAGAAGACGAAGCCGAAGACGAAGACGATCAAGAAGAAAACCAGGAGGAGGACTTGGATTTGGCAACCCAGAATACTGAAAATGAAGAAGAAGAAAGAGGAGAATATGACGACGAATACAGCAACGGAGAAGAGGAAGAACCCACAGACACAGAAACCGATCCGCTAACTGAGGCAGGAGTAGAGCAGCTTGCACTTCTTCTCGCGGCATGCGATTCAGACGTGGAGCTTGCGAAGTCCTCACTCCTTAACCTGTACGAGATTCCTGCAGACTACGAGCACACAAGCCTCGAGGCGTTGCTTCTCCAACAGCAAGGTCCTCTTTTAGTCACCATGCCAGAAACCGAAGATATTAAGCTTCCACCTACTTTTTTGACAGTAGGAACGTCTGTTGCAGAGATGGGCATGAGCGAGGATCATACGGAAGACGTGCAATTGCACAGTGGGAACCCTTCGAAAAAGGTATTATTAATCGACGTGAGACGCTTCAAGTCACTCCGAGAATTCGAGGACCACTGTGAGCAGGCAGCTGCCTACGACCTCGTATTGATCGCTGTGCATGACTTGTCAGAGTCTCTTTTCGCTTCTGTTGACTTCACTGTCCGGCGCTTGGTCCCTCCGGAAAAAACAGTTCTGGTTACAATACCTGCGCTCGGGCGACCTTTCGACGGTTACTACACGCACCACCATGTGAGTTGCTTGCAAGACCGTTCGTGGTTTGGTCTCGCGAAGTTGCTGCATAACAGAGACCCAGGCCCGCTCCTCTTGGATGTAGTGCGCCTCATGTGCGAGGTTATGCGAAATGGTGCACACGCACCAGATCTGCCTGGACTCGAAGAACTTCTCCCAGTCAACCCTGTCATCCAGTGCATCCTGAAGTGTCAGCCGAAAGCATGTGTGGCGATTGTTGCGGTGGGCTGGGATGAAGGTTGGCTGCGGCTGGCTTGGGGGGAGGGGGCAGCTGGTGTGACTCTACCTGAGGCGGTTTTGAAGCATCTCTTCCGCGAGACGTCAGATGCAGTATCCGAGTACTTTGTTGCTAAATGGCCGAAGACGTACTACGCGCTCACCGAGTTGTTGGAGTGTGACAACATGGATGAGACCTCGCAGCAAGCAACATCGGATTGGCTGGCAAAGTTTTCCAATAATGCTGCCCGCAAGAAGATCGTGTGCAGCAGTGGTGCTACATCATCGGGGCAAGCGGGCGCGACGACGGAGTTTGGCGCGTTCGTCCCCGCGAATTTCTTGGGGGCGGTGTCCTCCAGCGAAACCAGCCAACCAGTCTCTGCTCGCGTCTTCGGCGCCAATATACAACAACAGCAAGTTAAGGCAATCCCTGGAGCACTTCCAGAAGGAAAGTTCTGTACCGAACGAAAGTCCGACTATGAAGGCACAATTAACTTGCATACGATCACAGCGACCGCACAGTTTGAAGCCTGCCAGAATGTTTCTGTCGATATGATTCACTGGGAAGAATACCGGAAGGCAAACAACATCGCGAAAGGTGGGCGACCAGGCGCCCTGATGCAGCTCATCGCCCAAAGGTTCCCCTGTCCAGGCATGAGCGCAACAGGCGGAATCGCTGTCTCCGTGGGCGCATTTGGCACTTCCTGCTCCGATAGTGCCTTCAGTGCGCCCGCATCCTCGGCCAGTGGCGGTATCGTCGGGAGCTTCGGCCAACATCGACAACAAGCACAATCCAGAGGTTTCTTTGGAACAAGCTTCGCACGAAGCTCCCCACGAAGCACAATTGCAGAAGGAGGCCTGTTGGGTCAGCAAAGCAATGCTTCAACAGGGGTTGGCGCATTTGGCCAGCAACAACGTACACAACAGCCTACCTCAGGTTCCGGAGGCGGCTTCAGAAATACCGCCCACGCCAAAGGGAGAGCAGCTCTTGAAAGCTTTCTTTTAGCCCCGTGGCTATCGGACCTTGCTGCATTTGTTGCTGAGGACGAAGATGCCCAAATAGGAGGAGCACTCTCAGACGATCTCGCACCAGCGGAGCAGTTTTTCCCGTTCGCAGCCGTCCTCTCCTCGGCGCTTGTATCCGCTGTCGAAGATCCCGCAGCCTTGAAGTTTGCTTCACTAGAGAACGTGGCGGTCAAGTTGTTCGCTACCTCCAGCTTGCCGCGCGGCTATGCACACCGCTTTTTGCGCACCTCAGTGTCATCGTCGATCCGGACCCTGCTTCAGAACCTCGCAGAGCGCGTTGCGCCGCAGATTCCTGCAGTCGTTCGAGCAACAGAGGCTGCACAGATCGTGCTTCTTCATCTCCTGAAAGAAGCTTTGCCACCGACAGCGACGGCTGACGAAATTGCACTACTGCCACTTTCGTCCAATTCCACAGCGAGGAGCATCTACCATCTGCTGTCATCGCACAGCCCTTCGGTAGAAGAGCCTGGCGAATTCCCCGAC
Source organism: Diplonema papillatum (assembly GCA_030068145.1). NCBI lineage: Eukaryota > Euglenozoa > Diplonemea > Diplonemida > Diplonemidae > Diplonema > Diplonema papillatum. The sequence goes on from JAPJBO010000105.1 coordinate 91,765, forward strand.
GACCACGAGGAAGACGAAGAGACTGCAGATACTACGGACGAGAATGAGAACAATGAAGCTGGGCAGACGTCAGACAATTATGACCTGAGAGCAACAGATGGAGAGCCGGATGGAAGCGCATCGGATAGGAACGAAGCAAGAACGAACGAACCTGAATTACAACCACTCGACAGCACGCTGGACACAGAAGGCACCCCCGTTTCTGCGCCGGAACAATCAAAGCAGGCTGTTGTGGACAATGTGGCCCAAGATTCGACGCTCCCGGTTTCACAACATCTGATTGAAACTTCACGCCTGCTGTCAAAGATGCGCCAATCGGTGCCGTCTACATCGATTTCACCACACAGTGTGTCACAGCATCGAGCAGGGGATGTAGTGAATACAGCACGACTGCAGAATTTGGTGGTTCCACCGGCAAGATCCTCTCAACCGTCTGTCATCCCCACCCCTTCTGTCGAGTTGCAGGAAATGGGAATTGCTGGCCTGCACCTTGCAGATGAGAATGTTGGACAAAGCACAGGTGCGATGACAAGGGACCTACAAGTAGAAGCCTTATACCCAAACCAGCAACAGGAACACCAGCTACCACACCATCCACTTATTGACAGAGCAGAAGCCGAACGTGTGGTACGGGACATCCAGAACAAGCTTGCGGCCGTGAACACAGATGTATACCGACACTTGACTGACATGCTCGACAGGAGCATGGCATTGATCAGTGAAGACTCCTCTCCTCTTCGGACACACTTTGTCTCAGAGTTGCTGCAGAACTTCGACGATGCTACGTACCCTGCAGAGGGGCAGCCAACTGCTGTCGTTGATGTTCTCCCGGGAAAGTCCGGTATTGTATTTGCCTCGAACGAGGTGGGGTTCACCGAGCGTGATCTTCGATCGCTATGCAGTGTCGGGCTAAGCACAAAATCTGGGCAATCGGGGTTTACTGGAGAGAAGGGGATCGGATTTAAGACGGTGTTTGCTGTGACAGAACGCCCAATTGTTATAAGCAATGCATTGCAAGTCTCGTTCGATGCCGGCGCAAAGCCGCTGGGTATGCTTCGCCCACATTGGTGTCGTGATGAGGATGTATTGCTGCTGAGAAAGTACTTAAAGGATGCGGGCGAGAAGCATGGTGTTAAGCTCCGCACTGCTGTGTTTATTCCAGGAGACGAGGCGGAGGATGCGGCACGAGTCGTCGACAAGCGTTGCCTGTTGTTCTTCCGCCGGATCCGTGCGGTGTCCGTATATGGTGGAATCTGGACACGCACTGACCGGTCCCCACGCAATCTCTGTGAAGTTGTCCTCACACGAACAGGGCAGAGTCGCGGACACGAGGGATATCGGTTGCTGCCATACGAAAGCCCTGCTGGGGTGCAGCTTCTGTTCGCGTTCCCGACAACGCGTGTGGTGCCTCCATTTAAGATTTATGCATGCCTTCCCATTAGGAGCGCTGGCTTGCCGTTCTTATTCCATGCAGGGACGCTTCGCCTGACACTCAACCGCCGGGACTTCCATGCAGACAACACCCACAACCTAGCTATTCGCAAGGCCTTCGCAGAAGGGTTCGCAGCACTTGCAGCCCAGTGGATAGGACAGTCGCCTGTCGTCGGATTTCTGCCAATTAACGCAAACACCGATGAGTTTTTTGGCCCCGGCATAGGCGACTTGGTGCGAATGACAGCAGCGACTGCGTGCATCCGCACCGCCGGTGGTGCTGCTGTCCTGCCGAAGAAGGCAGTAGTTCTCAGTGATGACATTTCAGGAAGGTTCGAGCTGGCAGGCGCGGTACCCGAAGGGTCGGTCGGAGAAGACATGTTTTTTGCACATCCGGACACTATGCGAGCGCTGTGTTTTCCGGTCTGCCGTAAACTCGGCATAAAGGTTTGGGGGTTGGAAGATCTTGTTGAGTGTGTCGCTAGGGCGCACGAGTTGTTCGTATTATGCTCCGGCGAGTTTTTTACGCGGTTCGTGCACGCTTTGTGTGTCGGCCGTCTTCGGGGAGAAGCCATTCGGTCTGCGCGCTTGTGGCCTGAAGAAGGCGATGCATCGCAGCTGCATGCAGCGGCTAATACGTGCTTCGCTCGTTTGCGAAAGGATGTTGTGTCTGCACTGACAGACACAGAGGTCAGCTACCTTGTCAATGAGGTCCAGATGCTAAAGTCTGCCCTCTCAGACAACGGGTCATCGGCTAGTACTGGCTTGCATCGCCCAACAAGCTTTGCTGCTGCCCTTGATGCTGCTGACTCAGAAGATCCTGCCCAAATGCTGCTTTTGTACATTTCTTGGATTCAGAACAAAACTCTGTTGCCCACATCGATCATAGAGCGCATAAAGCTCAAAACGAAGGCTGGCAGCTATGCTCCTGCGGCAACTCTGTACAAACAAGAACTTGCTGGAGTGGTCCCTGATGCTATTGTTGTTGACGAAGGGGTGTACACAGATGACGAAACGCGACACTTTCCGGCACTCGGCGTGTCAGCTGAGCTTCGAGTAGTTAATGGCCACTTTGATTTGCGTGTGTGGCCCCGACCAAGTGATGATATCTTACCTCTGCTCCAGCATGTTGATGAAAACTGGTTGTCTGGAAGTCTGTTTCAGCTAACGCTTGTAACAAATTGGTGGGCAGCTCTCCCTGCTGGTGTCCGAGACCGGAAGGTGACGACAACAGCCGGAGGTTGCCGGTTGTCAGAGACGTTCTTCCATCCGAGAAACGAGAGGCTTGGAGAAGATGCAGCTCGGTGCATTCCAATGCTGGCAGAAGGTATTGTCACGCATGCAGATCTGGCAGCAGCTCTTGGAATGAAGTTGCTTGATGTCTCAATTGCTGTTGGCGAGTCGCTCGATGCCATTCTGGGCGTGTTTCTCACACAGGGGGTCGATCCCCTGAGACAGCTTTCTAAAATACCAGTCTTTGGAGGATCTCGTATCAGCACTGCTGAACCATTTGCTGTCTGCGATATCGAAGGTGCAACAGTGGCAGACATTTGGGAGAACCTTGACATTGGGTGCCCCCTGGCCGACATGTCACTCGAGCTTGCGAAAGAGATTTCTAGGCGCAACCCAAACCTATCGCTTTCACGGAGACTCAGCGATTGTTCCCGGAGGTTGATGGATTCTAACAATGCTTCACAACCTAATAGGTTGTTGCCGGGTCGTGAAATAGCAGTGTGGCTGATTCTGGCTACAGAAGGTATTCCCCCTATTGCACAGCCCTGTGTGAAATACTTCTCAGATACAACTGGGTGCATTTCTTACAACCATGACTGGTTAAACCCGGTCTCTACCTCGGAAATCACAAAGAAGCGACACATTGGATTCCAAATTGGCCTAGCGACTGCACTGAAAGGGTCTCTTGGGCGATACAGCAAGGTTTACATCTTTGATAGAATCCACGAACAGGCTCTGCCATACACTGTGCTTGGAGAGGCCACTGTTACTGATGATTGCGAGGACCCAGAAGAAGACACACATGGGACCCAGCAGCACATTGCGTACAGGACGAAAGACCTCCTTTTCATTACTGGGGACGGAAACTATAGCTTCACTGAAGCCCTTGCCAGGGAGCTTGGGACCGCATCCAACATGATAGCCTCTGACAAAAGCTCTACAGAATATCCGGAGAGGATTCTTGCCATCGAACGTCTCAATGGTAAGGTGCTCACAGGTATTGATGTCACAACAGCAGCTTTGCGCCTGCAGATTGAGGAGCGGCAGAGAACCCACACTGGCAACATTGTTGTCATTTTCAACTTTCCGCACACCGGTATCAGGCAGCAAGGTACTGACCTGGAAGCATCGGTCCGTTCGAACCGCAGCCTCCTTGCAAAGTTCTTCGCAGCGTTGCCACAGAATCCAGGACTGCGTGTGCATATCACTTTAAAGACAACATTCCCTTACTGCCTCTGGGCTGTAAAGAGCCTGGGAGAGCCATTTGGCTGGCTGTGCATACGGTCATTTCCATTCGCCGCGTCGCAATACGAGCGGTGCGGCTACAAACACAAGACAACAATGAACCTTTCAGTTACTGTCGACCTCAAGACTGCACGAACATATGAGTTCGTGTATGGTGCACAACGAAGACACATAGTGTCACCTGTACAAGGATGAAACTGAGGCTGCGTGAAGTCTTCGTCAGATCGCTCAGTGATTGTTTTTTTGTTTTTTTGTTTTATCAAGTAGAGCTAGAACCCTTGTTTCTTGTTCCGCTCATGGGCGGACAAACACGTATCACAACCCAGCATACTGCGACATATCTTTCGTTTGCAACTGCGCTGTTTCACTGACCCCAATTGTTCAATAGTGCGTTGCTCAGGGTAGTCGAAAGCCTGACAGTCACACTAATGCAACAAATTAGAGCGGCCACTGGGAGAAGACGGGCGTCCTGACTGGCAGCTTCCGACCCCAGACCCACTACCCACGGGGATGGCAACCCATCGGCGAAAAGTGGAAGGCATGGGCAAGACACGACTGGGCGACGCACCGCCGCGCACGCGGCAGCGGCAGCCGCCACCGTTGGGACGTCCTAGCGAACGCCGAGAGGAAGAAAGCCGACGCGCAACGGGCGGGGTGCAGAACGGGATTGTCAGCGGCTGCAGCGGCAGCAACAACCGCAGCGACATCGACAGCGGCGACGTCGCGAGGACGCACGGAAGGACACGCGGCACAGCACCAGTCCATTCTCCACGCGGGGGAGATGGCCGTGGAACCCTCCCCCGGGATGACGAAGGCCGGGGAGAGCCGGGGGCAGTGAAGTAACGAAGCCCGCGAACGGTGGGTGGTGACCCCTCCGAACAGTCTCCCTGGCCCTGGCCCACGCCTGATGCCGCAACCCCTTAACCCGGGCGGCGGCGCTTTGGCATGAGCCAGGAACCTCAAGGGGAGCAGCGCGAGAGGCATCATCCACGCTTCAAAGGCCCACACACTAATGCAACAAATTTACAATTGTTCATGGCCAGAGCACTGATGACTTCACTGACCGCATGCTGGAAAGTGTGGAATAACTTTGAAATCCAGTTGATGCCATGCCATCTTGATGGTGTAACCCGTATGTATGTAAGGTCGGGTAGTGAATCTCCGCAAACCCGCAAACCCGCACTCGGTGGCCCTGCGGGCCCCCTCGTGCATTTGATGGATTCTTAGTGCTTCGATGTGGGCCTTCTTGTCCAGGTTCGGCCTCTTTGTGTGAAGAGGCCGACTCGAAAGAAAACAGGATTCAGCACACACAACGCAAACAGGAACTAGAAGAAGAAAAGAAATTCACAAGATGGTTCGGGTCGGAGTTGTGCTTGAAAAATCTGGTGTTCGAGAGTTCGTGTGGAAGCAGTCAAGGTATGTGAAGTTCCGAGTCAGCGAAAAGGTTCTGACAGAGCTATGGGTACATATTTTTGTTGATATTTTGACCGATGCATCCAACGAAACCGTCACAGGAATCCGAAGCTCCTACGAACGACGTTCTTTCAAGGGTCGCAACTTCGGGAGAACGTGCCCCCCCATTTCGACATGCAACAGTTGCCTATCACGTTTTCGGTGTTCCTTCAGCAAAGTGCTCCTGAGAGGTCGTGAAGTCCAAGAAGCTGGCCATCAAAGGCCCCGGAATTCTCAATGGGTGGTCTTGGGGTTGGGGGACAAAATCTGACTTGCCACCTCCTCGCGGTGTCCCCTGGAAACGTGTTTTTCGAAACGCGGCCAAGGCAAGCAGTTCCTTTGCTGTGTGTGAAAGCCCCTAACTTCGTATCTGGCCTCCGAGCTGCGCACCTACTCTTCCCAGGCGTAAAAAAGGTCGGCAAGAAAGCAGCAGCAGCAGCAAGGCAGCAGCAGCAAGGCAGGCAGCTTTAGAAGCAAGACAACAGCAGGAAGGCAGCAAAGGCAGCAGCAGCAAGGCAGCAGCAGCAAGGCAGCAGCAGCAAGGCAGCAGCAGCAAGGCAGCATCAGCAAGACAGCAGCGGCAAGGCAGGAGCAGCAGCAGGACAGCAGCAGCAAGGCAGCAGCAGCAAGGCAGCAGCGGCAAGGCAGCAGCAGCAAGGCAGCAGCAGCAAGGCAGCCAGAGCAAGACAGCAGCGGTTAAGCAGCAGGAGGAAGAGCACCAACAGAAGGCAGCAGACAGAATAGGAGCTTTGAATTCAAATAAACATAAACAGAAAATCAAAACATAGACGAAGTTTGTTTGAAGCGCTTAAGAAGGAAATCAGAGCTTGCAATGAAAGCAGTCTTTGCAAGCGAAGGTCCTTGACTGCAGTGTTTGGTTTTGCGAGAATTCCACAGCTTCGGAGAAAGGCAGCAGAGCAGCAGGAGCAAGAGTAGCAGCAAGAAGAGCAGCAAGAGGAGGAGCAAGGCAGCAGCAAGGCAGACAGCAACTTTCGTTTCAAAGAAACCTAAACAGGAAATTAAAACACAGACGAAGTTTGCGAATCGGGGCTTCGATGAAAACTGCAAGCCTTTCCATTTCGAAGGGGGAAGGTCGTTTACTGCAGCGTTTGGTTTTGAGAGACAGGAGCAGAAGCAGCAGAAGCAGCAGAAGCAGCAGCAGCAGAAGTAGCAGCAGAAGCAGCACAGCTTTAGCAGAAGTAACAATCACAGCATCAGCAGAACCAAACCAGGAACCCAAAACCTTGGGAGGAAGGATGGGAGGGGAAAATGGCTATTGGTTGTCTCTTGTGTGCGTGCTTTGTCCTATCTTTGAAGGGTTGAAAGGAAGCTGCACTTTGCAACACGGGAGTACCTGTCGAGCCAGTCAGCAAGATCAACCCGTGTCACTATGCCAGCATTTTGGATCTCGAGCTGGATCTCAAACCAAGCGAGCTGCCTGCCGTGCACATGGCACGGCGAATCTCAGCCAAAAGCGAGCTGCACGTCATCGAGGCCAGACGGATCTCAAACCAAGCGAGCTGCATGCCGTGCACATGGCACGGCGGATCTCATCCAAGCGAGCTGCACGTCATCGAGGCCAGACGGATCTCAAACCAAGCGAGCTGCACGCCATGCACGTGGCACGGCGGATCTCAGCCAAAGCGAGCTGCACGTCATCGAGGCCAGACGGATCTCAAACCTAGCGAGCTAGCTGCACGTCATCGAGGCCAGACGGATCTCAAACCAAGCGAGCTGCACGCCGTGCACATGGCACGGCGGATCTCAGCCAAAGCGAGCTGCACGTCATCGAGGCCAGACGGATCTCAAACCTAGCGAGCTAGCTGCACATCATCGAGGCCAGACGGATCTCAAACCAAGCGAGCTGCACGCCATGCGGATCTCAGCCAAAGCGAGCTGCACGTCATCGAGGCCAGACGGATCTCAAACCAAGCGAGCTGCACGCCGTGCACATGGCACGGCGGATCTCAGCCAAAGCGAGCTGCACGTCATCGAGGCCAGACGGATCTCAAACCAAGCGAGCTGCACGCCGTGCACGTGGCACGGCGGATCTCAGCCAAAGCGAGCTGCACGTCATCGAGGCCAGACGGATCTCAAACCAAGCGAGCTGCACGCCATGCACATGGCACGGCGGATCTCAGCCAAAGCGAGCTGCACGTCATCGAGGCCAGACGGATCTCAAACCAAGCGAGCTGCACGCCGTGCACATGGCACGGCGGATCTCAGCCAAAGCGAGCTGCACGTCATCGAGGCCAGACGGATCTCAAACCAAGCGAGCTGCACGCCATGCACGTGGCACGGCGGATCTCAGCCAAAGCGAGCTGCACGTCATCGAGGCCAGACGGATCTCAAACCAAGCGAGCTGCACGCCATGCACGTGGCACGGCGGATCTCAGCCAAAGCGAGCTGCACGTCATCGAGGCCAGACGGATCTCAAACCAAGCGAGCTGCACGCCGTGCACATGGCACGGCGGATCTCAGCCAAAGCGAGCTGCACGTCATCGAGGCCAGACGGATCTCAAACCTAGCGAGCTAGCTGCACATCATCGAGGCCAGACGGATCTCAAACCAAGCGAGCTGCACGCCATGCGGATCTCAGCCAAAGCGAGCTGCACGTCATCGAGGCCAGACGGATCTCAAACCAAGCGAGCTGCACGCCGTGCACATGGCACGGCGGATCTCAGCCAAAAGCGAGCTGCACGTCATCGAGGCCAGACGGATCTCAAACCAAGCGAGCTGCACGCAGTTCACGTGGCACGGCGGATCTCAGCCAAAGCGAGCTGCACGTCATCGAGGCAAGACGGATCTCAAACCAAGCGAGCTGCACGCCGTGCACAGGGCACGGCGGATCTCAAACCAAGCGAGCTGCACGCCGTGCACGTGGCACGGCGGATCTCAGCCAAAGCGAGCTGCACGTCATCGAGGCCAGACGGATCTCAAACCAAGCGAGCTGCACGCCGTGCACATGGCACGGCGGATCTCAGCCAAAGCGAGCTGCACGTCATCGAGGCCAGACGGATCTCAAACCAAGCGAGCTGCACGCCGTGCACGTGGCACGGCGGATCTCAGCCAAAGCGAGCTGCACGTCATCGAGGCCAGACGGATCTCAAACCAAGCGAGCTGCACGCCGTGCACAGGGCACGGCGGATCTCAGCCAAGCGAGCTGCACGTCATCGAGGCCAGACGGATCTCAAACCAAGCGAGCTGCACGCCATGCACGTGGCACGGCGGATCTCAGCCAAAGCGAGCTGCACGTCATCGAGGCCAGACGGATCTCAAACCTAGCGAGCTAGCTGCACATCATCGAGGCCAGACGGATCTCAAACCAAGCGAGCTGCACGCCATGCGGATCTCAGCCAAAGCGAGCTGCACGTCATCGAGGCCAGACGGATCTCAAACCTAGCGAGCTAGCTGCACGTCATCGAGGCCAGACGGATCTCAAACCAAGCGAGCTGCACGCCGTGCACATGGCACGGCGGATCTCAGCCAAAGCGAGCTGCACGTCATCGAGGCCAGACGGATCTCAAACCAAGCGAGCTGCACGCCATGCACGTGGTCATCGAGCGACGGATCTCAGCCAAGCGAGCGAGCTGCACGTCATCGAGGCCAGACGGATCTCAAACCAAGCGAGCTGCACGCCATGCACGTGGCACGGCGGATCTCAGCCAAAGCGAGCTGCACGTCATCGAGGCCAGACGGATCTCAAACCTAGCGAGCTAGCTGCACATCATCGAGGCCAGACGGATCTCAAACCAAGCGAGCTGCACGCCATGCGGATCTCAGCCAAAGCGAGCTGCACGTCATCGAGGCCAGACGGATCTCAAACCTAGCGAGCTAGCTGCACGTCATCGAGGCCAGACGGATCTCAAACCAAGCGAGCTGCACGCCGTGCACATGGCACGGCGAATCTCAGCCAAAGCGAGCTGCACGTCATCGAGGCCAGACGGATCTCAAACCAAGCGAGCTGCACGCCGTGCACATGGCACGGCGGATCTCAGCCAAGCGAGCTGCACGTCATCGAGGCCAGACGGATCTCAAACCAAGCGAGCTGCACGCCATGCACGTGGCACGGCGGATCTCAGCCAAAGCGAGCTGCACGTCATCGAGGCCAGACGGATCTCAAACCTAGCGAGCTAGCTGCACATCATCGAGGCCAGACGGATCTCAAACCAAGCGAGCTGCACGCCATGCGGATCTCAGCCAAAGCGAGCTGCACGTCATCGAGGCCAGACGGATCTCAAACCTAGCGAGCTAGCTGCACGTCATCGAGGCCAGACGGATCTCAAACCAAGCGAGCTGCACGCCGTGCACATGGCACGGCGGATCTCAGCCAAAAGCGAGCTGCACGTCATCGAGGCCAGACGGATCTCAAACCAAGCGAGCTGCACGCCGTGCACGTGGCACGGCGGATCTCAGCCAAGCGAGCTGCACGTCATCGAGGCCAGACGGATCTCAAACCAAGCGAGCTGCACGCCATGCACGTGGCACGGCGGATCTCAGCCAAAGCGAGCTGCACGTCATCGAGGCCAGACGGATCTCAAACCTAGCGAGCTAGCTGCACGTCATCGAGGCCAGACGGATCTCAAACCAAGCGAGCTGCACGCCATGCACGTGGCACGGCGGATCTCAGCCAAAGCGAGCTGCACGTCATCGAGGCCAGACGGATCTCAAACCTAGCGAGCTAGCTGCACATCATCGAGGCCAGACGGATCTCAAACCAAGCGAGCTGCACGCCATGCGGATCTCAGCCAAAGCGAGCTGCACGTCATCGAGGCCAGACGGATCTCAAACCTAGCGAGCTAGCTGCACGTCATCGAGGCCAGACGGATCTCAAACCAAGCGAGCTGCACGCCGTGCACATGGCACGGCGGATCTCAGCCAAAAGCGAGCTGCACGTCATCGAGGCCAGACGGATCTCAAACCAAGCGAGCTGCACGCCGTGCACGTGGCACGGCGGATCTCAGCCAAGCGAGCTGCACGTCATCGAGGCCAGACGGATCTCAAACCAAGCGAGCTGCACGCCATGCACGTGGCACGGCGGATCTCAGCCAAAGCGAGCTGCACGTCATCGAGGCCAGACGGATCTCAAACCAAGCGAGCTGCACGCCGTGCACATGGCACGGCGGATCTCAGCCAAAGCGAGCTGCACGTCATCGAGGCCAGACGGATCTCAAACCAAGCGAGCTGCACGCCGTGCACATGGCACGGCGGATCTCAGCCAAAGCGAGCTGCACGTCATCGAGGCCAGACGGATCTCAAACCAAGCGAGCTGCACGCCATGCACGTGGCACGGCGGATCTCAGCCAAAGCGAGCTGCACGTCATCGAGGCCAGACGGATCTCAAACCTAGCGAGCTAGCTGCACGTCATCGAGGCCAGACGGATCTCAAACCAAGCGAGCTGCACGCCGTGCACATGGCACGGCGGATCTCAGCCAAAGCGAGCTGCACGTCATCGAGGCCAGACGGATCTCAAACCAAGCGAGCTGCACGCCGTGCACATGGCACGGCGGATCTCAGCCAAAGCGAGCTGCACGTCATCGAGGCCAGACGGATCTCAAACCAAGCGAGCTGCACGCCGTGCACATGGCACGGCGGATCTCAGCCAAAGCGAGCTGCACGTCATCGAGGCCAGACGGATCTCAAACCAAGCGAGCTGCACGCCGTGCACATGGCACGGCGGATCTCAGCCAAAGCGAGCTGCACGTCATCGAGGCCAGACGGATCTCAAACCAAGCGAGCTGCACGCCGTGCACGTGGCACGGCGAATCTCAGCCAAAGCGAGCTGCACGTCAGCGACCAGGCGGACCCCAACCAGGCGAGCTGCCGCCGAGCGCGGCGGACCTCAGCCAAGCGAGTCTCGTCATGATTAGGCGCTGGCCAGGCACCAGACGAATATCCACGGCTTGCACGTCAAGTACTGGACAGACGGATCTCAGCTGCAACCGTCGATCGGCGTGCGACGACCCCCCCTCAGGTGGGCCGCGCCTCGCACCTCAGGCATTAGCCTGGCATGCCCCCCGCGCATGCTTTGCTACACGGGTATTCAGTCCCGGCGAGCAGTGGCAGGGCGCTCTCCAGCCAAACGAGTTGAACAGAAATAAATGACTGATCCGGTTTGGTGGAGATCCGCGCTGCTGCCGGGGCTTTGCTCGGGATTAGCTGAATTAAACACCTATTTTACAAGGTTGCCGACCAAATATACTAATTCTTACAAACGTCGCAATCGTAGCAAGATGAATGAAAAAAGACCCCGCCTCGTTTACCCATGCTGTTCATTTGAAGGAATCCATCCGTGAGACTTACGCCGTCCAAGTGCCCGTGCCTTGCAACCCTTGAGTGCAAGTATAATATTATACTTCCTCCCGTTACGATACCGCTCCTGGGGGGCAGGGAAAAAAAGCGAAGGATGAAAAGCAATGGTGAGGTCCGTCCCCTTCGATGTGGTTGTTGCAAACGAATATGCTCCGAGGTAATCAACAAACCACGAAAGGGCTCCAAGCGCGGCACGTCAAGTGACCCACCGCCAGCAGCAAAGAAACGAAAGTGCGCCAGATGTGGTGATTCGGGTCACAACGTTTTGACATGCAAGAAGCAGGATGATACATAGCAGATCGGTGAATGTCGTTTTCCCTTGTTCCCTTATCAAACAAAGATGGAACCCAAAAAACACCGAATTCCAATGTGGAGAGCGGCTCACAACGTGTACTTTCCGGACAAGAAGATGCCACATGTCAACATATGACACGGAAGATTTGTGTTTGCCCAAGATCATCCATTCTCTGTCGCCAGCGTCTCGACCCTGAGACGTGAATCTGAAAGTAACACCTCCCGCTTCAGGCTGCCCGTGATGCAGTCTGCATCTGATTGCTACCACCCACACATTGTGTTCGTGTCGTTGTACATTTTAGCCGCTCACCCAATGACACAGATGGTTTCACGGCTCTGTTTATTGCCAGTCAGAACGGTAACTCAGAAGTTGTCAAGGAATTGATCGCAGCTGGTGCCAAGGTCGACGTGCCGAACAATTGTATGTTTTACGATGCGAAGAATGTTTTTTTGTTCATGTGGGTGCTATGAGGCCCCCACGTGTGAGGCAGATGACATCACAGAAGAGGCATAGGTATTGCAGAAGGGGGTACAGCTACTGGACGTCCGGCTCAGCAAACTCGAAGGCTTGAATGTAGCCGGTGCTTCTCACTGGCCCCGACGCACGCCAGCGTCCTCCTCCAAACCCTCGCTACCTCTATTTATGTCTCTCTTTCTCTTTTCTTCCCGCCCTCCCTGCCCCAGAAAAGATGATTGGGTGGGTCGCGTTTCTGCGGACCTTGTTCAATGAGGAAGAGTGGAGGGACGTGAGTAGAAGCCTCCGAGGCCTCCCGGACGATACGACCCTTCTGACACTGGAGAGGCTTCCGATGTGGGCACTTCCGGTGCGTGTGCCCAGTCCTGAGCTGTACCGCAGAGTACAGGACTTGGTGAGAGCGCGTGATCAGAGCTCTCCTGCGCTGGTCAGTCCCGTAACACCGGTTGAGAAGAGGTCAACGTCTCAGCGGCGGGCGCTAAAGCGTGCCCTCGAGGACGTCCCCCTGATGCAGCCCGCCCTCGCATGAGGAGCCTGTACACGACTGCAGGCACAAGGAGGGTCAACAACTCGAACACGGCCACGTACAGGGAGTGGCGTGCGAGCGAGGGCGTGCATCCATACCCGACGACGGTCCGGAGGCTTGAGAACTTCGGCGGATACCTGTAGGCATGAAAGATGAGGCGTACAAGGCGCCCCACAACATCATCAACGCCATCTTAGCCGAGGACACGGCGGATGGTTGGGTTCTCGAGAATCCTGCTGACGACATCCGCAGGATGATCAGAGCGTTGAAGAGAGCGGCGCCTGACCCTGAGAGCGACGAGCCCCGAGGCGCCGCACAGTCCCGTCAGATCTTCGGCTTCGTGCGGACCGTTGGCGGGTACGGCGCGGATGTGCAGCTGCTGGGTGAGCACTTCACTCTCCATGCAGTCGATCCTGACGGAGGATGTCCGCGTCGGCGAGGGCGGCGTGAGGGTTGGATCGACTATGTTCAAGGCAACAGGGACGTGCAGTAGATACCTCACCTTTGAAAGCATCAATCTGTTGCCCCCTTTGCTCCTGCCGAATGGACCCGACAGCGTGCCAGAGTCTATTCTGTACTGCCCTGTCGAGGTCTTTTCCCTTCTGAAACTCATGGCCAAGGGGAAACGCCTCTTGTGCCCGTTTCCCGTCCATGCCTCGTTTAGGGATGCCCTCCGCGGGACTGCGGGGAAGCGGGGCATCCTGCAGCCGTTCAACGACGCCGACTGCTCGGGACGGACGAGGGCGCGTTTTCTAACCCACAGTGCCCGGATAGATGGTTGTTGCATCCCTTCTGAAAGCGGGTATGGACCCCATGCAGGTTCAAAAGATGGGTGATTGGGCATCAGGAGACATGGTGACCCACTACGACGAGAAAGTCCTAAGGGACCCAGGGTGTGTTGAGGCGTAAAAAGCTTACACCGAGCCACTCGAAGTTCTCGTACAGAAAGTGAAGAACAAGAAGGCAACCCGTGTCCCCGACGTCGACTGCGAGACATGCCACCGAAGAACGGAGGGCTCCACAAAAGAGCTCTACGTTTTCCCAAGGGAGATGGATGTGGCTCTTAAGCAAGATCCCATATATTTACTACGTTTTACAAGGTTGCCGACCAAATTTACTAATTCTTACAAACGTCGCAATCATAGCAAGATGAATGAAAAAAGACCCCGCCTCGTTTACCCATGCCGTTCATTTGAAGGAATCCATCCGTGAGACTTACGCCGTCCAAGTGCCCGTGCCTTGCAACCCTTGAGTGCAAGTATAATATTATACTTCCTCCCGTTACGATACCGCTCCTGGGGGGCAGGGAAAAAAAGCGAAGGATGAAAAGCAATGGTGAGGTCCGTCCCCTTCGATGTGGTTGTTGCAAACGAATATGCTCCGAGGTAATCAACAAACCACGAAAGGGCTCCAAGCGCGGCACGTCAAGTGACCCACCGCCAGCAGCAAAGAAACGAAAGTGCGCCAGATGTGGTGATTCGGGTCACAACGTTTTGACATGCAAGAAGCAGGATGATACATAGCAGATCGGTGAATGTCGTTTTCCCTTGTTCCCTTATCAAACAAAGATGGAACCCAAAAAACACCGATTTCCAATGTGGAGAGCGGCGCACAACGTGTACTTTCCGGACAAGAAGATGCCACATGTCAACATATGACACGGAAGATTTGTGTTTGCCCAAGATCATCCATTCTCTGTCGCCAGCGTCTCGACCTGAGACGTGAATCTGAAAGTAACACCTCCCGCTTCAGGCTGCCCGTGATGCAGTCTGCATCTGATTGCTACCACCCACACATTGTGTCCGTGTCGTTGTACATTTTAGCCGCTCACCCAACGACACAGATGGTCGGACGGCTCTGCGTCTTGCCAGTCAGAATGGTCACTCGAAGGTTGTCAAGGAATTGATCGCAGCTGGTGCCAAGGTCGACGTGCAGGACCATGGTATGTTTTACGATGCGAAGAATGTTTTTTTGTTCATGTGGGTGCTATGAGGCCCCCACGTGCGAGGCAGATGACATCACAGAAGAGGCATAGGTCTTGCAGAAGGGGGTACAGCTACTGGGCGTCCGGCTCAGCAAACTCGAAGGCTTGAATGTAGCCGGTGCTTCTCACTGGCCCCGACGCACGCCAGCGTCGTCCTCCAAACCCTCGCTACCTCTATTTATGTCTCTCTTTCTCTTTTCGCAACTATAAGAAAACACTGGTTGGAACCACAGAAAAAGGAAAAAGAAGCAAACAACACAACAACAGAGGAAAAGAAAGCGAGGAGCCCAACCCTCATCCAGCTCTCACACGATAGAAATGAGCCTGACTGCAGCATTGTCTTTTATGACGATGATTGCAGGAAAGCTCATACCAAAATACGAGCCTAACCTATAGCACTGCTAAATCAGTGATTGTAGGCACGCTCCAAAAGGCAATACACAATTCCATCTCGATGGAATGCTGACCCGGCGAGCTACGAGGGTAATGAAGACAACAGTATTTATTACTATCTTTACTCCACACAAGGACGGTGCCACGGTGCGACTCGGCAGCCCCTGCTAAACGAGCGCCACGTGGGGGGTGAAGTGAACGGATTCATCCCTTCCTTCAGCACCCAAAGTCCAGGAATACCGGTATTCCCAGCAATAGAGAGCAAAAGACGCATAAAAGGAGAGAATAGCCGTAAAAGGAACAAAAAGAAAGTTTACCCCGATTACCATTTCTTCCCGCCCTTCCTGCCCCAGAAAAGATGATTGCCTGCATGTTAATGCATGTTGATGATTGCCTGCATGTTAATCCACGTGGTTCATGTACTTTGTTGGTGTCTTGCCGTGGACACTCTCGAAGGAGAGCGGCACCGGGATCCGTCCCGGTAAAAGGAAGCACCAACAAAGTATCAAGAGGACGAAGACAACGGGGGAAAACCGACGACACACGGACACACACACACACACACACACACACGCACACATACGCGAGACGCACCACCCACCTGCTGGGCAGGAGCGGCAGGCACAAGGATCGATATGTGTTTCCTAAACGCAAACGCGTCGCAAGCACTCGTTGCCACCCGGACAGCGAACCCGCACGAGTACGACATACCGACTCACTGTCCACTTTTCGTGACCCTAGACATGCGGGCAGCCTCACACCCGAAGCGGACGCATTGGATACCGGCTCCCTTTCCGAAGAAGGTGCCGCTGTCGACGAAGAAGGAGGAGCAGGACGCACTCGAGGCGGCACTACGCCGGAAACGTTCGGTAGATGGGGCAGAAGCAGCTCTGCGCAATGCATCAGAAGTGGCGGAGATGTACCTGCTCGAGCTCCACAAGAAGGGCCTTTCTCAGAAAGACGCAGACGGCTGCAAAGGCAGGGCCGAAGGATATTCCGTTCGGGACGCACATGTCTCTGCACGACAGGCGGTCTCGGCGCGGGGTGCTGTTGATAGGACCACCAGGCAGCGGGACAAGGTACTAGGAATGCTGCGAACAGTGGTAGCCGAGGCGAGTCAAAGGCTAGAAAGAGAGCAGCCCGGGGCGATGACTTTGGCCGAGAGAAATGCAAGAGGCGCACTTCAAAAGAAGGTATCCAGGGGGTACCTGCCGCAGAATGGTCCTACAAGCCACGACGAAGGCGGACGCGACGAGCTGGAGCGGTTATTGGAAATGGTAGAGGTGCTGGAAGGTTCGCAGCGCGAAGCGGTCTCCGCATTGAAGCAGCAGCGAACGCGGCGGTGGAAAGACCAGATGCAGAAGGCGTGGAACAGCGGTGACAAAGGCGACATATACCGGTTTCTTGCGGGAAGTCGAGAAAGCCCATCGGTGTTCCTGCGGCGACGAGACGGATCTCTGACGGCGTGTCCGGGAGAGATCGACGAGATGTTGAGGGGCCCCGAAGCATGGGGTGGTATCTTTCAGAGGTACACCGACATCCAGGAACCGCAGTGGGAGGCTTTTAAGACGCACTACGCGCGGTACCTGCCGGCCCCCCAACAAATGGAACACAAGACCATCGGCGCGGCAGACGTTAGCGCAGCACTCAAGCGAATGAAGACGACCTCTTCGCCCGGACTGCACGCGTGGCGTGTCTTCGAGCTGCGACAACTACCCGCCGAAGTCCTGCAACTAATGGCTGAAGCGATGAACCGAGTCGAGAGCGAGGGGCAATGGCCAGAACAACTGATGCACGCGATTCTGCACCTCTTGCCGAAGCCCGAGAGCACAGGAGACCCGCTATCGCAGCGGCCAATATCTGTCACACCGGTACTGTACAGAGTCTGGGCGGCGATCCGTGCACAAGAGGCCTTGGAATGGATGGATAAGGTAGCGCCCAGCGGGCTGCACGGGTGCCGGAAGAAACATGGGACGGACGACCTAGTCTGGCACCTCGCAGGTCTCATAGAGCAGGCGCACGTGACGGGGGATCCCCTCTACGGTCTTGGGCTGGACTTTAAGAAGTGCTTCGACTCGGTGCCGATAGATATCGCCTTCCGGCTAGCGGAGGAGCTCGGGTTCCACCCAACAGTGCTGAGAACTCTGCGAGCGGCCTACTCCAGCATGCAGCGCCATTTCCGAATTGGAGCCGTGGTCGGAGAAGGCTTCGTACCGACTAATGGAATTATGCAGGGGTGTCCATTGAGCGTGATACTGATAAACGTTCTTATCAGTGTCTGGATGCGGCACGTAGCAGACATCGAGGCGACCATTCCGTTGTCTTACGTTGATGACGTTTACGCGTTGATGAAGAGCCTCGCGAAGCTGCAAGAGGCAGCCAAGAGGTCAGGAACATTTGCGGGGCTGACAGGAATGAAGGTGTGTACGCAGTCGAAGTCCCTGTGGTTCACAACTGCGCGGGACGCTCCGGAGCAGATAGTGTACGCCGAGAGCAAAGGGAACGAAGAGGCGGACGTACAGCCGGAGACGATAGCAAGGCGAACAACCTTTGACGTACTTGGAGTAATGCTCACGACGAAGCAAGTTGAACCGAGCAAGCCGCTCCGACCGTCAAAGCGGGTGGCGCAGCGAAACGCGATGGCCGAGACAGTGTTGAAGAGAGCGGCCTGCCTCCCGCTACCGGCTAGTGCGCGAGACCTTGCCGTAAGCATGACAGCAGGGGCAAAGAGGTTCTACGGTGCAGCCGTAACGGCGATTGGCAAAGGGGAAGTCGACCGCTTGAGAAGGGGATTTACGGAGGCGGTATGGACGGGGCCGCCACGACGAGCTCAGGAAGCAGTGCTACACATCCTACACCACGGGCACAGGCTGGACCCGGGAGTCGTACCGGCCTACAGGAGAGTCACAACCTGGGCCGAACAGGTCCAAAAGTGGGACTACGCCCGAGCGTTGGCGGAAACAGCATGGGCCCACAACGACGAACTGGCAAGGCTACATGGGCCCTTCGCTTTCCTGAAAGAAGCGCTCAACGTACTCCAGTGGAGGTGGGTGACCCCGACAAGCGTCGCGTACGTGAATGAGGTAGGAGAAGGAGTCGTGCATGATGCAGCGGTCCTGGGTAATTCGCGCCTCCTGCAACATGACTTGAGACATGCCCTGCGTTTGCGGGAAATGGCGCGACTGGCGACAAGGAGGGGAAATGACTATGGAGGCGTCCAGGGCGGAGTCGATTTCGCAGCAACGAGGCACGTTCTGGAAATGCGGAACTCACCACTCACCGCGTACCAGGCCGGTCTGCTGAGATCGGTAATCGCAGGAGCCACGCCGGTCACGGGACGAACAGGACTAAACGCAAGCGAGTGCCCTTACTGTGACACACAGGTCCCGGAGACGGTGGAACACCTGTTTTGGGAATGCCCCGCCTGGGAGACAATACGCTCAAAGTACGGGGAGCTAAGAACCGTGCAACACAGGTGGCCGCCATGCTTACGGTTGTGCGGGGTGGCTCCCGCTTTCCACGACCCGAATCTCTTACCCACCGAACAGGGAAAGAGGCTTCAGCTGCTTGAGAAACTGCACTTTTACTTCGTGGAGGTGCTGTCTGCACGTCAAGGGGCAGATGACATGCTGGACAGGTCTACACGGCACCACCGAACGCTTGAGTATCCGCGACGATGGAAACCAGCAGAACCACACAAACTGGCTGTGCCGGACGTTGCGCCTTCGGCAGTACTCACCCAGTGGAAGTACGGCCCGGAGATGTGGATGGCGTTCACGGATTGGCTGAGGGAATTGAAATGGGCGCCGCCGGGGCACGAACTCGGGGTAAGCTTTGTGGAGTTGGCGGTGGACTTCGAGTTGCGCACCGGACGCCGCCTCCCAACGCTCAAAAGTAGATACTACACGGCGGTGCCACAACACACGAAGAAGGCCACAACAGCACGACAGACTCTGCCAGAAGACGCCGCAGCTAGTTGCGATGTTGCAATCTACTTTGACGGAGGAGCGAGGGCCAACGGGACTGCCTTTGCCGTGGCGGGCGCAGGAGCGGTACTGTACAAGGAGGGCGTCAAGTACGCACAAATAGTGCTCCCGCTGCCAAACGTGCGCAGTAACAACGTGGCCGAGTACGAGGGATTTCTCGCGGGGCTGCAGCTCCTGGAGGATGCTGAAGGAACGGAAGGAGCGCAGTGTGTAATTCGCGGAGACTCGGCGCTGGTAGTCGGGCAAACCACGCGGCAATTGGCGTGTTCAGAAGACTTGAAGCCATTGCTGACGCGAGCGGTGGCAAAAATAGTGGCCCTGCGACAGCGGCTTTCCCTGCGGGTAGAACACGTGAAGCGCGAGCAAAACACCGATGCGGATGCTCTGAGCAACGCGGCAATGGACCTCGTGCAAGGCCAACGACCAACGCGGGAGCAGCAGGAAGCGGAGCTGCAGTCCTTCCGTGCCTCCGCACTCGGAAAAGCGATGAGCCTAATTGAGTTAGGCTCAGCATTCAAGAAGGTAACTGGACGACAGTGGTTCAGTGGCCACGAAGCAACAACAACGATCTTAACTGCCGTCGGAGGATCAGTTGTAAGGGGAGCGTCGCGGCGGGCGCAACTTTCGGATGAGACGGACGAGGTGATCCTAGGCATACGGGAACATGTGCAGAAGATGGGCACAGCGCAGGCGGAGACCAACTTGTACCCGCAGCACCTGACGTGGGCGGCAACCTATCTGCCGGAGAAAGCCTACCCTGCAGGATGGGAACAAGGAAAGACTAACTGGAAACAGAGAGTGGAGATGGTAGAGAGAGTAACAGGCGCTGGACCTCGCAGAGGGTCACCACCCAAGAAGGCACCGGAAGACGCGGTGAACACATCCCGCCCTGGAGAAATATGTGTGCAACACCGGAAACCACGCTGCAAGGACTGTACAAAGAAGCGTTTGCCGGCGGAAACCTGTTGCCGGTTCAAACAGCACCACCGTGAGGGGGACGGCCTGCGACCACGAATGCTCTTCTGCCCTGCCCACAGATTGGGACGCTGCGGTGATTGCACAGCGGGCGGCCTGGAGATCGTGCATTGCTGCCAAAGGCATCACCCACAGAAAAACACAGACCCCCACGCACAGCCTGGGGGAGCATCTGCAGTAACGTGAAACCGGAAGAAGCGTGGACGTCTCTCGTACAGGAAGGCACCACGTTAAAACGGGTCCGCAACACGCACACATACACACAAAGCAGTACGCCCGTGAGCGCGCGATGGCGGATCCGGGGTTCAGGGAACTCGCCGCCCAAGTGCAGGCTCAGGGCCAGCAGATGGCGACCCTGATGGCTGCCGTCAACGGTCTGGTAGAACAGGCCCGTTCGGGTGGTGCACGGGTGAGGGACGCTCGCTCCATCTGGTTTGACGAGGGACGAGGAGGCCGAGCCCAGACGGAACCGACGGGGAGGTGGAGGACTCGGAGATGCGTGGGAAGGCATCGGTGGACGAAGCACAGGACGGCGGGAAGAATAAAAAGAAAGGAAAGCGTTCGAAGGCAGAGGACACGGGCGGAAGAGGCGGAAAGGGCAAGACGAATGCAGGTGAGGACGACGACGGCAGCGGCGGCGGAAATGGCGTGGCGAAGCAAGAAGCGTCGACTGGAAAAGGGAGCAAGAAGAAGAAGAAGCACAACGGGGGACGGAGGTGTCGGGCAAGAAGGAGAGGAAGCCGACGGCCGAGCGCGCGATGGAAGAGGTCGGGCAGAGGAAGGCCGAAGAAGACGGGAAGCCAGTCGAAGGGGCGAAGGCGAAAATTGAGCTGAGGCAGGAGGATTGGGGAGTGCCAGTGGTAGAACACACCAAGCTGGCGGAAGCCACGGTGGCATTCGCGCCCATGGCGAGCGCGCGGAAGATACGACGTGAGGGGATGCCGGAGGGCTCGGCCATGGTCACAGTGGCGGCTCTGGAGGGCAGTAGGCGGACACACGTGGTCTGCAGGGTTGACGGCGCGGAGAAGGTGCTGCCGGCATACGTCCGGAGGGGGATGTGGTGTACGCGCCCGCGGATGTGAAGGAAGTCGACCGCCCGCCGACGTCGACGGTGCTGATTTGCGCCGAGATGGATGCACGCTGGTGCGGAGCGGAGACGCTGGCCGCCCTGCAGGAACCGTCGGGAGGGCGGGTGCTGAAGGCGGAGTGCAGGCGGCTCGCGGAAGAGGCAGAGGTGAAGCTGAGCCCGCACAGCATGTTTAATGTGCGGCGGGTACACCGGGTGTACCAGCTGATGGTACGGGTCGAAGGAGAGCACGTCGAGAAGCTGCTGAAGGTTTCGGGCAGAAGAGGGCTCTTCCTACGCATGCCGCGGTGGAGGGAGGGATCGGAGGCCAACGAGGTGGTGTGGCTAGCTGACGCGGAGGCGTCGCTGAAGAGCGCTCTCATGTTCGCACAGAGGGAAGGCTGCCTAGGCCTTGCTCGCAGTCGCGCGCGGCTGGGGGTGAGGGTCGAAGGCGGCAAGTCCGAGCAGGTGCGGCGAAAGCTGGGCGAAGCGGCGGCGAAGCAGGGGCCGCCCGCGATGCATTACTTGGTGAGGGGAGCGCAGGCGCGCGATGCCGCTTCGGATCTTGAGGCGACCATGAAGGCGGCGGGATGGACGTGTCGCCAAGTCGCGTCCTACCGGAGCAAGACGCATGGGGACACGCGCGTCGTTGCCAGCGAGGAGCCGCCCCCGCATCGACTGATAAGCGCGGGAGGAGCGCTGATGAAGGTCGACGACGAGACCGAGGAGGACAGGTCCGGACGGCGGCCGAAGTCGCAGGTGTGGGATGCAAGGGCGGAGAGGACGCCGAAGGTCTCGTCGTACCTCGAGGCGATGCGACGGCAGGGACAGGAGAAGACGAGTACACCCGAGCAACCGAAGGGCGCGGGCGACAATAATGGCGCGGTGCAACAGCTCCGGGCGGAGAACGCGGAGCTACGCGCGAAGAACGACGCGCTGCGTGGAGACATCGCAGCACTCGGCGCTCAGATGGCCAAGCTGACCGAGATGGTCGCGACGATGAGGCCGAAGACACCCCCGGCGATGCCCGTAGACCGAACCCCGGTCAAGAAGAAGGCGCCGAAGACGCCCGTCGCCACACCGACGAAGCAGAAGACGGGACGGGCCGAGGCTCCGTCTGAAGACGTCCACATGACGCAACCGAAGCGTCCGCTGGGAACGCCGGGGAAGTCACCGTTAGCGAAGACGAAGAAGGCGCACCAACCGGCGTCGGCGAAGCGTTCGTGACTGACGAACGACGAGATGCGTGGCGGAGGGAAGACGCTCGAAACGCTGGGGTCTAGGTTGAAGGAAGCGGCGGACGCGATGGGAGCTAGTGTGCAAGAGATTCCTGGGGACGGTGCCTGCCAGTTCGCAGCGGTCGTGGCCGGGCTGCCGGGATGGTCGGTAGGGGGGCTTCGTGCGCGTGTTGTGGACGCGATGTTGGAGGACCCGACGTTCGAGGCTCACTTCGCGCCGTCCGAAAGGTACGGCAGCTGGGAGTTCTACGTGGAGGCGATGCGGGGACCGTACGAGTACGGGGACGAGATGACGCTGACGGCAGCCGCAACGGTCACCGGGACGACAATCTGGGTACTGGACAGCAGGAGTCCGCACATCCTGCGACGATACGCACCTCGCGCGGGCGCCACAGGGGAGCAGGCGGTAGTCACGTATGTACCGGAACACTACGACCGACTCCTACTCCCGGGCAGCGCAATGGCAGAGCTGGCGCGACGTACAGGCACGGTGGAAACTGCGGCAGTCCTACAATCAATCAAAGAATCAGCAAGACAGCGGCTGATAACCGCGGGGGACGTCGAACAAAACCCTGGTCCCGGCCGCGCGGAGATGAGGTTCGCGACGTTAAACGTAACCAACCTACTACAGTATCTCCCAGCGGCCGACGCGGTGGAAGCGGATCTTCTCTGCTGCCAGGAGGTGACACTCCTTCCGTGCAAACGGGTGCAGGCGGAGGAATACCTGCGGAAATGGTGCTGCCACTGGGGTCTGCCACCACCCGGAAGACTCTGTAGGAACTCCGGTAGTCGCTCGACGATGAACGCCGCGAACGGAGGGCTCTCCACTCTAGTACTGAGACCGATACCGGCGTACGATACGATGACGGCGCTCTCGCACGCAGCAATACGGTCCCCGGACCGAGTGAGCCATACGGTAGTAGCAACAGGGGCCGGCAACACGTTCGTGCACGTGTTCAATGTCTACTGCCCTTCCGGAAACGGGAGGGCGGAGAGCGAGGAGCGTGAGGACATGCTGGAGAAGATCCTCTTCGCAGCGGCGGATAGCCTCGGTGACGTCCCCATAATGGTGATGGGTGACCTGAACACAGAAGAAGACCGGTCCCCTGTACTGCGGAAGGCACTAAGGAATGGATGGTCCGACGCAGCGGAACTGCACCATGCGCGTACCGGTGACACACCACCACCACCGACCTTTACCAACGCCCGGACATCGGGCACGAGGATCGACCGCATACTCCTCAACCGAATAACGACGGGAGCTTTCCGCCAATGCGTCACCACCGCGGTGAACGTGCCGGGACACCGGCTCGTGACAATGACCCTGGACATTGCGGCGCTGCGCCAAATCGTGTGGCGATTTAAAGTACCGCGGGAAATCTCTACGGAGGGGGGACCCAAGTGGGGCCTCTCGGACACAGAAGCTTACAGGGAAGCCGTACAGAGACTGGCCAACTCCGATTTCGCAGAACGGCTGGCAGCACAGCGAGTGGAAGAGGCCTGGCTCGAGTGGTCACGAGTCAGTGAGCAGTACTTGCAGGATGCCTTCGGAATCCCTGCGGAAGAAAGGGGAAGAAGTACAGGACGGGGGATAAAGACGTCACCTAAAAGAGTCTGCATCACGGCAAGCACTGCGAGCGACGGGTCGGGGGCGGCGAACAGCAGACAGCTACGGCTCCGGAAGGCCATCCACAGGATGGAACGCATCTGCAGCTACCTTGCGCAACGGCGCGGGCCGGAGGCAGTTCCGCATGAGGTATCCCGTTGCTGGCAGAACAGCAGGCGGCTGGCACAGGCGTGCATGAAAGATGGCCAAGGGACAGAAGGATTCCCGGATCATGAGGAGGCGAAGCAGCTTCTCACGGCATTGCGGGAAGAGACGAGCAGGCTCGGAAAGGAAGGATCGGCGGCCAGGTTTACGAAATACCGAGACAAGCTGAACGAGAGGGCCGATGCGAGCAGACGATGTCTGACAACCATCTGCGCCGGACGCGCTGAGCCGTCGGGGGTGTTGCGAAAGGGGGCGGGAGTGACTGCAAATGTTGACGAGATGGACGAGGTGCTGAACACTGCGTGGGACCCTATCCTGCGTAAGTACAAGGACGGGCCAGAGCCGGAGTACGAGCCGTTTCGGGATCGGTTCCGGGATCACATCGGCCCACATATGATGGAAGCCGGAACAATCACGGGGGAGGAGCTGCGAATTCTGCTGAGGAAGAAGCCGAAGAAAAGCGCGTCAGGGGTGGATGGCTGGCGTATGGCTGAACTGCGGGAGTTGCCGCTCCCCCTGCTGAATGCACTTGCAGACGTCATGAACCTGGTCGAAGCAACTGGAGACTGGCCGGCAAGCATGACAACTGCGCTGGTGTCGATGGTGCCGAAGGATGAGAGTCAAGACCCGCTGCACACAAGACCGATAACCGTCACATCCGCCGTGTACCGCTTATGGGCCTGCCGCAGGCTGGCGGACATAGTTCTGTGGCAAGAGGAATGGATCGAAGAAGGACAGAAAGGCTTTCGACCGGGTCACCGGATCGAGGACGTCTTGATGGAAATTGGGCTCGAGATGGAGGACGCCTTGTTAGACGGGGAGCCGCTCTACGGTGTGGCGCTGGACTTCCGGAAATGCTTCGACATGGTCCCGCGAGAGATAGTACTGCGCTTAGCCGAGGACTTAGGATTGCACAATCGGGTTCTCAAGCCGCTGAGGGCTATCTACAGACTGCTCGCGAGACGCTTCAAGCTACCATTAGGGGTGGGCAGGGAGTTCAGTGTGACCAACGGTATCCTTCAAGGGTGCCCTGTATCCGTCATACTCATCAATGCCCTGCTGTCGGTAGTGATGAAAGCGGTCAAGAAAGAAGCGGAGGGTGTGAGTCCAAAGTCATACGCGGACGACGCCACACTGCTGTCCAGGCTGTCGGAGGCCGCCCTGCAAAAGGGAGTGGACGTAGTAGACGAGTTCTGCACACTCACCGGGATGGAGCTAAACCTCCAGAAGACGGTCGCGTTCTCGACGAGACGTAGGCATCAGTCGACTCTCAAACTCCGCAGCGTGGATGCGCTGCTGCGGTTTAGCAAATCCGTCAAGTGCCTCGGGGTCCTAGTCTCGACGGCGAAGAATAGGACGGAAAGGTCCGACTCGGAGAGGGTGGAGAAGGCGGCTGCCCTGGCGGAAGGCCTCCGCCATGCGCCGTTCCGGTACGAAAAGCGGGTCCGGATTGTGCAGTCGAATGTGCTACCGGCGGCGCTGTCAGGCTGCTCTTTCGCGCCGGTATCGAAGGTGGCGATGAAACGGCTGACGACGTCGGTGATGGGACTGATCTGGGGTGGATCCAACCCGAAGCGCGCGAGGGAGATGGTCCTAAACTTTCAGGAGAAGGGCCACCTGACGGATCCCGGTACATGCCTAGCATATAGGGTGACGACAGCGTTTTACGCGGCGTGCGAGAGGTTGCCACGACTGCTGCCTCTGATGGAGAGCATCCGGGGAAGATACGCCGAGGGGGACCTACCCCTGGGGCCAGTTGGACTGGCGATGAGGAGCATGGAGGAGTGTGGACACGTATGGGGACCCGGGCCCCTGTCTCGCACGCTGAGGAATGGTGCAACATATGACCCGTTAACCTCGGCACCTTCGAAGAGGGGACATGAAGTTAGGGCGGACTTGAGGGCGAAGACGTGGTCCCGACTGGTGGCGAGGCGGCCGGGATTTGAGGGCATACAGAGAGCCGACCTGGAGCGGACGAACTCCTTCTGGAGGATGCGTAAATGTCCCGCGCACACCGCGAGGCTTATACGCGTAGCGTTGGCGGGGGGGGTGAACACGGATCCGCGCGAAGGGGTGGTCAAATTTCTCGGCAGGCATCGCATTCGCTCCTATTGAACCGACGCCCGTAGAGCCACCCGACCCTCTTCACGCTCGTCCACCGACGCCGAGGAGCCGCCCGACCCTGCTCACACTCGCGCCGCGAAGAGCCGGCGCCCGGGGAGCCACCCGACTCCGGTCACGCTCGACCTCCGGCCCCGCCACTCCGGGCCGGCACCCCCGCCCAGCGAACACCCGCCGACACGGCACGGCCCCCGGCCGCGGCCATCCAACGCGGGCTCCGCCAACGCCGAGGAAAAAGACGGCGAACCCCAGCCGACACGGCGCGGCCCGGCCGCGACCGCCCGACACGCGACCCGACGCAAACGCGGAGGGAAGAGGCGGCGGACACCCGCCGACACGGAACGGCCCTTCGGCTGCGGCCGCCCAACGCGCGAACCGGCGCAAACACCAAGTGACGAGCGAAGAACCACCTGGGTTTGTGCCCATTGTAAACCCTTATGAAGCTTACCTCTGGGAACTGGGTGACATTTCACACATGCCAACAGTGGGCAGAAGGTATGGCTCACTGTCACAGACAAAGGCCAAGATCCTCCAGCGTGCTGGCATTGGGCAGCGGATGGTGAACTTGCACCACAGGGAGGTCAGCAACCAGGCACTCTTTTTCTATGCAGTATATGCAGCAGATGCAGCTCGCCTGCAGCAGTGCCTGGACGCCCCTTCTTTTGCGGACATTGGACCATCAGATGATGGTGAAGCCCTGGTTCAGTGCTTAGAGAATCGACGTGCCGCGTTGCAGCTATTTCTCGCAGTGGCACACTACGAAGAGCGGACACAGTTCACAACATCAGTTCAGGAAGATGAGCAGTTGTTGGGGGCAGCCAAAGGACGTGTGGCCGCTGCGGTCACATACCGCCTGAGGCAGAAGCGGCTGCTCCAATCGATCATCTCAGCTTTGGTTGCTTTGATTGGCAATGAAGAAGAGCTTTGAACACACTTCTTGCACCTGTACTGATTGGTGACCCCTCCGAAAGCCCTCCCTGGCCCTGGCCCACACCGGCTTCCCCGAACCCTAACCGGCGACGGCACACGGCATGGACCGCAAAAGGGGAGCAGCAAGAGAGGCATCAGCCACACTTCAAAGGCCCACACACTTCTTGCACCTGTACCTCAACAAGAACAGGTGACAACCAGCTTTTGAAGATAACAATGGCATCCAACACTGGATGCTTCTGGGTTTTAGTTTTCTTCTTGTCGTTCGGGCCTTATTTGTACCCTTGGCCACTGCATTTCACTTCGAGGTTGCACCCTTGGCACTGCATTTCACTTCGAGGTCCCTTTCCATTTGTTTTGCAGCATTACAATGCTTATGTTGGATGCAGGAACCACTGCACCGAACTGCTGTGAGTGCTCACAATGTGTTGCTCATTTCAACAACACATGTTGGTCAGTAGTGACATTTGAGGTGAAGTACACTTGTTGGTCCCGAAAAAAAGATGGTGGCCAAACCGCCGAGTCCAATGCGGCTCGTGTTCTTCGAATTATGAGCCAAACCGCCTGGTTGTGATCGAGGGACCCCCCGAGAATTTGTTGTCGCAAACGAAGAATCCCGATGTGCATCGGGCGGACAGCACCAAGCATCCTTGCCGAGTCTCTCAAACACACCAAACAACCATTGATACACATGTCAGCATTTCACCCACATATCAGGTTACCACACATGCCAACACACCCTCTCCAGTACTCCTGGTCAGTTGACCTCTGCGGACCTTCCCGCGTGAAGGCACAGACAACACGAAGAGAACCTCCGCAGGAGTGCCTACCCCGCAAGTACCAGGGTACCTCCATCTAAAAAGGTGGCCGGTGCTTCTGGGCCCCAATGCACACTGGTGTCCTCCTCCAAACCCTCACTCTCTCTCTCTCTTTTTCTCCGCATGTGTTACAAGAAGCGAGCTCGTCGGCAGCCTTCCCCAGAGAACAGAAAGCAAATAGAATGCGCGTGAACATTCCCCGTGTGCCACCGGTCATATTGGTCTAAAAGCGGCCTGTATGCCTGGCTGAACAAGGTACAGTTTGGACTGGCAGACAAAGAACCGAGTGTGTGCCCCCAAACACTCCAGGTGAACGGAACACAAAAAAGAAAGCAACACTGGCCATGTTCGCAATCCCGCCGGAAGGGCATGACCTGCGCAAACTCGCATGCATGGTTTCCCAGCAGACAGTCACGGACTTCGAGGATGTCTGCGGTGTCGTGTACTGTGGTGCTACAGGTAGCGGCAAGTCGACTGCCGTCGCCATCGCCGCTGGTGCCAACTTTATCAGGAAAAACAGAGAGTACCACGTCGAGAGCTGCCGGCGCAAGCACCCGGCCACCAGCGACGGCGCGGACTCGAAGACCCTTCATTCGTGCGTGTTCGAAAATGAGGCCGACCCCAGCATCCAGAACATCGATACTGGCGGCCTTGGTGAGAACCGCGGCGAGATCGTGGGCGAGTGGATCCAGTTCAACCTTTTCATGTTATTCGCACAACTAAAAACGTTACCTGCACTCGTTGTTGTCATCGATGTCAGCCATGCCAAGGGCACCCGCTGGGGTGGCCTCGCGAAGACGGTCGAGCATTTTCGTCCGTTTCTGGCACTTACAGGTGAAAACCGAGCAGCAATCTTCAAAAGCATGGTCTTCCTCTTCACGCGCGCAATCGATCAAGAAGGTCTCATGACACCAGACATAATCCGCACCGATGTCAAGAAGGCCTTCACAACGAACTCCAATAACCTGAAGGAAGACTTGAAGGTAAAGCCAGCCACGCACAAAGAGGCCACGGAACTGCACAACAGGGGAATTCTCGTCAGCTTCCTCGAGCGCATCAGCGATGCACCTATAGTCGTCGGCTCCCCAAACGGTGAAGCCGCGTGCGAGAAGCAGCGCGAAGACATCACACGAGCAGTAAGTTCCATCCAGCCTATTGACGAGGAGAAACTGCGTCGCATGGCGGGCGAGATGCCTACTCCGTTCGAAAACACACTGGCCGGCCTCGGCCGTCTTGCACAGCACTACCTTGCCCCACTCGAAACGCTCGAACGGCAATACACTGGTGTGCTTGCTGCTCTCAAGTCACAGACCAGGTTGCTGCAATCGGCGCGCGAAGGCTACGTGGCAGTGAAGACGGAGCTTTTGCAACAATTGCGGAGCGTCATCGAAGACGAGAAGAAAAGCATTGCACGCCAGACATCGTCCATCGACAACCTCAGGGGGTCGACGAAGCTGCTCTTTCGTTCGCAGAAGACACTGTCTGTTTGCTTGACTGGTGGGTTCTGGGCCAGTACAGGAGGAGGTGGATGGGCGAATGGTTCTATCGGTTACGACGGCAACTTCGACGATTACGAGCTCGAGGGCTCTGAATGTGTTGATTGGGATCGCTCTTCGAAAAGCGTGAACAAATCGGCAGGCACGATCCGGTACACATTAGAATCGCATCGCAAATGGGATCTCAATGTGAACCTCATTGTCTTTCTGCGTGAGAACAACCACCCGGCAACACTCGAAACGATTGAGCGGCTGGAGAAACGAAACCGGGAGTCGAAACAGCGAATTTCTGACAGCGAATACGAGGTAGGCGTCCTCTCAGGCGTGTCCTCTGCCGACTCCCTTGTTGCATACATCATCTCCAAGGCTGGGGGGCAGAAGACCGAGCTCCATGAGTCTATCAAAGACCTGAACAAGCCGCTCGACGTTCCCGAGAATTTCCCCTGTGTCAGATACCCTGCGCCACCGAGCCACGCGCAGTGCATCAAAGACTTGGCCAAACTGGTACGCCGATGCACCGAGTTGGGGCAGATCTTCACGAGCAGAGCGCTGCCCACGGTGTGCAAGACGTTCTCGAAGCTCCTTGCGCTCACCGACCGCATCGAGGAGTACCGCAAGAACCCCTTGCTAAACGAGTTTTTCGGCGGGTCCGCGTTCACATCGGAGGCGCTTCCGGCACAGCGCAATACCGATGTTCAGGGGCCCAAGCTCACCGCTCCACAAGAGGTTGTCAAGACGACGACCAAGGCAGGTATGCTGGTTTTGCATCTTTTATTGTGTCTGTTCTGCGGCTTTGCACGGTTTACAAAGCAGTGAGATAACTTATTTCGTTGGTGGCATGGCTGTTCGACACGGCCGAGAACCTTGGGGGTAAGGTTAGGATTGTCTGTGAACGAAGGAAGCATCAGGAGGTGGTTGAGAACTGGTCCGGAGGACCAGCTGCACGAGTGCACCGCCACCTCATGGTGATCCTTCTGCTGCAGAAGGACAATGCGGACGCCTGCCGGCGCTGCTGCAACTTGGTCTTCCCCGCCATCTTTCTCTCAACCCGACTCCGGGATTGCTGTGGTCCCTACTACTCAAGCACAACACAACAGATGCTTAAGAGGTAATCGGTGAGCTACTTGTGTATCGCCACACATTGCAGCTCCCTGTTCTGCTATATCAGGGGGGCTCGTCCGCCACAGTCCGGGGTTCTACTTCGGATTAGTCGCCACGAAAGGTCAACCCACGAGTGGAAACTAGTGGGTGTTTGGAAGATGCATGTAAACCAGAGAGGTGTGCCATGTCGATCATTCAACACAAATCCACAGCCCACGTCGTAGCATTACCGTCGGCCCCTGCTGAAGAACTCGTACTGGCAGAGCGGCAAACAGAGAGGACTGAGCCGCTCCAAGAGGTGCTCAAACCCCAAAAGGTGGCCGAAATCAACAAGCAGCTCGCTCTTTTGACAACCTTAAAGGACAACCTGACAGCCGCGGGGCTCTGCACAAAAGACGTCGGCACCAAACTCGCCACCCTTACCAAGGAGAAGGAAACCCTCTTGGCCTCTGCCCCCACGACACATGGCATCATGCAGATCCTGTCAGCCTGTTCGACTGTCGAAGAGCTCGAATGTCAGCTGGCGGAGCTGCAAGCGAAGAAGACAGAGATCGACAATTCGATTGCAGCTGTCGAAGAGGCGCTCAGAAAGCAGAAGGAGGCAGAGATCGATAAAGAGGTCGCAACGCTCACAACCCTGAAGGACAACCTATTGGCCGCCGGGTTCTGCACGAAAGAGCTGGACACCAAAGTCGCTACCCTAGTCGCTCAAAAGAAAACCACACCCATGCCGCACAACAAGCCATTGTCACCCCCACCCCCCTTGTCAGGCACACTATTCCAGGCAGTGTAGGGCAAGAATGCCAACGAAACAGTACCAAACCCGTGCACCCTGCCAGAACCAACACCCGCCGCAAAGCAGGCCGGCAAAAAGCAGGCCCCCAGGTGGGTTGGTGGCCTTTGTAAAGGTCCTCTCTCCAGCCCTCCAGGAGACCTCCCTCACTTTCTGGGTGGGCATCCCCGCACGAATCGAGAGCACCCCAGCACCACCCCGGCTGGGGTAGTAGTATCAGAAGTAGTGAGAGAACGAGCAAGAAGTGCTGCTTCGTCACCTTGGCGACCGACTGCGTCGCACACCATGGGGGAGCTGTCCACACAAATGAAGGACACAGGGGCAACCACAGCGAGTCTGACAGCGGAATTTGACCCACACAAGGGCAGAACGAACCCCGCCGGGACGGTTGCGCCTGCACGGTTTGGGGCAGCAGTCGGTCAGAGGCCGACAGGTGTGTGGCGACACCACCCCTTGCTAGCCATTGCCATCTCCTTTTCTCTATTTTCACATTCCCATCTCTTCCTCTCCCCCCCACCACCCCCCCCCCCCCCCCCTTTTCTTGCCTGGGCCCAGGGGGCCCAGGCAAGAACGCCCCTGACTGACGGCACATTGTTGAAAACAGAGTTGTTGATTTTAGCGGGTGTCACCCCGGTGTGGGGGTGGGCCCGCACTTTCCGAGGAGGTCGGTTATGCATTTCGTATCGTAGATGCTGAGTACCTCTGTGAAGACCCTACGGTTTGAGGTGTGGTTCTGGAAGGTGTCTGTGGCGCTACTTAGTCTACAACATGCCACCGCATACATTGTGGATGCGTAGATCATAGCGTGAGACACAACAAAGAAACGAAAAGTCTTGCAAATTTAACAAACAAACAAATCGTCCGCTCCCTCAAGCCCTGCACCGTCGTCTTCCTCATCCCCTCCCTCGAGCCCCTCGATGTCGTCCTCCTCGTCCCCCGACAAGGCGGGCCTGCTCGGAGTGTGAAAAACAGCGTCCGGTAACACAATG
Organism: Diplonema papillatum; assembly: GCA_030068145.1. Taxonomy (NCBI): domain Eukaryota; phylum Euglenozoa; class Diplonemea; order Diplonemida; family Diplonemidae; genus Diplonema; species Diplonema papillatum. Next base: position 124,395 of record JAPJBO010000105.1, read on the forward strand.
TTGCCACACACACCAATAAGGAAAAAGGAAAAGAAAAAGAAAGCAAAATAACAAGGGGGCTTTTTTAACCACCTGAACGTCAGCCTGACCAGCTGATCGTCGAAAAGTGAGGGACCTTACCCTCCCAACACCTCAGCCGCCAGCTTTCAAAAGACAGACACAAAAAGCCCGACCGTAGCATTGTCGGATGACAATGATTGCGGAAGAGCTCAGCCCAGAACAGCGGCCAACCTCTAGCACTGTCAGATGACAGTGAATTTAGGCAAGCCCCCAAAAGGCTACAGCTCCACCAACGGTGGAAAGCTAACCCGGCGAGCTACGAGAGTGAAAAATGAAAGTCAAGAGTTGGGGTGGCTGAAACGGCTTAAACAAAGTCCATACGAAGTACATACAAAGTACATACAAAGTCCATACAAAGTCCAGATTTTTGGGGGGGGGTGTGTTTTTTTAATTTATTGCGTTTTTTGCACGTATTTTCATCGTTGGACGCCCAGCGAGCGCTTGCGGTCGCCTTCCGGTGGCAAACCCGCCCAGAAAACACGTTTCCGAAGGGAAAGAAATGACCCACGAGCAGTATGCAAGTGGGCAGGTGGCCCTGTAGTGGCCTTCAGTGAACACCCCACCACAACGGGCTATGATGTGCATAGGATGGTCCACTCTGCAGGAGGACTAGGTCCTGAGACGAGGCAGCGTGGACCATCTTGTGCACCCCAAAGGACACCTATGTAGCCAAAGTGCTTGAACCAAAGCAGAAGCGTGAGTGGGAAGGTCAGTTGGAAGTCTCGCCAACCCCAGGTGACTACACCACAGACTGGGTTCAAACCGAAGACTCTTTGAAGAGCACTGTGGAATCGTGCTTGGTGGGACAGGAGTGTCGTGTACAGGAAGTGCCCCAAGCTCGTTGCTATGCAAGGCCCAACACAACCAGCTGAGTCGCGCGCATGCAGCGGCTCCGCTCCACGTGCACGCAGTGGCTTTGTTCCACAAAAACGTGCCCTTAAATTACGCTCCTTCGAGGGGTCGCTCGGTGCCGTCGTTCCCAACTCGTCCCGCTGTATTTAACGTACGTTTAATGCTGCATTCGCCCAAACAGTTTCGGTGGTTACGGTCCTTAGCTGGCCTGCTAAAGCTGTGGGACAGAGCCGACGGCGAAGACGGGACGGGCTCTGTGACGGAGGCTGGCCGATCGTGCCATTCACCTCACGTGTCCATTGGACTGTCCCAATGGCCCTTATCCCAATGGACCTTGGCGCAGCGTGCGAACGGAGGGGCTGGAGGGAGAAGCACAGAACGGGAGCTAGGCTCGCCAACTGTCTTCCTCTCGCCTGGGACGCGGTATCGCCGCCCGAACTTAGTCTGCGGTCGGCCTCAGAGCATTTCCGCTATCGCCGCGTCCACGCGCTGGTCGACGCCCCTTGTGCTGGTCGACGTCCCTTCTCCCTGGCAGGATACCCCGGATGGGGACCCCCGCCCAAGCTTGGCGGAGCCTGCTGGGCAGGCCCGCGTTGTTGTCCACCTGTCGAACCACACATTGCCCCTGGACCTGGCCAGACGCTCCCAGACAAGTGGACTGGCATGACGGCGGGGTAAGGTGCGACGACAGCAGCAGGCCCAACGGCGACGACAGCCGCTGCAGCAGCAGCGGCAGCAAGAGCCGCAACGGCAGCGACAGCGCCACTGCAGCAGCAGCGGCAGCAACAGCCGCAACGGCGGATTCATCCGCCGCCTCGAACCACCACACCCGCCCGGCAAGCACCGGTTGCGGACACCCGAAGCGGGCGACGGCGCAGGCGACGCCGCCGCACTCGTCCACCGGCATCCGGAGAGCCGGCGCCCGGTGAACCGCCCGATTCACGTTACGCTCGTCCACCGACGCCCGTAGAGCCACCCGACCCTCTTCACGCTCGTCCACCGACGCCGAGGAGCCGCCCGACCCTGCTCACACTCGCGCCGCGAAGAGCCGGCGCCCGGGGAGCCACCCGACTCCGGTCACGCTCGACCTCCGGCCCCGCCACTCCGGGCCGGCACCCCCGCCCAGCGAACACCCGCCGACACGGCACGGCCCCCGGCCGCGGCCATCCAACGCGGGCTCCGCCAACGCCGAGGAAAAAGACGGCGAACCCCAGCCGACACGGCGCGGCCCGGCCGCGACCGCCCGACACGCGACCCGACGCAAACGCGGAGGGAAGAGGCGGCGGACACCCGCCGACACGGAACGGCCCTTCGGCTGCGGCCGCCCAACGCGCGAACCGGCGCAAACACCAAGTGACGAGCGAAGAACCACCTGGGTTTGTGCCCATTGTAAACCCTTATGAAGCTTACCTCTGGGAACTGGGTGACATTTCACACATGCCAACAGTGGGCAGAAGGTATGGCTCACTGTCACAGACAAAGGCCAAGATCCTCCAGCGTGCTGGCATTGGGCAGCGGATGGTGAACTTGCACCACAGGGAGGTCAGCAACCAGGCACTCTTTTTCTATGCAGTATATGCAGCAGATGCAGCTCGCCTGCAGCAGTGCCTGGACGCCCCTTCTTTTGCGGACATTGGACCATCAGATGATGGTGAAGCCCTGGTTCAGTGCTTAGAGAATCGACGTGCCGCGTTGCAGCTATTTCTCGCAGTGGCACACTACGAAGAGCGGACACAGTTCACAACATCAGTTCAGGAAGATGAGCAGTTGTTGGGGGCAGCCAAAGGACGTGTGGCCGCTGCGGTCACATACCGCCTGAGGCAGAAGCGGCTGCTCCAATCGATCATCTCAGCTTTGGTTGCTTTGATTGGCAATGAAGAAGAGCTTTGAACACACTTCTTGCACCTGTACTGATTGGTGACCCCTCCGAAAGCCCTCCCTGGCCCTGGCCCACACCGGCTTCCCCGAACCCTAACCGGCGACGGCACACGGCATGGACCGCAAAAGGGGAGCAGCAAGAGAGGCATCAGCCACACTTCAAAGGCCCACACACTTCTTGCACCTGTACCTCAACAAGAACAGGTGACAACCAGCTTTTGAAGATAACAATGGCATCCAACACTGGATGCTTCTGGGTTTTAGTTTTCTTCTTGTCGTTCGGGCCTTATTTGTACCCTTGGCCACTGCATTTCACTTCGAGGTTGCACCCTTGGCACTGCATTTCACTTCGAGGTCCCTTTCCATTTGTTTTGCAGCATTACAATGCTTATGTTGGATGCAGGAACCACTGCACCGAACTGCTGTGAGTGCTCACAATGTGTTGCTCATTTCAACAACACATGTTGGTCAGTAGTGACATTTGAGGTGAAGTACACTTGTTGGTCCCGAAAAAAAGATGGTGGCCAAACCGCCGAGTCCAATGCGGCTCGTGTTCTTCGAATTATGAGCCAAACCGCCTGGTTGTGATCGAGGGACCCCCCGAGAATTTGTTGTCGCAAACGAAGAATCCCGATGTGCATCGGGCGGCGCCCACAGCACCAAGCATCCTTGCCGAGTCTCTCAAACACACCAAACAACCATTGATACACATGTCAGCATTTCACCCACATATCAGGTTACCACACATGCCAACACACCCTCTCCAGTACTCCTGGTCAGTTGACCTCTGCGGACCTTCCCGCGTGAAGGCACAGACAACACGAAGAGAACCTCCGCAGGAGTGCCTACCCCGCAAGTACCAGGGTACCTCCATCTAAAAAGGTGGCCGGTGCTTCTGGGCCCCAATGCACACTGGTGTCCTCCTCCAAACCCTCACTCTCTCTCTCTCTTTTTCTCCGCATGTGTTACAAGAAGCGAGCTCGTCGGCAGCCTTCCCCAGAGAACAGAAAGCAAATAGAATGCGCGTGAACATTCCCCGTGTGCCACCGGTCATATTGGTCTAAAAGCGGCCTGTATGCCTGGCTGAACAAGGTACAGTTTGGACTGGCAGACAAAGAACCGAGTGTGTGCCCCCAAACACTCCAGGTGAACGGAACACAAAAAAGAAAGCAACACTGGCCATGTTCGCAATCCCGCCGGAAGGGCATGACCTGCGCAAACTCGCATGCATGGTTTCCCAGCAGACAGTCACGGACTTCGAGGATGTCTGCGGTGTCGTGTACTGTGGTGCTACAGGTAGCGGCAAGTCGACTGCCGTCGCCATCGCCGCTGGTGCCAACTTTATCAGGAAAAACAGAGAGTACCACGTCGAGAGCTGCCGGCGCAAGCACCCGGCCACCAGCGACGGCGCGGACTCGAAGACCCTTCATTCGTGCGTGTTCGAAAATGAGGCCGACCCCAGCATCCAGAACATCGATACTGGCGGCCTTGGTGAGAACCGCGGCGAGATCGTGGGCGAGTGGATCCAGTTCAACCTTTTCATGTTATTCGCACAACTAAAAACGTTACCTGCACTCGTTGTTGTCATCGATGTCAGCCATGCCAAGGGCACCCGCTGGGGTGGCCTCGCGAAGACGGTCGAGCATTTTCGTCCGTTTCTGGCACTTACAGGTGAAAACCGAGCAGCAATCTTCAAAAGCATGGTCTTCCTCTTCACGCGCGCAATCGATCAAGAAGGTCTCATGACACCAGACATAATCCGCACCGATGTCAAGAAGGCCTTCACAACGAACTCCAATAACCTGAAGGAAGACTTGAAGGTAAAGCCAGCCACGCACAAAGAGGCCACGGAACTGCACAACAGGGGAATTCTCGTCAGCTTCCTCGAGCGCATCAGCGATGCACCTATAGTCGTCGGCTCCCCAAACGGTGAAGCCGCGTGCGAGAAGCAGCGCGAAGACATCACACGAGCAGTAAGTTCCATCCAGCCTATTGACGAGGAGAAACTGCGTCGCATGGCGGGCGAGATGCCTACTCCGTTCGAAAACACACTGGCCGGCCTCGGCCGTCTTGCACAGCACTACCTTGCCCCACTCGAAACGCTCGAACGGCAATACACTGGTGTGCTTGCTGCTCTCAAGTCACAGACCAGGTTGCTGCAATCGGCGCGCGAAGGCTACGTGGCAGTGAAGACGGAGCTTTTGCAACAATTGCGGAGCGTCATCGAAGACGAGAAGAAAAGCATTGCACGCCAGACATCGTCCATCGACAACCTCAGGGGGTCGACGAAGCTGCTCTTTCGTTCGCAGAAGACACTGTCTGTTTGCTTGACTGGTGGGTTCTGGGCCAGTACAGGAGGAGGTGGATGGGCGAATGGTTCTATCGGTTACGACGGCAACTTCGACGATTACGAGCTCGAGGGCTCTGAATGTGTTGATTGGGATCGCTCTTCGAAAAGCGTGAACAAATCGGCAGGCACGATCCGGTACACATTAGAATCGCATCGCAAATGGGATCTCAATGTGAACCTCATTGTCTTTCTGCGTGAGAACAACCACCCGGCAACACTCGAAACGATTGAGCGGCTGGAGAAACGAAACCGGGAGTCGAAACAGCGAATTTCTGACAGCGAATACGAGGTAGGCGTCCTCTCAGGCGTGTCCTCTGCCGACTCCCTTGTTGCATACATCATCTCCAAGGCTGGGGGGCAGAAGACCGAGCTCCATGAGTCTATCAAAGACCTGAACAAGCCGCTCGACGTTCCCGAGAATTTCCCCTGTGTCAGATACCCTGCGCCACCGAGCCACGCGCAGTGCATCAAAGACTTGGCCAAACTGGTACGCCGATGCACCGAGTTGGGGCAGATCTTCACGAGCAGAGCGCTGCCCACGGTGTGCAAGACGTTCTCGAAGCTCCTTGCGCTCACCGACCGCATCGAGGAGTACCGCAAGAACCCCTTGCTAAACGAGTTTTTCGGCGGGTCCGCGTTCACATCGGAGGCGCTTCCGGCACAGCGCAATACCGATGTTCAGGGGCCCAAGCTCACCGCTCCACAAGAGGTTGTCAAGACGACGACCAAGGCAGGTATGCTGGTTTTGCATCTTTTATTGTGTCTGTTCTGCGGCTTTGCACGGTTTACAAAGCAGTGAGATAACTTATTTCGTTGGTGGCATGGCTGTTCGACACGGCCGAGAACCTTGGGGGTAAGGTTAGGATTGTCTGTGAACGAAGGAAGCATCAGGAGGTGGTTGAGAACTGGTCCGGAGGACCAGCTGCACGAGTGCACCGCCACCTCATGGTGATCCTTCTGCTGCAGAAGGACAATGCGGACGCCTGCCGGCGCTGCTGCAACTTGGTCTTCCCCGCCATCTTTCTCTCAACCCGACTCCGGGATTGCTGTGGTCCCTACTACTCAAGCACAACACAACAGATGCTTAAGAGGTAATCGGTGAGCTACTTGTGTATCGCCACACATTGCAGCTCCCTGTTCTGCTATATCAGGGGGGCTCGTCCGCCACAGTCCGGGGTTCTACTTCGGATTAGTCGCCACGAAAGGTCAACCCACGAGTGGAAACTAGTGGGTGTTTGGAAGATGCATGTAAACCAGAGAGGTGTGCCATGTCGATCATTCAACACAAATCCACAGCCCACGTCGTAGCATTACCGTCGGCCCCTGCTGAAGAACTCGTACTGGCAGAGCGGCAAACAGAGAGGACTGAGCCGCTCCAAGAGGTGCTCAAACCCCAAAAGGTGGCCGAAATCAACAAGCAGCTCGCTCTTTTGACAACCTTAAAGGACAACCTGACAGCCGCGGGGCTCTGCACAAAAGACGTCGGCACCAAACTCGCCACCCTTACCAAGGAGAAGGAAACCCTCTTGGCCTCTGCCCCCACGACACATGGCATCATGCAGATCCTGTCAGCCTGTTCGACTGTCGAAGAGCTCGAATGTCAGCTGGCGGAGCTGCAAGCGAAGAAGACAGAGATCGACAATTCGATTGCAGCTGTCGAAGAGGCGCTCAGAAAGCAGAAGGAGGCAGAGATCGATAAAGAGGTCGCAACGCTCACAACCCTGAAGGACAACCTATTGGCCGCCGGGTTCTGCACGAAAGAGCTGGACACCAAAGTCGCTACCCTAGTCGCTCAAAAGAAAACCACACCCATGCCGCACAACAAGCCATTGTCACCCCCACCCCCCTTGTCAGGCACACTATTCCAGGCAGTGTAGGGCAAGAATGCCAACGAAACAGTACCAAACCCGTGCACCCTGCCAGAACCAACACCCGCCGCAAAGCAGGCCGGCAAAAAGCAGGCCCCCAGGTGGGTTGGTGGCCTTTGTAAAGGTCCTCTCTCCAGCCCTCCAGGAGACCTCCCTCACTTTCTGGGTGGGCATCCCCGCACGAATCGAGAGCACCCCAGCACCACCCCGGCTGGGGTAGTAGTATCAGAAGTAGTGAGAGAACGAGCAAGAAGTGCTGCTTCGTCACCTTGGCGACCGACTGCGTCGCACACCATGGGGGAGCTGTCCACACAAATGAAGGACACAGGGGCAACCACAGCGAGTCTGACAGCGGAATTTGACCCACACAAGGGCAGAACGAACCCCGCCGGGACGGTTGCGCCTGCACGGTTTGGGGCAGCAGTCGGTCAGAGGCCGACAGGTGTGTGGCGACACCACCCCTTGCTAGCCATTGCCATCTCCTTTTCTCTATTTTCACATTCCCATCTCTTCCTCTCCCCCCCACCACCCCCCCCCCCCCCCCCTTTTCTTGCCTGGGCCCAGGGGGCCCAGGCAAGAACGCCCCTGACTGACGGCACATTGTTGAAAACAGAGTTGTTGATTTTAGCGGGTGTCACCCCGGTGTGGGGGTGGGCCCGCACTTTCCGAGGAGGTCGGTTATGCATTTCGTATCGTAGATGCTGAGTACCTCTGTGAAGACCCTACGGTTTGAGGTGTGGTTCTGGAAGGTGTCTGTGGCGCTACTTAGTCTACAACATGCCACCGCATACATTGTGGATGCGTAGATCATAGCGTGAGACACAACAAAGAAACGAAAAGTCTTGCAAATTTAACAAACAAACAAATCGTCCGCTCCCTCAAGCCCTGCACCGTCGTCTTCCTCATCCCCTCCCTCGAGCCCCTCGATGTCGTCCTCCTCGTCCCCCGACAAGGCGGGCCTGCTCGGAGTGTGAAAAACAGCGTCCGGTAACACAATGTTGCCACACACACCAATAAGGAAAAAGGAAAAGAAAAAGAAAGCAAAATAACAAGGGGGCTTTTTTAACCACCTGAACGTCAGCCTGACCAGCTGATCGTCGAAAAGTGAGGGACCTTACCCTCCCAACACCTCAGCCGCCAGCTTTCAAAAGACAGACACAAAAAGCCCGACCGTAGCATTGTCGGATGACAATGATTGCGGAAGAGCTCAGCCCAGAACAGCGGCCAACCTCTAGCACTGTCAGATGACAGTGAATTTAGGCAAGCCCCCAAAAGGCTACAGCTCCACCAACGGTGGAAAGCTAACCCGGCGAGCTACGAGAGTGAAAAATGAAAGTCAAGAGTTGGGGTGGCTGAAACGGCTTAAACAAAGTCCATACGAAGTACATACAAAGTACATACAAAGTCCATACAAAGTCCAGATTTTTGGGGGGGGGTGTGTTTTTTTAATTTATTGCGTTTTTTGCACGTATTTTCATCGTTGGACGCCCAGCGAGCGCTTGCGGTCGCCTTCCGGTGGCAAACCCGCCCAGAAAACACGTTTCCGAAGGGAAAGAAATGACCCACGAGCAGTATGCAAGTGGGCAGGTGGCCCTGTAGTGGCCTTCAGTGAACACCCCACCACAACGGGCTATGATGTGCATAGGATGGTCCACTCTGCAGGAGGACTAGGTCCTGAGACGAGGCAGCGTGGACCATCTTGTGCACCCCAAAGGACACCTATGTAGCCAAAGTGCTTGAACCAAAGCAGAAGCGTGAGTGGGAAGGTCAGTTGGAAGTCTCGCCAACCCCAGGTGACTACACCACAGACTGGGTTCAAACCGAAGACTCTTTGAAGAGCACTGTGGAATCGTGCTTGGTGGGACAGGAGTGTCGTGTACAGGAAGTGCCCCAAGCTCGTTGCTATGCAAGGCCCAACACAACCAGCTGAGTCGCGCGCATGCAGCGGCTCCGCTCCACGTGCACGCAGTGGCTTTGTTCCACAAAAACGTGCCCTTAAATTACGCTCCTTCGAGGGGTCGCTCGGTGCCGTCGTTCCCAACTCGTCCCGCTGTATTTAACGTACGTTTAATGCTGCATTCGCCCAAACAGTTTCGGTGGTTACGGTCCTTAGCTGGCCTGCTAAAGCTGTGGGACAGAGCCGACGGCGAAGACGGGACGGGCTCTGTGACGGAGGCTGGCCGATCGTGCCATTCACCTCACGTGTCCATTGGACTGTCCCAATGGCCCTTATCCCAATGGACCTTGGCGCAGCGTGCGAACGGAGGGGCTGGAGGGAGAAGCACAGAACGGGAGCTAGGCTCGCCAACTGTCTTCCTCTCGCCTGGGACGCGGTATCGCCGCCCGAACTTAGTCTGCGGTCGGCCTCAGAGCATTTCCGCTATCGCCGCGTCCACGCGCTGGTCGACGCCCCTTGTGCTGGTCGACGTCCCTTCTCCCTGGCAGGATACCCCGGATGGGGACCCCCGCCCAAGCTTGGCGGAGCCTGCTGGGCAGGCCCGCGTTGTTGTCCACCTGTCGAACCACACATTGCCCCTGGACCTGGCCAGACGCTCCCAGACAAGTGGACTGGCATGACGGCGGGGTAAGGTGCGACGACAGCAGCAGGCCCAACGGCGACGACAGCCGCTGCAGCAGCAGCGGCAGCAAGAGCCGCAACGGCAGCGACAGCGCCACTGCAGCAGCAGCGGCAGCAACAGCCGCAACGGCGGATTCATCCGCCGCCTCGAACCACCACACCCGCCCGGCAAGCACCGGTTGCGGACACCCGAAGCGGGCGACGGCGCAGGCGACGCCGCCGCACTCGTCCACCGGCATCCGGAGAGCCGGCGCCCGGTGAACCGCCCGATTCACGTTACGCTCGTCCACCGACGCCCGTAGAGCCACCCGACCCTCTTCACGCTCGTCCACCGACGCCGAGGAGCCGCCCGACCCTGCTCACACTCGCGCCGCGAAGAGCCGGCGCCCGGGGAGCCACCCGACTCCGGTCACGCTCGACCTCCGGCCCCGCCACTCCGGGCCGGCACCCCCGCCCAGCGAACACCCGCCGACACGGCACGGCCCCCGGCCGCGGCCATCCAACGCGGGCTCCGCCAACGCCGAGGAAAAAGACGGCGAACCCCAGCCGACACGGCGCGGCCCGGCCGCGACCGCCCGACACGCGACCCGACGCAAACGCGGAGGGAAGAGGCGGCGGACACCCGCCGACACGGAACGGCCCTTCGGCTGCGGCCGCCCAACGCGCGAACCGGCGCAAACACCAAGTGACGAGCGAAGAACCACCTGGGTTTGTGCCCATTGTAAACCCTTATGAAGCTTACCTCTGGGAACTGGGTGACATTTCACACATGCCAACAGTGGGCAGAAGGTATGGCTCACTGTCACAGACAAAGGCCAAGATCCTCCAGCGTGCTGGCATTGGGCAGCGGATGGTGAACTTGCACCACAGGGAGGTCAGCAACCAGGCACTCTTTTTCTATGCAGTATATGCAGCAGATGCAGCTCGCCTGCAGCAGTGCCTGGACGCCCCTTCTTTTGCGGACATTGGACCATCAGATGATGGTGAAGCCCTGGTTCAGTGCTTAGAGAATCGACGTGCCGCGTTGCAGCTATTTCTCGCAGTGGCACACTACGAAGAGCGGACACAGTTCACAACATCAGTTCAGGAAGATGAGCAGTTGTTGGGGGCAGCCAAAGGACGTGTGGCCGCTGCGGTCACATACCGCCTGAGGCAGAAGCGGCTGCTCCAATCGATCATCTCAGCTTTGGTTGCTTTGATTGGCAATGAAGAAGAGCTTTGAACACACTTCTTGCACCTGTACTGATTGGTGACCCCTCCGAAAGCCCTCCCTGGCCCTGGCCCACACCGGCTTCCCCGAACCCTAACCGGCGACGGCACACGGCATGGACCGCAAAAGGGGAGCAGCAAGAGAGGCATCAGCCACACTTCAAAGGCCCACACACTTCTTGCACCTGTACCTCAACAAGAACAGGTGACAACCAGCTTTTGAAGATAACAATGGCATCCAACACTGGATGCTTCTGGGTTTTAGTTTTCTTCTTGTCGTTCGGGCCTTATTTGTACCCTTGGCCACTGCATTTCACTTCGAGGTTGCACCCTTGGCACTGCATTTCACTTCGAGGTCCCTTTCCATTTGTTTTGCAGCATTACAATGCTTATGTTGGATGCAGGAACCACTGCACCGAACTGCTGTGAGTGCTCACAATGTGTTGCTCATTTCAACAACACATGTTGGTCAGTAGTGACATTTGAGGTGAAGTACACTTGTTGGTCCCGAAAAAAAGATGGTGGCCAAACCGCCGAGTCCAATGCGGCTCGTGTTCTTCGAATTATGAGCCAAACCGCCTGGTTGTGATCGAGGGACCCCCCGAGAATTTGTTGTCGCAAACGAAGAATCCCGATGTGCATCGGGCGGACAGCACCAAGCATCCTTGCCGAGTCTCTCAAACACACCAAACAACCATTGATACACATGTCAGCATTTCACCCACATATCAGGTTACCACACATGCCAACACACCCTCTCCAGTACTCCTGGTCAGTTGACCTCTGCGGACCTTCCCGCGTGAAGGCACAGACAACACGAAGAGAACCTCCGCAGGAGTGCCTACCCCGCAAGTACCAGGGTACCTCCATCTAAAAAGGTGGCCGGTGCTTCTGGGCCCCAATGCACACTGGTGTCCTCCTCCAAACCCTCACTCTCTCTCTCTCTTTTTCTCCGCATGTGTTACAAGAAGCGAGCTCGTCGGCAGCCTTCCCCAGAGAACAGAAAGCAAATAGAATGCGCGTGAACATTCCCCGTGTGCCACCGGTCATATTGGTCTAAAAGCGGCCTGTATGCCTGGCTGAACAAGGTACAGTTTGGACTGGCAGACAAAGAACCGAGTGTGTGCCCCCAAACACTCCAGGTGAACGGAACACAAAAAAGAAAGCAACACTGGCCATGTTCGCAATCCCGCCGGAAGGGCATGACCTGCGCAAACTCGCATGCATGGTTTCCCAGCAGACAGTCACGGACTTCGAGGATGTCTGCGGTGTCGTGTACTGTGGTGCTACAGGTAGCGGCAAGTCGACTGCCGTCGCCATCGCCGCTGGTGCCAACTTTATCAGGAAAAACAGAGAGTACCACGTCGAGAGCTGCCGGCGCAAGCACCCGGCCACCAGCGACGGCGCGGACTCGAAGACCCTTCATTCGTGCGTGTTCGAAAATGAGGCCGACCCCAGCATCCAGAACATCGATACTGGCGGCCTTGGTGAGAACCGCGGCGAGATCGTGGGCGAGTGGATCCAGTTCAACCTTTTCATGTTATTCGCACAACTAAAAACGTTACCTGCACTCGTTGTTGTCATCGATGTCAGCCATGCCAAGGGCACCCGCTGGGGTGGCCTCGCGAAGACGGTCGAGCATTTTCGTCCGTTTCTGGCACTTACAGGTGAAAACCGAGCAGCAATCTTCAAAAGCATGGTCTTCCTCTTCACGCGCGCAATCGATCAAGAAGGTCTCATGACACCAGACATAATCCGCACCGATGTCAAGAAGGCCTTCACAACGAACTCCAATAACCTGAAGGAAGACTTGAAGGTAAAGCCAGCCACGCACAAAGAGGCCACGGAACTGCACAACAGGGGAATTCTCGTCAGCTTCCTCGAGCGCATCAGCGATGCACCTATAGTCGTCGGCTCCCCAAACGGTGAAGCCGCGTGCGAGAAGCAGCGCGAAGACATCACACGAGCAGTAAGTTCCATCCAGCCTATTGACGAGGAGAAACTGCGTCGCATGGCGGGCGAGATGCCTACTCCGTTCGAAAACACACTGGCCGGCCTCGGCCGTCTTGCACAGCACTACCTTGCCCCACTCGAAACGCTCGAACGGCAATACACTGGTGTGCTTGCTGCTCTCAAGTCACAGACCAGGTTGCTGCAATCGGCGCGCGAAGGCTACGTGGCAGTGAAGACGGAGCTTTTGCAACAATTGCGGAGCGTCATCGAAGACGAGAAGAAAAGCATTGCACGCCAGACATCGTCCATCGACAACCTCAGGGGGTCGACGAAGCTGCTCTTTCGTTCGCAGAAGACACTGTCTGTTTGCTTGACTGGTGGGTTCTGGGCCAGTACAGGAGGAGGTGGATGGGCGAATGGTTCTATCGGTTACGACGGCAACTTCGACGATTACGAGCTCGAGGGCTCTGAATGTGTTGATTGGGATCGCTCTTCGAAAAGCGTGAACAAATCGGCAGGCACGATCCGGTACACATTAGAATCGCATCGCAAATGGGATCTCAATGTGAACCTCATTGTCTTTCTGCGTGAGAACAACCACCCGGCAACACTCGAAACGATTGAGCGGCTGGAGAAACGAAACCGGGAGTCGAAACAGCGAATTTCTGACAGCGAATACGAGGTAGGCGTCCTCTCAGGCGTGTCCTCTGCCGACTCCCTTGTTGCATACATCATCTCCAAGGCTGGGGGGCAGAAGACCGAGCTCCATGAGTCTATCAAAGACCTGAACAAGCCGCTCGACGTTCCCGAGAATTTCCCCTGTGTCAGATACCCTGCGCCACCGAGCCACGCGCAGTGCATCAAAGACTTGGCCAAACTGGTACGCCGATGCACCGAGTTGGGGCAGATCTTCACGAGCAGAGCGCTGCCCACGGTGTGCAAGACGTTCTCGAAGCTCCTTGCGCTCACCGACCGCATCGAGGAGTACCGCAAGAACCCCTTGCTAAACGAGTTTTTCGGCGGGTCCGCGTTCACATCGGAGGCGCTTCCGGCACAGCGCAATACCGATGTTCAGGGGCCCAAGCTCACCGCTCCACAAGAGGTTGTCAAGACGACGACCAAGGCAGGTATGCTGGTTTTGCATCTTTTATTGTGTCTGTTCTGCGGCTTTGCACGGTTTACAAAGCAGTGAGATAACTTATTTCGTTGGTGGCATGGCTGTTCGACACGGCCGAGAACCTTGGGGGTAAGGTTAGGATTGTCTGTGAACGAAGGAAGCATCAGGAGGTGGTTGAGAACTGGTCCGGAGGACCAGCTGCACGAGTGCACCGCCACCTCATGGTGATCCTTCTGCTGCAGAAGGACAATGCGGACGCCTGCCGGCGCTGCTGCAACTTGGTCTTCCCCGCCATCTTTCTCTCAACCCGACTCCGGGATTGCTGTGGTCCCTACTACTCAAGCACAACACAACAGATGCTTAAGAGGTAATCGGTGAGCTACTTGTGTATCGCCACACATTGCAGCTCCCTGTTCTGCTATATCAGGGGGGCTCGTCCGCCACAGTCCGGGGTTCTACTTCGGATTAGTCGCCACGAAAGGTCAACCCACGAGTGGAAACTAGTGGGTGTTTGGAAGATGCATGTAAACCAGAGAGGTGTGCCATGTCGATCATTCAACACAAATCCACAGCCCACGTCGTAGCATTACCGTCGGCCCCTGCTGAAGAACTCGTACTGGCAGAGCGGCAAACAGAGAGGACTGAGCCGCTCCAAGAGGTGCTCAAACCCCAAAAGGTGGCCGAAATCAACAAGCAGCTCGCTCTTTTGACAACCTTAAAGGACAACCTGACAGCCGCGGGGCTCTGCACAAAAGACGTCGGCACCAAACTCGCCACCCTTACCAAGGAGAAGGAAACCCTCTTGGCCTCTGCCCCCACGACACATGGCATCATGCAGATCCTGTCAGCCTGTTCGACTGTCGAAGAGCTCGAATGTCAGCTGGCGGAGCTGCAAGCGAAGAAGACAGAGATCGACAATTCGATTGCAGCTGTCGAAGAGGCGCTCAGAAAGCAGAAGGAGGCAGAGATCGATAAAGAGGTCGCAACGCTCACAACCCTGAAGGACAACCTATTGGCCGCCGGGGTCTGCACGAAAGAGCTGGACACCAAAGTCGCTACCCTAGTCGCTCAAAAGAAAACCACACCCATGCCGCACAACAAGCCATTGTCACCCCCACCCCCCTTGTCCTTGTACGAATCCCCAATGCGTCCCACGAGGTGGTCGAACGCTTGCCATCACCGACTATGATGGCTACAACAGTCCCACCGCAGGTCCCGCTGATACCTTCTAGTCCGCCCTGTACCGACGCGAATCTGGAATCTTGCCAACCCATGCCCCCCGACGCCGCTTTGGCAGCACACGACCAGCCACCTGAACAGCCCAAGGACCCCCCGGAACTGCGCTGCAAGCGCTGCTTCACCGACCGCACCAAGGACGGTCGATTGTTCCGGGGCCTCAGAGGCCTGCGTGTGCACGAACGTCTCTGCACGTACGTCAACTTCGGGGAGTGATGTATGCCCTGCGGAACAGCCGGAATCTCGGCCTAGCGGGGCTGAGTTCAGGTACGGTGCCCACTGTAAATAAGAGGACGCATTGCTGAAGTGCTGCGTCGGCGACGTTTGCTTTTCGTGCCGCGTCTGATGACGACCTGCCGACTTGCGTTTAATGTACTGGAGGTTCGTTAAAGACCGCCTGGCCGTGTGCTAGGCGTAGTTTAAGGTTGTACTGATCTACAAACAACCACTTACGAGCTTGTCAACCCCACCGATTTTCTATCTTCTTTCCCCCTCCCCCTTTTCGACGTTGCTGTTGACTAACGGTTAGGTCGGACCCTTCCCCGGTGAACATCCCATGAAAGTAACAGTGTTGACTTAGACCGATACGGGCTACATGGCAACCCCTGCTCAACATGTATGCACGTGGGGGGCCCAGGGCCACATTCATTGCGAATGTGTTCGTGGTGTCGGTCGCAGAAGTCTTTTGTTTTGGCTAGCCAAAGAGAGTAAAAGAGCGAAAGAGCACGTACAGTAGTGAGTAGAGAAGAGAACAAGTGTAAAAGAAAGGAGGTAGCACGGACTACCAGGCCAGCGGAGACCACCGCAAAAAGAATTTTTCTTTCCCCTACTTCATCCCGCAAAACCAGCACCAACAACAACCACCCCCCTTGTCAGGCACACTATTCCAGGCAGTGTAGGGCAAGAATGCCAACGAAACAGTACCAAACCCGTGCACCCTGCCAGAACCAACACCCGCCGCAAAGCAGGCCGGCAAAAAGCAGGCCCCCAGGTGGGTTGGTGGCCTTTGTAAAGGTCCTCTCTCCAGCCCTCCAGGAGACCTCCCTCACTTTCTGGGTGGGCATCCCCGCACGAATCGAGAGCACCCCAGCACCACCCCGGCTGGGGTAGTAGTATCAGAAGTAGTGAGAGAACGAGCAAGAAGTGCTGCTTCGTCACCTTGGCGACCGACTGCGTCGCACACCATGGGGGAGCTGTCCACACAAATGAAGGACACAGGGGCAACCACAGCGAGTCTGACAGCGGAATTTGACCCACACAAGGGCAGAACGAACCCCGCCGGGACGGTTGCGCCTGCACGGTTTGGGGCAGCAGTCGGTCAGAGGCCGACAGGTGTGTGGCGACACCACCCCTTGCTAGCCATTGCCATCTCCTTTTCTCTATTTTCACATTCCCATCTCTTCCTCTCCCCCCCACCACCCCCCCCCCCCCCCCCTTTTCTTGCCTGGGCCCAGGGGGCCCAGGCAAGAACGCCCCTGACTGACGGCACATTGTTGAAAACAGAGTTGTTGATTTTAGCGGGTGTCACCCCGGTGTGGGGGTGGGCCCGCACTTTCCGAGGAGGTCGTGGGAGGTGGGTTATGCATTTCGTATCGTAGATGCTGAGTACCTCTGTGAAGACCCTACGGTTTGAGGTGTGGTTCTGGAAGGTGTCTGTGGCGCTACTTAGTCTACAACATGCCACCGCATACATTGTGGATGCGTAGATCATAGCGTGAGACACAACAAAGAAACGAAAAGTCTTGCAAATTTAACAAACAAACAAATCGTCCGCTCCCTCAAGCCCTGCACCGTCGTCTTCCTCATCCCCTCCCTCGAGCCCCTCGATGTCGTCCTCCTCGTCCCCCGACAAGGCGGGCCTGCTCGGAGTGTGAAAAACAGCGTCCGGTAACACAATGTTGCCACACACACCAATAAGGAAAAAGGAAAAGAAAAAGAAAGCAAAATAACAAGGGGGCTTTTTTAACCACCTGAACGTCAGCCTGACCAGCTGATCGTCGAAAAGTGAGGGACCCCCTCCCAACTCCCACGCCAGCTTTCAAAAGACAGACACAAAAAGCCCGACCGTAGCATTGTCGGATGACAATGATTGCGGAAGAGCTCAGCCCAGAACAGCGGCCAACCTCTAGCACTGTCAGATGACAGTGAATTTAGGCAAGCCCCCAAAAGGCTACAGCTCCACCAACGGTGGAAAGCTAACCCGGCGAGCTACGAGAGTGAAAAATGAAAGTCAAGAGTTGGGGTGGCTGAAACGGCTTAAACAAAGTCCATACGAAGTACATACAAAGTACATACAAAGTCCATACAAAGTCCAGATTTTTGGGGGGGGGTGTGTTTTTTTAATTTATTGCGTTTTTTGCACGTATTTTCATCGTTGGACGCCCAGCGAGCGCTTGCGGTCGCCTTCCGGTGGCAAACCCGCCCAGAAAACACGTTTCCGAAGGGAAAGAAATGACCCACGAGCAGTATGCAAGTGGGCAGGTGGCCCTGTAGTGGCCTTCAGTGAACACCCCACCACAACGGGCTATGATGTGCATAGGATGGTCCACTCTGCAGGAGGACTAGGTCCTGAGACGAGGCAGCGTGGACCATCTTGTGCACCCCAAAGGACACCTATGTAGCCAAAGTGCTTGCAGCAAGGCAGCCGCGGCAAGGCAGCAGCAGCAAGGCAGCAGGAGCAGCAAGGCAGCAGCAGAAGCAAGACTGCAGCGGCAAGGCAGCAGCAGCAGCAGGACAGCAGCAGCAAGGCAGCATCAGCAAGGCAGCAGCGGCAAGGCAGCAGTAGCAGCAAGGCAGTCGCGGCAAGGCAGCAGCAGAAGCAAGACAGCAGCGGCAAGACACCGGCAGCAAGACAGCATCGGCAAGGCAACAGCGGCAAGGCGGCAGCAGTTCGATAGCAGCGGCAAGGCGGCATCAGCAAGGCAGCCGCGGTAAGGCAGCAGCAGCAAGGCAGCAGCAGCAGCAAGGCAGCCGCGGCAAGGCAGCAGCAGCAAGGCAGCAGGAGCAGCAAGGCAGCAGCAGAAGCAAGACTGCAGCGGCAAGGCAGCAGCAGCAGCAGGACAGCAGCAGCAAGGCAGCATCAGCAAGGCAGCAGCGGCAAGGCAGCAGTAGCAGCAAGGCAGCCGCGGCAAGGCAGCAGCAGAAGCAAGACAGCAGCGGCAAGACACCAGCAGCAAGGTATCAGCAAGGCAGCCGCCGTAAGGCAGCAGCAGCAAGGCAGCAGCAGCAGCAGCAAGGCCGCCGCGGCAATGCAGCAACAGCAATGCAGCAGCAGCAAGACAGCAGCAGCAGCGGGACAGCAGCAGCAAGGCTGCAGCGGCAGCAGGACAGCAGCAGCAAGGCAGCATCAGCAAGGCAGCATCAGCAAGGCAGCAGCGGCAAGGCAGCAGCAGCAAGGCAGCAGCGGCAAGGCAGCAGCAGGAGCAGGACAGCATCAGCAAGGCAGCACCAGCAAGGCAGCAGCAGCAGCAAGGCAGCAGCGGCAGGGAAGCAGGAGCAGCAACACAGCAGCGGCAAGGCAGCAGCAACAAGGCAGCAGCAGCAGCAGCAGCAGCAACAAGGCAGCAGCAGCAGCAAGAGGCAGCAGCAGCAGCAAGGCAGCAGCGGCAGGGAAGCAGGAGCAGCAACACAGCAGCGGCAAGGCAGCAGCAACAAGGCAGCAGCAGCAGCAGCAGCAGCAGCAACAAGGCAGCAGCAGCAGCAAGAGGCAGCAGCAGCAGCAAGGCAGCAGCGGCAGGGAAGCAGGAGCAGCAACACAGCAGCGGCAAGGCAGCAGCAACAAGGCAGCAGCAGCAGCAGCTGCAGCTAGGCAGCAGCAGCAACAACAGACGAAGTTTGTTTGAAGCGCTTAAGTTGGAAAACGAAGCTTGCGATGAACATCAGTCTTTGCAAGCCTTTCCATTTCGAAGTGGGGAAGGTCGTTGACCACAGTGTTTGGTTTTGCGAGAATTCCACAGCTTTGGAGAAAGGCAGCAGAGCAGCAGGAGCAGCAACAGCAAGAGTAGCAGCAGCAAGACAGCAGCGGCAAGGAAGCAGCAGCTAAGGCAAGCAGCAGCAGCAAGACAGCAGCGGCAAGGCAACAGCGGCAAGGCAGCGGCAGAAGCAAGACAGCAGCAAAGCAAAGCAGCAGTAGCAAGGCAGCATCAGCAAGGCAGCAGCAGCAAGAAGACAGGAGCGGCAAGGCAACAGCGGCAAGGCAGCAGCAGCAAGGCAGCAGGGGCAAGCAAGGCAGCAGCAGCAAGGCAGCAGCGGCAAGGGAGCAGCGGTAAGGCAGCAGCAGGAAGAGCACCAACAGAAGGCAGCAGACAGAATAGGAGCTTTCAATTTAAAGAAACATAAACAGAAAATCAAAACACAGACGAAGTTTGTTTGAAGCGCTTAAGGTGGAAATCGAAGCTTGCAATGAACATCAGTCTTTGCAAGCCTTTCCATTTCGAAGTGGGGAAGGTCGTTGACTGCAGTGTTTGGTTTTCCGAGAATTCCACAGCTTCGGAGAAAGGCAGCAGAGCAGCAGGAGCAGCAGGAGCAAGAGTAGCAGCAAGAACAGCAGCAAGAGCAGGAGCAAGGCAGCAGCAAGGCAGACAGCAACTTTCAGTTCAAAGAAACCTAAACAGGTAATCAAAACACAGACGAAGTTTGCGAATCTGGGCTTCGATGAAAAATGCAAGCCTTTCCATTTCGAAGGGGGGGAAGGTCGTTTACTGCAGTGTTTGGTTTTGAGAGAGTTTCACAGCTTCGATGAAAGGCAACAAGAGAAGCAGGAGCAAGAGCAGCACCAGCACAAACAGCAGTGAGCAGCAAATCAGCAGGAAGTAAACAGTTACTGTGTTGTTGGCGGGATTGTCGCAGCTTCAGGGAAATCAGCAACAGCAGCAGGAGCAAGAGTGGCAAGGCAGCAAAACCAAACACAGGAACAAGAGGAGCAGCAAGAGGATCAGCAGCAAGGCAGCAAAAACCCCATCGAAGTCAAGAGAAGGTTGCTTTAAGCCTTTTGTCCACACTTTTCTTCTTATTGTAAAGAAATAAAAAGATGTCCCAGTTCTGGCATGGCAGGCCCCTTTTGGCCCAAAAACAGGTAGCCACCGTTGTCAGCACATGGGATTTTCACTCATTCACCTTTTTTGCAGCAGCAGCAACATCAGCAAGACTGAAGCACCAGCAGGGAGCAGGAGCAGAAGCAGCAGAAGCAGCAGAAGCAGCAGAAGCAGCAGAAGCAGCAGAAGCAGCAGCAGCAGCAGCAGCAGCAGCAGCAGAAGTAGCAGCAGAAGCAGCACAGCTTTAGCAGAAGTAACAATCACAGCATCAGCAGAACCAAACCAGGAACCCAAAACCTTGGGAGGAAGGATGGGAGGGGAAAATGGCTATTGGTTGTCTCTTGTGTGCGTGCTTTGTCCTATCTTTGAAGGGTTGAAAGGAAGCTGCACTTTGCAACGCGGGAGTACCTGTCGAGCCAGTCAGCAAGATCAACCCGTGTCACTATGCCAGCATTTTGGATCAGATGCGAGCCCCTCCATAGGCTTTGTTGAGCGTCCTTGACGTTCATGCTTTGAGCAACTCCTGCAGGCAGTTCCTCGCAACTGGCCGAAAAAACTTTGTCTCACGACATTGTATGTGGCTAACCGCAGTGGAAACGAAACAGGAGGAAGCAAACCTTTCGAGGTCTGCGTGTTCATAGTTCTGATGATCCCTAATCGGTGGAAGTTTTGGGCAGATTAGAGACAGACAAAGCACACGCATAGCAACAATCTTTGGCACGGGGACTTTGATACTTGGGTATATTTTTCGAATTTTCAAGTTTTGGAAAAAATATTATGAGCACCAGGCAGCACCAGCAAGTCAGCACCAGCAAGTCAGCACCAGCAAGGCAGCACCAGCAAGTCAGCAGCCAGCAAGCCAGCCAACAAAAAGCCTTGAGTGAGAGACAAGCCCCTAGACACACAGGACTCCCACCACTCATCCTTTTGCTTCCCATTCTGCGCGTTCTTTGGGGGTCCTGTTGCCAAGCCTGATTGCAAGACTGATCCCCGCCCGCAAACCCGCACTCGGTGGCCCTAGCGGGCCCCCTCGTGAATCCCGAACCTTTGAAAGAAGGCGGCCGTCTTGTCCAGGAAAGGGGGCCTCTCTCATCTATGGGAGGCCCGACTCGAGCAAGAAGAAGTTGAAACCATTCAAAATGAAACAAAAAAAAAGGTAATAAAAACAACTGGAAGAACATGACACCAAAATAAAAGATGGCGGGATGACGTGGTTGAATGACGGTTATTTTGGCGCCCACCGGAAACAATGAAGTATGCCATTTCTTTTTGCGATTAAGAGAACAGATTCGGAGAGCGGTAAGGGTGTTCAATTTGATGATGGTTTTGACCTGGCATCTGAAGAAACCCTCACAGGAATTCGAAGTACAGACGAACGACGTTCTTTCGAAGATCGGAACTTCTTCCCCATTTCGACATCAGGGGCGCTCATCGCATTGTTGAGAGCTCCTTTGGCAAGGTGGCCCTGTGAACTGCAGGAAACTCTTCAAAGGGATCAAGAGTCACACAAAGGATATTCCTCATCATCCTCCGCTTCGAAGTCCAGACGATGGCTCATTGCTTGTTTTTGACATGAGGGACAAAAATCTGACCTGCACCTCCTCGTGGTGTTCCTCGGAAACGCGCTGCAAGCGCGGCCGACGCAGGCAGTCTTTGTTGTTTATCCAACTGTCTTTGCCTGATGATTGATCAGGATTCTTTGACAGGTTTGGACAGTTTCCTGTTCAGCCAAACGATACCATT
Source organism: Diplonema papillatum (assembly GCA_030068145.1). Lineage (NCBI taxonomy): Eukaryota > Euglenozoa > Diplonemea > Diplonemida > Diplonemidae > Diplonema > Diplonema papillatum. The sequence continues at coordinate 146,272 of JAPJBO010000105.1, forward strand.
CACGTGTCACGCTGTTCGTTAATTCTGGTGCCGCTTGCTGGTCATTCATTGGCTGTCATTCTTGGGACGATCTCTGGCGATTGGCAGTCGTTCTGGTGCCAATCCTTGGCCATTGGCTGTCAATCTGGCACCGTTCTGCAGTCATTTGCCGTCCTTCAAACAAAGGTGCTTTGGACATTTGCAGTCGCTCTAGTACCGCTCTTGGCGGTTCGCTGTCATTCAGGCGCGGCTCTTTGGGCATTTGTGGTCATTCTAGCTCCGTTCTTTGGTCGTCGGCAGTCATTCTGGTGCCGCTTGCTGGTCATTTGCCGTCCCTCAAGCAAGGTGATTTAGACATTTGCAGTCGTTCTCGTACCACTCTGTGGCTGTTCACTGTCATTCTGGTGCCGCTCTTTGGTCATTGGCTGTCATTCCTGGGCGGTCTCCAGCCTGTTGCAGTCGTTCTCGCGCCGCAGTTTGGCCATTTTCAGTCATGCTGGCGCTGCTCTTGGGCAATTTGCAGTCGTTCAAGCGCCGTTCTTTGGACATTTGCAGTCGTTCTAGCGCTGCTCTTTGGCCGACTGCCGTCATTCAGGCTCTATGTGTAGCCGTTCTAGCGGCATTCTTTGGTCATTGGGAGTCGTGCTGGCGCCGCTCCTTGGCCATTTGCTGGCATTCTGGCAGTCGTTCTGGTACCGCTCTATGGCCGTTCACTGTCATTCTGGTACCGCTCGTTGATCATTGGCTGTCCTTCCTGGGCGATCTCCGGCCAGTTGCAGTCGTTCTCGTTCCGCAGTTTGGCCATTGCAGTCGTTTTAGCGCCGCTCTTGGTCCGTCATTCAGGTGTGGCTCATGGGCATTTGTGGTCATTTTAGCGCCGTTTGTTGGTCATTGGCTGGGCGATCTCTGGCAATCTGCAGTCGTTCTGGCGCATTCGCTGGCATTCTGGCACAGTCGTTCTGGTACCGCTCTATGGCCCGCAAACCCGCAAACCCGCACTCGGTTGCCCTGCGGGCCCCCTCGTGGATTGGATTGATTCTCAGTGTTTGTAGCCTTCCTTCTAGATACGGCCTCTTTGTGAGAGGCCGACTCGAAAGAGAGCGAAAAACGCAACAAAAACAGGAAATAGTGCCAAAGAACAAGTTCACGATGAATGGCGAGGATGTCGGACGAATTTGGTGATCCGAAAAGCTGGTCTTTGAGGTTTCGCGCAAAACGAACCAAGGTATGCCCACTTGTGAGTCATTGAAGAGGTTCTGGGAGAGCTATGGGTACCCGTTTTCTCGAGTTTTTGACCGATTCATCCAAAGAAACCCTCACAGGAATTCGGAGCTCATGTGAACAGTGTTCTTTCGCCGGTCGGAACTTCGCAAGTACAAGCCCCCCCTTTTGAAAGGGAGAAGGTCTCTTATCGTGCGTTTCTTTACATGAGGGACAAGAATCTGACCTGCACCTCCTCGTGGTGTCCCTCGGAAACGTGCTCAACGCGCGGCCGACGCAGGCAGTCTTTGATATTGTTTCCCGAATTGGTTGGTCAACAATGACCGTGTGTTTGGTTGATTGGAAAAGTTCGTCTTGCGGAAACCTTCAAAGCATGCGAATTTGCAAGTCATTCAAGAGGTTCTGACAGGCCTATGGGTACTCATTTTCTTGGATCTTTGACTGATCCATCCAAAGAAGGCCTCACAGGAATTCAAAGCTGAGACAAACGACGTTCTTTCGAGGGTCGGAACTTCGGGGAACAAGCCCCCCCGAATTCGACATCAGGAGAAGGTCGCATATTGCCGTTTTTGCCGTTCCTTGAACAAGATTGCCCCTAAAGACCAGGAAGTGAAGAAGACTGGCCTCCGGAGGCCCAGGGGTTCTCGATGAGTGGTTCTGCGGGTCTCGTGTGGAAACAATCAGGGTATGCGAATTTGCGTGTCATTGAAGAGGTTGTGAGAGAGCTATGGGTACCCGTTTTCTTGCATTTCGGACCGATGCATCCAAAGAAACCCCCACAGGAATTCGAAGCTCATGCGAACAGTGTTATTTCGATGGTCAGAACTAAGGGTCTTTTTGAAAGCGAGAAGGTCTCATATCTCGTGTTTCCTTACATGGGGGACAAGAATCTGACCTGCACCTCCTCGTGGTGTCCCTCGGAAACGTGCTGAACGCGCGGCCGACGCAGGCAGTCTCTGATTATGTTTCCCCAATTGGTTGGTCAACAATGACTGTTTGTTTGGTTGATGGGAAAAGCTCAGCTTGGGGGCCCGCGTGGAAATGGTCAAAGCAAAGATGCAAATTTGCGAGTCATTGAAGGGGTTCTGGGAGAGCTATGGGTACCCGTTTTCTCGAATTCTTGACCGATTCATCCAAAGAAGCCCTCACAGGAATTCGAACCAGACGAACAACATTCTTTCGAAGGGTTCTTTAGACAAGTAAAGGTCGGAACTTCGGGGAATTAGCCCCGAATTCGACATCAGGAGAAGGTCGCGTGCGTTTTTTGATGTTCCTTCAGCAAGGTGGCCCCTATAGACCCGCCGAAGTGCAAGGGACAGCCTTGCGAAGCCCAGGTGATGTCAATGAGTGGTCTTGCAGGTCTCGTGTGGAAACAATCAGAGTATTCGGATTTGCGGGTCATTGAAGAGGTTCTGAGATACTTACGTGTACCCGTTTTCTTGTATTCTCGATCGATTCATACTAAGAAGCCCCGGGCGACAATGTCGGACGAATTTGGTGATCCGAAAAGCTGGTCTTCGAGGTTTCGCGCGAAACCAACGAAGGTATGCCCACTTGCGAGTCATTGAAGAGGTTCTGGGAGAGCTATGGGTACCCGTTTTCTCGAATTTTTGACCAGTTCATCCAAAGAATCCCTCACAGAAATTCGAAGCACAGACGAACAGTGTTCTTTCAAGGGTCGGAACTTCGGAAGTACAAACCCCTCCTTTTGAAAAGGGGGAAGGTCTTATCATGCGTTTCTTACATGAGCCTGCACCTCCTTGTGGTGTCCCTCGGAAACGTGCTCAACGCGTGGCCGACGAAGGCAGTCTTTGATATTGTTTCCCGAATCGATTGGTCAAACAATGACTTTGTGTTTGGTTGATTGGAAAAGCTCGTCTTGCGGAAACCTTCAAAGCATGCGAATTTGCGAGTCATACAAGAGGTTCTGACGTTTTTATGACATTCCTTCTGCAATATGGCCCTGAACAGCATAGAAGGTCGGAACTTCCCCGAATTCGACATCAGGAGAAGATCACATACGAGTGGTTTTGCGGATCTAGTATGCGGATTTGTTGGTCATTGATTGATTTTTTCTTGATTTCGGGGCTTCCCAATTGCTTCGAAGTGATCCGAAATGAAAAGGCTCACCTCCCTGAAGTTGTGGCCTTCAAAGAAAGTTTTGATAGTTAGTAGTGGAAGCTCCAACCTCACATGAGGGTTTCTTTCGAAGCATTTTGCAAGTTTGGGAAGCCACACAGGGATAAGGCCACATAAGGCTGTTCATGCTCACTTTTCTCCATCTTTATAAAGAAATGATAAAGAAGTCCCACGAGTGCTGACATGGCAGGCCCCTTTTGGCCGAAAAACAGGTTGCCACTAATGTCAGCACGTGGAGTTTTCACCCCTTTGCCCGCAAACCCGCACTCGGTGGCCCTGCGGGCCCCCTCGTGCATTTGATGGATTCTTAGTGCTTCGATGTGGGCCTTCTTGTCCAGGTTCGGCCTCTTGTGTGAAGAGGCCGACTCGAAAGAAAACAGGATTCAGCACACACAACGCAAACAGGAACTAGAAGAAGAAAAGAAATTCACAAGATGGTTCGGGTCGGAGTTGTGCTTGAAAAATCTGGTGTTCGAGAGTTCGTGTGGAAGCAGTCAAGGTATGTGAAGTTCCGAGTCAGCGAAAAGGTTCTGACAGAGCTATGGGTACATATTTTTGTTGATATTTTGACCGATGCATCCAACGAAACCGTCACAGGAATTCGAAGCTCCTACGAACGACGATCTTTCAAGGGTCGCAACTTCGGGAGAACGTGCCCCCCCATTTCGACATGCAACAGTTGCCTATCACGTTTTCGGTGTTCCTTCAGCAAAGTGCTCCTGAGAGGTCGTGAAGTCCAAGAAGCTGGCCATCAAAGGCCCCGGAATTCTCAATGGGTGGTCTTGGGGTTGGGGGACAAAATCTGACTTGCCACCTCCTCGCGGTGTCCCCTGGAAACGTGTTTTTCGAAACGCGGCCAAGGCAAGCAGTTCCTTTGCTGTGGGTGAAAGCCCCTAACTTCGTATCTGGCCTCCGAGCTGTGCACCTACTCTTCCCAGGCGTAAAAAAGGTCGGCAAGAAAGCAGCAGCAGCAGCAAGGCAGCAGCAGCAAGGCAGGCAGCAGTAGAAGCAAGGCAGCAGCAGCAAGGCAGCAGCAGCAAGGCAGCAGCAGCAAGGCAGCCACGGCAAGGCAGCCGCGGCAAGGCAGCAACGGCAATGCAGCAGCAGAAGCAAGACAGCAGCGGCAAGGCAGCAGCAGCAAGGCAAGACAGCAGCGGCAAGGCAGGAGCGGCAGCAGGACAGCAGCAGCAAGGCAGCAGCAGCAAGGCAGCAGCGGCAAGGCAGCAGCGGCAAGGCAGCAGCAGCAAGGCAGCCAGAGCAAGACAGCAGCGGTTAATCAGCAGGAGGAAGAGCACCAACAGAAGGCAGCAGACAGGATAGGAGCTTTGAATTCAAATAAACATAAACAGAAAATCAAAACACAGACGAAGTTTGTTTGAAGCGCTTAAGAAGGAAATCGGAGCTTGCAATGAAAGCAGTCTTTGCAAGCGAAGGTCCTTGACTGCAGTGTTTGGTTTTGCGAGAATTCCACAGCTTCGGAGAAAGGCAGCAGAGCAGCAGGAGCAAGAGTAGCAGCAAGAAGAGCAGCAAGAGGAGGAGCAAGGCAGCAGCAAGGCAGACAGCAACTTTCGTTTCAAAGAAACCTAAACAGGAAATTAAAACACAGACGAAGTTTGCGAATCGGGGCTTCGATGAAAAATGCAAGCCTTTCCATTTCGAAGGGGGAGGGTCGTTTACTGCAGCGTTTGGTTTTGAGAGAGTTTCACAGCTTCGATGAAAGGCAACAAGAGAAGCAGGAGCAAGAGCAGCACCAGCACCAAACACAGGAACAACAGGAGCAGCTAGATGAGCAGCAGCAAGGCAGCAAAAACCCCATCGAAGTCAAGAGAAGGTTGCTTTAAGCCTTTTGTCCACACTTTTCTTCTTATTTTAAAGAAATGAATGTAAAGAAATGAAAAGATGTCCCAGTGCTGGCATGGCAGGCCCCTTTTGGCCCAAAGAACAGGTAGCCACCGTTGTCAGCACATGGGGTTTCCACTCATTCGCATTTTTTTTTGTAGCAGCAGAAACATCAGCAAGACTGAAGCACCAGCAGGGGGAGAAGGAGCAGAAGCAGCAGCAGCAGCAGCAGCAGAAGCAGCAGCAGCAGAAGTAGCAGCAGAAGCAGCACAGCATCAGCAGAACCAAACCAGGAACCCAAAACATTGGGAGGAAGGATGGGGGAGGGGAAAATGGCTATTGGTTGTCTCTTGTGTGCGTGCTTTGTCCTATCTTTGAAGGGTTGAAAGGAAGCTGCACTTTGCAACGCGGGAGTACCTGTCGAGCCAGTCAGCAAGATCAACCCGTGTCACTATGCCAGCATTTTGGATCAGATGCGAGCCCCTCCATAGGCTTTGTTGAGCGTCCTTGACGTTCATGCTTTGAGCAACTCCTGCAGGCAGTTCCTCGCAACTGGCCAAAAAAACTTTGTCTCACGACATTGTATGTGGCTAACCGCAGTGGAAACAAAACAGGAGGAAGCAAACCTTTCGAGGTCTGCGTGTTCATAGTTCTGATGATCCCTAATCGGTGGAAGTTTTGGGCAGATTAGAGACAGACAAAGCACACGCATAGCAACAATCTTTGGCACGGGGACTGTGATACTTGGGTATATTTTTCGAATTTTCAAGTTTTGGAAAAAAATATTATGAGCACCAGGCAGCACCAGTAGGCAGCACCAGCGGGAGGCACACACCAGCCAGCACCAGCAGCAGGCAGCACCAACGGCAGGCAGCACCAACGGCAGGCAGCACACCTTGCGGCCCTTCAGGGATCCCCTCCGCCAGCTGAAGCGGGGATCTGCCTTGTCTGTAGGCATATCCCCACTGCTGGGTTCGTCTGCCCCCCAGCCTCCCCCAGGGGGCCCCGGGTCCGAGCTCCGGCGCCTGGCTCAGTCTCTCCAGAAGGCCCCGGGGGACCGTCTGGAAACTGAGCCCCGGGATGAGCGCCATGCTCGGCGGCTCGCGGGGGGCTCAGCCACAAGCCGCCACCTGTCACTCAGACTGGGGCCAACTAATTCAAAAAACCGGGGGCACATTGGTAACCATCCCGATTTTACCCCGCCTTCACGATGAGAGGGCCACAAGAGAGTCAAACTTGGCAAGGCTCACCTGGAAGGTGCCCGTTCCTGCCCCAAGCTGCTGGGCAGCTTGGGGCAGGATCTTTTACACCCGGGAAGGGTAGGTGCGCAGCTCGGACGCCAGATACGAAGTAAGGGGCTTTCACCCACAGCAAAGGTACTGCTTGCCTTGGCCGCGTTTCGAAAAACACGTTTCCAGGGGACACCGCGAGGAGGTGGCAAGTTAGATTTTGTCCCCCCTTGTCGCTCAGGTACTTTGCACAATAATCCTCGTCCCCGATGGGCGCTCCCAGAAAATGGAAGTTTCCGTCCAATATGAACGTAGTCTTCTCCGGGAACCCCCAAGTCTTCGGGTCTTTTTTTTTTAACAGTAAGCCAGTGAAGTGCCCATGTGCTGGCATCTGTGGTTCCTGTCTTTGGCCTTGCTGCGAAAGGCCACGCCAGCACCGATGGGGAGATTTTTATTTCCTTTGTAGAACGGGGGACCAAAAGAGAGACCGAAGAAAAACAGAAGGAGACAAAAGATTCACCACAAAAACATAAGCATGACCATTTTAAACTATTTTATCAGGGCTGGTTCAGTTTTGGTGGCGGACCACCTGCCCTCTTCGATCTGCGGTTGCAAGCCACCTCGCATCTTTGTTTATTTTCAATTCAATCGAACTGAGTTGAAAGCGTTTTTCCCCCCAGGTCTACTTTCAGAATGACCTTTCCCGACCTAAATTGCGCTCAGAGTACCCTCTCACCGCTTGTACGGCAACAATCGGAAACCCCAGGAAAGTTTGATCCACACTGGTGTGGGTTCATAAAATGCCTGCAAAATGTGTCGCCAAACCGCCGGGACCCTGAAAGGACCCTAAAAGGACCCTAAACGACCCCTACTTTTCCAAAAAAAGGGGGGGGCCCAGCAGCCCTGTTTTGCTGAAAGCCTAAGCAATTCATCAGGAAAAATTCAAAACCCCAAACAGCAGCCACAGAAAAGCCCGACCTGGGGAACCAACCACAGGGAACCCAGAAACTTCCGGAAATCCCAGGAAAGTTTGATCTAGTGGGCACCAACTCTGGCTAGAAAGCACCTCACTGTCCTTAGGACTGTGAAAGCATTTGCATGTACAAGCATGTCACAGTACATTGAAATGCAATCATGCACCGAAATCCAGCAGAGGCTGAGGCAGGCTAGAAAAGGAGATCTGCAGCACTAATCGCCCACAGATATGGTGGTAAATGTTGTGAGTGCATCACGGAGAGAAATCACCCGGGTCATACCTCGAGTCAGGTCTATCGAGCACATGGTGATTCTAATCAAACAAGTCCAACATTGGTGCTTGGTCAGTGTCATCAATGGAAGACCTCTTGAGATACCGAAGCAGTGATTGAAACTCCGGCAATAGCAGCTGAGGAATGTTGGGCAGGCTTGCATAGGCAGTGGGTTCTTGCTCATTGTGAGAAAGTGCTGATTCCCGTTCTTCGAGAGCTTGTGGGAGGAAAGCAGTTGTGGCCTGCTGTGCAATGCTTGATGAACAGCGTCCGAGCCCTGCGGTAGGCGCTGAGTAAAATACAGAAATGTCAACTGCAATGGTTTCACAGGCCATCGGCCACCGGGTTTCATGACAGATGGGACAGGGGCAAGAACCCCTTACACACGGTGCCAACAAGTCGTCTGGGACCATTACAGAGCAAAAGGTAAGATGTCCAAAGGTTGCCTTTTCCTGATCCCAGCATTGACCAGGACTGCCAGGCTGCCAGTTGCTATCCACCACAGCAAAAAGATTCACCGCTCTCTTCCAGAGGCAGATGCTGCGCAAGAACTGCAGACTCGGCTGGGTGCCACAGGTGGTGGCTTCGGTCTCTTGATTGATCGTTTGTACAGCAGGGATGCCTGTGGCCCTGTTTGTCTTGATACCAGTAGTATGGTCACTGTTCATGTCTGTTGCCCTGGTCGCTTCAATGCCAGTGGCCATATTTGTATTGGTGTTGGTGGAACTCGTGGCTTCGCCGGGTCTCTTCAGCTCATTGCTCAAGCTAAAGGCGTCTGGCTCCGATAGGATGGTAGGGTCTACCAGGTCCCCAGTGGCACGCCGTTGGATCTGGTGCCAGAGCAACGGATATGTACAAGCACATGGGTACAGCAGCTTGCGTAAGTGGCAGGCCACGCGGTATGGTGAGCATGTGCGCCAGAACCGGAGTGCCGCCTGTAGGTACAAGTCTGTGTTTGCGCGTGCATAGGCACGATGAGCTGGGCTGCAGTCGAAGGCCAGTCTCCCGTTGCGCAGAGACGTGAACTTTTCTGTTTGGCTGTCTGTTTCTGCTCCTTCCATCACAATGCCGGGACTGTCGGCTTCTGGGCCAGTTCTTACTGTGGCTTCTTCTTTTTTGGTTTTGGGGACAGCATCTGAAATGCGAAAGAAAAGGCGTGGGTTCCACAGCAAGCCCTCTGCGACCATCACCGCCTGGAACCCAGTGAGCTTTAAGCAAGCTACTGCCGCAGTGTGGGAGAGCATGTTTCCGTTTGCGATGAGCGGTGTGTCCAGTGGCACTGCGTCACGGATGATGCGCAGGGCTCCCCAGTCTGCGATGCCGGTGTTTCCCTGTATCTGGTCCTTCGTCCTTGCATGCACTGCAACCGCAGATGCACCAGCAGCCCGCAGCTCCAGAATACGGAATATTGTGTCCTTGATATCCATGTCAATCCTCACCTTTACCATTACTGCGAAGTCCGTAGGCAACACTTCCTTCCAGCGTTGAACCAACGTAATTGCATCAGCGTGAGCCATATATGCCCCATATCCAAGCTTCTGTGCATTGGCTTGAGGACAACCTAGGTTCAAATCCACCCCCACTACTATTTTGTGCAGTGTGGCAATGTGTCGAGCCGCTGTCACCGCGTATTCGATGTTCTCGCCGCTGCATCCTGTTTTGATTGTTTGAAACAGCTGACCGCTCACTGAATCTAAGCTATTTCTCTCGAATTGCGGTATAAACCCGTCTATTTGAGGTTCAAAGACTACCATAACTCTTGCACAGATGAGCCAATGGTGTGGTTGATGACATGACTAAGTGGAAGGGATGAACACAACAACTATACCGCCACAGGTGCAAGGGGAAGGTTTGTTGATGGGTCTGCACATCGAGGACTCGAGGACTGGATGTTTTGTCTTTGCTATGCAGCTCTGCGGCTGCCTGCCTCTCTTCGCTATGTTGTTATACTCTGAACGGAGGTATTCTGGACTGGAAGAAGCTTGGTACAGCCTCCCAGTCTAGAATTAAGTGGGCAAATGCTGCACACTGAAACACGGTTAAGACACCAGTCACTGGTTTTCGTTGGGGAATATGAAAAGAAAAGGTTTCGGGGATGGCTGTCAAAACGAGGGTTTGCGTAGAGGTCTTTCGTGTTCTTCTGTAGGTGCTTTGAGTGACATTAGGGTCGAAGTTTTCGCACATTTTAACCATGGTTAAGTGCGCAATGGTGCCGAAGCTGGTGAAGCTTCAACACCGCCCCAAACGAAACGAAAGCGATTCCTGGTCGTTCTGAAAAAGCCAGCAACAATATCGGGCACACTCAAGGGAGTCTCTGGGTGTGAACTGAACTATATATTTCTTGGTTCAGCTACAGACGGAGCCCACGGTTTTGGTCGTGTTTGACAGAAAGAACACAAATGTGGTGTCGAGTTTAGCGAGAGCTCATCGATGAAGTCGATGTTATTGTGGGATGGCAGAGCTGGCATATTTTTTTGCTTGTGTGCACGTGCGCAGTTATCCCGCAATTGAAGCAAGTGACAACATGATATGCCAACCATCGCGTATCTGCCCAGGAAATGAAAAGTTATACCTATTTGGGCGATAACGGGGCCGGATTCGAGCCGATCCTCGTCGAGAGAGAATTGCTGCCTGCGATATGATAACGAGGTGACATACTGCTTGGCGTGGATCATAGGCGTGTAACAGAGATCGACACCGCCCTCGCGGCAGCACTGCCTGAAAGCCGCCTCACTCTGCTCTACCATTGGGGCGCATATCCACCGTGGCTCTCCAATTTGCTGCCAGATAGCATTTGTCATGCACAGCAAAAGTGCTAAACCGCCCACCGACCCTCCGCCTTTGTAGGTTTGATTTGAAGGTCCGACTCGACCGATTGACAGGTCAGCTCACTTTTTGAAAACTCATATTTGTATACGGTCTTGATGAATGCTCCCTTGTCTCCATCTTGTATTGATTTTAAATTTTAACTTCAGGCTCATGAGGTACCAGGGAGCCACGGGCCACGCAAGCCATGGGCCTACAGGTCAAGTGGCTACCAATTTCTCAAACTAAAGCATCAAGGCTTGGCGCACCTTGGGACTTGGCGCTTGCGCTGAACACAAGCTTGTCGACGGTCAGCCACAGGGCAGAGTGGACGGGGTTGTGGCACTGTGCTCCCTCTGACTCAAGCTTTGCAAGCTGTGGTTGACCGTCACGTTCCTGGACCAGGAGCGGCCTTTTTCTTGCGCTATTTTTCTTCTTCTTCTTCTTCAGGCTCATGGTTTTGTAGCGAGGAGCCATGGCACAACAGTCCAACGAGGATGATGAACAGTTGGAACACCTGAACAGATAGCACCGGCTGCAGCCCATATCACAGAACTGGCACATGCCATGCACATCACAGACCATGGAACATGACTTCTGGGCCATCCAACTGCAGACAAAGCATTTCGAGAGCCCGGACATGAAGCGAGGCGCGCCTGTCCTTGCGTTCCTTATTTGCATGGCCCGAAGCACGGAGGTAAAGATATGCATTTGCAATGAGGGAAGCCGTGGCACGATGAGGATGAGGGTGGTGTTAGACAACTATACAACCGCGAATGACATCACACGACACCGAGACCGACAACTGTGGGCACAAGTGAAGTATCTGTCGAAAAAGCTACACTCTGGCCTCTTCGCACACTAGCTTCTCATGGTGTGCATCGAGTAGACACGAAGACCTGCCCACTTTGCATGCACGGTCGCCGTTTAATGCAGGGGCGGCCACATATGTGATACCACACGGAAGAGCTGCCCCAAGAAGGTGCTTCCCCTCGCGAGCAAAAGGGTGGAGCCATGGGGTACAGCCTGCAAGTGACATGTGTTCCTTTCTAGGCACAGGTGCCTGCCGCTTTTGCTGTGGCATTCAGTTTCACGTTTTCGGGACCGGGGAGTCAGTCAACATGTATGGGCGCTTTATTTCCTGGGTGAAACAAACGGAGGGCCGAGGGAATTTCGAGGGATATGTTTGTGTTGCGAAGACGAGTCAGGGGAAGGAAAAGAGTTCAGCATTTCTGTGCAGGTGGAAGCGGTGTGGTGGTGGAACCAATTCCCTCGTGGAAACAGAAAGAGAAGAAGAAATACTGGGGGTTGCCGCTATTTTTGAAAAGAACGGATACCACTGCATGGGTAGTTCCTGTCGAATGACTTACACCTAGTACATGTGTTTTCGACACAACACAATTTCTCCTTTTCGCAATGAAACCGACGGCTCTCGCCTCCGAGTATTTCCTACAAAGCGGGTGCTCACGCAGACATTTCCGGATATCGGGCCTTGCACAATCGACATGAACTGATCAATGATGGTGTACTCGAATGGTAAAAGACGACATGTTCTTCGTGTGGATGGTGGTATAAACCTGGGTGTTCGCACGTTTTCAGGTGGTTGCCTACCTCAAGAAACCACCAGCACTTGGTTGGCTGCATCCAACTCTCATGGGCCACCATTGTTCCGGAAATGTTCTTTTCACCTTGTACTATTACAAAAGAAATGGTAATCGTGGTAAACAGAGAAAGAGAGAGAAAGGGAGAAGAGAGGGAAGACGAGTTAGAGTGCAGAAGGACGAATCAGTTCGAGGAGTTTTCTGTAACTCCACAACAAAGTAAAATGAGTAGTTTCGTTCTTGCCAAGTACCTCCTACAGAGGCCAGTACTCAAGTAGCTAGTAACGCTAAGCTACAAGCGATAGAACTTGGGGCTCCGACGGTCCCTGCCGTCGTTCTTGGCTGTTTTCTTCTGCTGCATGAAGTCATGTTCATCAGCTGAGCGCAAAGGGGGTGGTGGGGGGCCAGGTGAAAACGGCATGTTCACCTGTCTTTTTATTCTTCCGATGATCCCGTGTGGGTGCCTTTTTCTAGACATTGGTTGTGTCTTGGACTTTCGAAGTGAGAAGGAACACATTATTGCAAGGCGCCAACCTTGCAAACGTGCAGGCCCTACTGGGGATAGGTACAGGCGGTTTCCTGCATAACGCTGTGAATGATGGTGTGTCGGTATTTTGTTTGGCTTGCTGCTAACCAATAAGCCGGGGGCGTGTTGCGGTTTGTATGTTTTCTAATACTTCGTTATGGAGTCCACTTCACTGACTTTCAGACTGATGTATGGTATATTCGTCCGCTCTTTGGTTTTGTGTTGCCGACGATCCTGTATGGGTGTACACATTTTTTTGGATTTCCAGCACTTTTTCTAGCTCCATGCGATGTGTGCCATTGTGTGAGGAAACTGAGTAGGACCCCAAGGCCTTCAGGTCATGAACAGTTGCAACCAGATTCGGTTTTTAGAATAGTTATATGACTGTGTTCTGTATGTAGACTGCACTACGAACCGGTAAACATGAATTATCCGAAACACATCAGTATAGCATGTGGTCAAATATCCCGTGCTACATCACGACATCAAGTGTCAGACTAGCCCACCCAGGGGCGGTTTGTATCTGGCAGAAGTTTCTTGGCCTCCCTTTTCGTTGGTATTTCTTTTGCTTTTTTTCCTTCCTCCATTGTTCCTTATTGTGGGTTTTGTTGGCCAACATTTGTTCCGTTTCAAAATCCTCCTGAAAAAAAGTTCCTGTGTCTCTCCATTGCGTGTAACTCAGCATCGCAAGCGGTCCAGCAGTTGGTCAGTGGGTTATCGGACAGCCTCCTGATATGTTGAGCTATGTAATGTTGCCGTCTGTCGAAGTACAATTTCTTCCCAGAGAGCTCTTCATTTTCCTTTTTAAACTGTTTTCGTTGTCACAGTTTCGATTGACATGCGAGATTTATTTTTATTGGTCTTCTGGGGAAAACGCTTCGAACACGACTATGTGGACCAGACGGAGAGTTTAGGAATGCTTTGGGGGATTTCGAGGCTCTTTTTAGCGTTTTTTTGCGGTTGTAAGGTCTCTTTTCTTCTGAAGAGTTTGGTGAAAACGCTTCAATATGTTCTTTTTGCAAGAATGTAGGTCGTGAAAAGATGTAGGACAAGTGCCAAACGGGGGGGGAAAATCTTAGTTTCGGGGGGGGGGGGGGGAGGCGAGATAAATTTGCTTACTTGAAGAGTGCGTGGTGGGATGTGTACAACCAACTTGTTTTGTAGGTGACATGATATACAAGATGACACAACACGAGAAAGACATCACATGTGATCGCATTTTCTGCATGCATGATATCAACATGACATGTGAAAACACTTGTCACTTTGCATAGCAATTGGGTCGTGGGGAAACGGCTGAATGAGACCGTGGTCCTAGGTGGGAAGGCGGGTGGGGGCAGGATATGTTTGCTGTACGATCGTAAATGAGAGAGAAAACGGGCTGGTTCTTCACAAACTCGCAGGATCCCCCCTCGATTGCTGAAGGAAACACTCGGAACCCCTGTACTCATTTGAAGGAATGCTGGCGTAGATACAATGTCTGCCTACAGTGTAAGTCCTTGGTTAGTTGAATGAGTTAAACTTCGCGACGTGGTATTTTGGACTAATGTCGTGTTCTCAAACGTGGGGAAATGCGACTAACACGACAATGACTACCACACATTGTCTTTTCTGTGCCCTCGAGTACTTCTAAGGTGGTGGGGAAGGTGTGTGTGTGTACCAAGGACATTTCCGGAGTTGGGGCTTGCACTGATAAACGAAGCAACAGGGCGAAACAAGCACCAACGAAGAATGATGGTGAACATGAAAACGTAAACGAGTGTTGTTAGTGTGATCGATCGCGCAGGGCAGGGTTATTGTGTTCCCCCCCCACGCGCAATGTTCTTTTGTGCTAGGTTCCGCTGAAAATTTAAATCATGGCACCCCAGTTCCCCGCACTTTTTCCGCAGCAAATCGACCGACACATAACAATTTGTTGTTCGCTTTTTTGTAGAGCCTTTACACATTTGTTTGGCTTCGTTCAGCCATGTGCAACCGTTGCAGAAATGTTCCCTTCGGTACATCTGTGCTGTAAAGTACGAAAAGAACAATGACAACATAGAAAGACTAAAGAATAAGGAAAGAACAGTCTGGGGGTGGCGAGATAGGGTGCAGGGCAATGGGGAAGTCTTCTTCCCTAATACAATCGTAGCAGCAACAGACATTAGACGGGATTCGTACGCGTGCTAACTTCCTCTGTCATAAGAATATGGTGCTTTAATGGGTCTTTCTACGCATGCTCAGGGGAGGTGGACTGCTCAAAAAACACGCATGATCGCGCCCAAAAACTTTGGGAATCTGCTAGGCCTGATGAACGCACCCACTGCTTCACCGGATCACCAACAACTGGTACTGGTCCTGCAATTGCTTGGGCCATCGCCCTCTGTCAAGCCTTACGTAAAAAGAAGTCAGCACATCGTCTCACATTGTTCTGCTCGCTGGTGCATGATATGGAGAGGGGAGTGTGTGAGTGAGTTTTGTGGAAAACTGCAGGGAGAACCTCAAAGTAGTTGTGCACAAGCGGAACTTACCTGCTTTGGTAAGCTTCGTGGAACGCGCTGCCGACTGCTAACCTTAAGTACCAACATGCATTGCTGACACACAACAACGAAGACACTCCCAAACATAGCGATTATCGCACTTGTGCTGCCTCGTGCCGCAAGTGCAAAAAGGAAAACGGGTCTGCCTGGGTGGGAACATGAACGGGGATGGGAATGGGTGGCGTCGTAAGTTGGGCAAAGGGTTGATTCGTTTCGGGTCGTTTAAGGTTGCGGTAGTCGACAGTCCTTTTCATTTCTCTCCTTTTTCAAGCAGTGCAGTCAGGTTCCGATCGGCCTGTTGAGCTTCACTCTGATGGTCCGCTACTGTAAACCCCTTTGTCCTAAAGTGGTCACAGCAGCGGGCACGCGCAAGCCTGCAAAGGAAAGCTCCAGTTTGTCGATTCCTGCACCAAAAACATGGGCAATATGTACAGTACAGCACCTCGCAGACCGAGCGGTCTGTTCAGGATGGTACCAGGCGAACAAACTGCCACCGGCTGAAAGAACCGTTGTAGCCGGGTGGACCGGTAGTTTCCTTTGTAGGTTTTCGCGCTGACTAGTGAGCGCCTGTACCATTTTCTCAATGACACACACGACTCGATCGGGCGCTGTCAGCAGCTGCTCCAAAGCATTGTCTTGGTGGTAACCCATTTACTGCGGCTTTTTGGATAGGTATGTCAGCCGCAGTCGGGGGTAAACATGCTTGGAAATTGACGAATGGGGGTACAAGTCGGACGCAACGTTTAGACACCAAGGGCAGGCGAGCTGGGTTTGTCTGGCCCACGTTCTGCACGTGTCCAGTAGCTGTGTGCGCTCCCTCTTGGTTTGTCATGTATAATACCGCGGCAGTCATTTCAGTACAGACCTGCTCAGGGAACCAAGAGCTCGCCACTGCGCAGATCGATGAGATCGGTGCGTTTCCAATTTCATAGCATAACGGGACGTTGTGCGGTGGTGAGCTTCTCAATCCCTCCAACAAGGCGGGATAGATTTTGCCTGCGGTGACAGTGGGGGAAAAGTCTGAGTTCAATGCTTGGTTGCATCCTACCTCATGCATGTTTCTTATGAGCCGGGGGGGAATCTTAGTTTAATGTTAAGCAGAACACAAGGGGAAAGTGAATTAGGCTCTCGCTGGTGTCAGTCAAGCAAAGGATGAGAGGGAGAGCGCTTGCTAGTAGGGGTATCTTACCTGTTTTTCGCATTTGATCCAGGATCATAGCTACATCTGAATCTGGCGCCAGATTCAGAACGGCCCAGGCGTTAAGTTCCGAAAGAGTTTTCCGGTTCCTGTTGTGGACCTGGACAAGGGGAGAAAAAGCTCAGTAGGGTCTTCGTCCATTCGTCCACTGTGGACTTCTGCCACCAGTTGCATAATGTGTCGAGCTTGCTAAAAGAACTTGCGCTCTAAAAGAGCAGTAGTGCAGCTTTCGCGTTCCTTGTCCACGAATTCCTGTTCCACAGCATCCTTGTCAACCCTTGTCAACAGGTCAGATGGCTCCCCACAGCAGTCATGTATCAGGGAGTATCATTTTTCCTCTTTGTGAGGACCACTGGCCGAGCCAGATTCGGACCGCGGTCCGAATCTGGCAACAGTAGCTAATCCCCTGAACGACAGCGAGTGTCAAGTTAGCCCACCCGAAGGGAGTTGGATTTTAAGGCAGTTTTCTACCGACAGATTGTTTGGGTAACCTCTTTTTGTGTTACCGTCGATCAATTTTTTCTTTGCAGTCTCTGGTTGAAGGGTTGGGAATGGGTGCTTTTTCACTCCGTCTTGAGACCGCTCGAGAGATAGGCAAAACAGAGACTTCTATGTATTCTGTAGAATTTGTATTCGGATGGCATCTCGGGCTGCAGCGGTAGTGGAAGACCAGGAGGAACGACAGGTGTTCGCAATTTTCGATTCTGAACGTGAGGTGAAGCCAGAAAGAGAGGGTGCCTTTGCTTTTACCGAGCTGAGGTTCAGGAAGCAACTGCAATAGTCTTTCAGGCACTGTGTTGGTTTAGAATATTTTGACGATTAATGTTGAGGTTTTCTGTATGAGTGTACAGATGGTTGCCGTTCGACTTTTTCTTTGTTCTGTGATAATCAGGTTAGTGCTTTTGGTGGATGGTTGCTATCCGGATGGGGGTTTTTTTCAAGTATCTCTGAGCTAGACTTGATTGGACGACGATATGTCGTTCTGCGACTTTGTTTTCTTTTCTTAGACTGTTTCTTGTGTAGGTTGCACTTCTTCGATTCTTCGTTAATTATTCCGGGCCTCGTAGCTGGTTGTTTCTACGACTGATAGATTTTCTTGCGGACCGTGCTGTCTTCGTATTTCTACGAATGGTCCGCAGTGGGTCATCGCCCCTGGTTGCTACCAGTTGCCAGCCATTGCGTTGCCGGCGGGCGCTGTGTGCAAGGCTTGCCGGGTGCAGGGTCATGTGCTAGTCATTGCATTGCCGGGCCCGGCTGCAAAAACTGCCAGAGACTCAAGATTAGCGTTCTTGCCTGCATATTTCGGGTACGTCCGAGCAGGGTTTCGTGAGGAACGTATCATCATAGCATGACGTCAGAGGAGCATACTTGATCAGAGTCCTGGCTCTCCTTGCGGAAACCCTGCGTCCGCCCATTGAACAACTCTGGCGAGGCACGTCTAACCCGACGCAGTCAACGTGCAAGACCGCTTTGCATGACAAAGCGGCACTTGTAACCGAACTCCTTTGTCCTCTATTTGCACAGAGGGAATGCGAGTGTATGTAGAAGGTTTCCAGTGTTTGGTAACAATCGAGAGAGAAAGGTTTGTGTGCGCAGCGCAGACACGAGCATACCCTTCTACAAGCACACATCACGATAGCAGTCTCAGACAGAGTGCCGTCTCCACTTTTGTGAAGCGAGCGAGAGAGAGAGAGAGAGAGAGAAAGAGAGAGCGAGAGGAATGGAAAAAAGGGATGGGGGAGGTGGAAAAGCGGGATGTTTATTATTTAAGCAGAACAGTGCCTTTCAGGCATTCTTGATGCTGGCTTCTTCGAGAGAGCAAAAAAAAAAGGGGGGGTGGGGTGGGGGGTGCATGACTCTGTAGCTAGAAATGGAGCCATTGAGGGGACTGGCAATATTTTTATCTTCTTTCTTTCACCAGAAGGGGCCGGGGGAAGGGGGGAGGGAAAAGCAGACAGGAAGTACGGCATGGCATGATATATTTGATCGAACCCGGAGCGTATCTGTTCCTTCTCTTCTGTTCAACCTTGTGGTGTATGTTTGTTCACACGATTTCTAGAGTACTTTCGTATATATTGCCGTTGAGAAGCTTGTTGTTTTTTCATGCGTCTTATGTCGCTCTAATGTCTCGACTGTGTTTTGTTTTTCTGATGCAGCTTGAGGTACCCGACTGCAAGTTGGGTCCTGTCACACGATGGTGTAGCCTTGTGTCTGACTGACAGAGAAACGTGTTCTTACGTTTTCCTTTTCTTGGCTGCTTGGCGTTTTGAGTTTTAAGTGTTGGGTGTCCTTCTTCTTCAGTGAAAGTTCGTTTTTTAGAGTGAAAGTTCGCTTGAGAATCCGGGAGTTTAGAGTCTTGGGTGACTCGGGTGGTTTTCCAGTTTTTCCTGGAACACCAACAGTAGCTGTTGTCAACGCAATCGCATCCATTCAGCAAACGGCAATGATAGGGGGTGGCGTCTTCCGTCGGTTGACGCGCTGTCTGTTGTCTTTTGACTTTCTGTTTTGTTTTTCGTATGACCGATCGTTCGCTTGCATGCTTGTGTGAACAGGGTATTTCTGGGGCGGGCTGCAGGGGACGTGTTCATTTCTCGTCATTGCTGTCACCAAGATGCCGCACTTGGCGGACGTCAGGGTCAGCAACGGGGTGAAGAAATCATGGGCATTTTTTGCCACGTGATCACCGAGTCGCGGAAGGCAACCTCCAGATCAAGTGAAGTTTCGAAGCAAAAAAAAAACGAGAAAGACTTTCCCCCCAAACCGAAATCCCATATATCCTGACAAACCCCTGTGCGGTATATGAATTCGCGTTGCGTTCTTGTTGTCTTTGCGTTTCACATTTATTTTGCGACGCTGTTTTTAGAGTGAAGGTTCTTCGCAGTGGACTCAGGCTGATGTACACTTTACAGCCTGAATGTCTTATTCAACTTGGATGCGCTTTGGGGCGAGCAGGCAGGCCACATCCCCCCTTGATTGGTGTGAGATTGATTTTTTTCTTTTTTGCCGGGAAAAGACAAGCATTGGGCGTCTTTTCGGCATCGAGCAAAAAGAGAAAGGACTTTTCTGAATGAAAGGTTTAACTTTTGTTAGAACGCTTGTATTCTTCTTGAATATTTTGTGCCGGGTTCCACTTTTCTTGGACCGAGCTGTGTTTGAATACCGTTTCTTGCTCGGCACATATTCGCTACAAACAGTACACATTTATGTGTGTACGCTCGATGTTGTTGTGTTCTTATTTTTTCATATTGGAGTGAGTTTTTAGATGTCAGGTTCGCTCGCAAACAGAGGCTTTTTTCTCTTTTTCCGGATGAAAGGGCAAACTAAGAAGGACCATTCTTCTGACTCCGACTTTTCCAACTCAAGCATAAGAGTTCACACAATACGTGTGGTTTGCAACTGGCGGTGTCTTCAAATTCGCATTTCCTACCGCAGCACTAACCAGATACTTTGCGACCAAACAGCAACTAAGAGAATGTCTCCATTTTGGCACCTCGATGTAGAAATAGAGAAGGTGTCAGCCCTGCTGGTGCTGATTCAAAACGAAGTCTGCCCGCATCCTGTTTTTGCTCTCTGCAAGCTCGCTTCTAAACTGTGTTTTGGGCCCCAAGCTTAAGCTTGTTGTAGCGCATCTATTCTTCCTTATTTGTGCCTCGGTGTGGGTCCATTTTGACGGCCTGTTTTTCTCATTGACCAGACGCAACAACACGTTTTTTTCTGCTTTGCCCCAGACCACACATGGCAGGTCTGAACGTGATTGTAGCAACAAATTGTAAAGATGGTTGGTTGATTGGTCCTCGGTCCGTGAGGGTCATTATTGTGTTTTGGATTTGCATCTGTCGGCCTTCTCCTTTTTCTTTTTTTTGCGAAGGCTTTGTTGGGAATCATATCTCATCCTCATAGCTCGGTATACAGTTTTTGAGAGTGATTCTGGGTTTTCAAAGTGCTTAAAATTTTCAAAAGACACAGCTTGCTTTTTCACGATCAGTGGAGGACGGCCACAGGAAACGGCTTTGGCTTTTACCTGTGTCTCCTTTTTCAAGCCATAAGCTCCGACAAAGTGCGAGCTTTGCTTTTTGAAGTGTTCTTTGTCTGCGCAATTGTTTCTATTCTTGAGTATCGTTACCGTTTTTCTTCTTTGCGCGCAAGCTTCTGTTGTTAAAGCTGGCCTTCAACTTGGTCGCCGACCCACAATTTGTGTTTGCGGGTCTCAAAGTGAAAAGAAATGGGCAGCTGATGGGTCCGGACTGGTCTTGGAGCCAGGACAAAATCGGCAAAAGGGACACTGCTGCTGCAGGCCAGGGGTGCTTTTAGTTTAGAGTTACAGTGTTTAGAGTGAATGTTTGCTTTGTTTTGTTTTTGGTTCTGTCTAATCAGGGTATTAGTTCAGAGGTTCCAGGGGTTTGCAGATATTGACCTTTTGCAGGGGGGTGGTTCTGAGGCGGTTTGTCAGCGCTTTCGTTTCGGTGGCTCGGGCTGGCACACCTCCGCAACATTGTCCAAAATCAACCGCGGCTCCAGCGCCCCCTTCGTGCGCACCGTGTAAATACCACCCCCACCCACCTATCTTTCCTGGAAACGCTGTGTTTTGCGTGTTTTCGACACTTTTTTCTTTTTTTCCCAGTCGACCCCAGTTTGCACATTTAGACCGTTGGTCTTAATCTGCAATGTAAACGAATCCCCTGGTCTAATACCGTTTTATAGATGTCGGACAGAATCGTCTTCTGCTCCTGCTTGTGTTTAAACTTTTCAGCAAAAGTTCTCATGTAATGCGTCTGTCAATCAACCGAAGTTCACTTTTCTGAGAGCGTGGACATCTACTCTTTGCCACGCCTCATTACGCATGAGAGAGTAATTTGACTTTATGCACTGCCAACAGATATTGGACCGGAAGGTTACAACAAAACAGGTTCACTGCACAGAACCGTGCCGCGAACAATATTTTTTAGTAGCATGTGCGAACCCGACTGTCAGGAACGAATGCAGCATAGAACTCTAGAAGAGATGCGTTGCGCGGGGCAGGCTTTTTTCGAAACGACCGCACCGGTTTCCTAGCCGCACCGTGTTTCGGTGACCACGTGTGGGAATACCGGAGTTGGGGCTTATGCTGATAAACGTTTAAGATTTGCTCTGTTTATATTTCAAGGTCTCCAGGACCAGTAGTGCAGAGTGAGAGATCGCTTGGGACTTCGAGTTTACGAGGTCTTCGGGGTGATCTTCGTTGAATGGATCATTTTGCAGGACTGTGAACGGTGTGCAAATTGATTCAGTATTTGGGGCGGTGCGGGTCGGTCTTCGTCTATTTTGAAGTGCACTCTCATTGTTTGGCTACAAGTTCAGGATTTTGCGACCGACAGCAAGTTCAGTTTAGTGTCTCCGGTTGACCGCAGAGGCTGCAGGGGGGAAGGAGGATGCTCGTTGTGTTTGTGGGAAGTCATTTGCACGCAAATGAGTACTGCTATGCACTCTGTGATGAGACCGAATCGGGTGCCCTAATGTGTGTAGGGGGTGAGTTCGTAGTACTTCGATATGAAAGCAGGAAGTTTAACTCCGGCTTCTTCATAAGTATGTTCGCTGGGTTGAGTACTATGTTTCAAGTGATCTATCTGGCTTTCATGAGAGCTTCACGAAGAAGTTGTCTGTGCTTACGCGACGGGATTCAGATTCGTTTTTAGAGTGTAAGTTGGGTTGAAACTCCGGGGTTTTAAAGTCTCCGGGTGAACTTCGGTCCCAATAATTAACCGACCATCAGCCGAGGGTGATACCACTAGGTGAACACCAGCTTCAGAAGCTAGGCCACATTTTCAGCTGAAGCACGAGCTGAGCTAAATGCACTGGTATTTCGGGTGACGCAAGGAGAAATATGCGGAATTCACAATTCACACCCGACATGCAGGTGGCCCTTCTTTTTAAAAGTTAAGTTGCTTGAGAATCCGTCTCCCGCATCTTCTTTCGCTCCATCGTCTGTAGCTGGAGTTCACCTGTATGTCGACATGAATATATTGGGCTTGTGTGGTTGGAATGGTTAGCGGACATTTGTGTCATCTTGGTTGGTTTGACCTGACCACGCAAGCGTCTGTTATAGTTTTGTGTTCGTCTGACACTGATTGCTTGCTTTTAAATCCCGCTGCAAAAAAGGGCGGGTGAACGGCAGTTCTGTTTTGTGATTCTCTATTCTCTATCTTCGGTTGTGAGAAGCCAGTAGTTGCCCAGAACGGTAACCAAATAGCTCGCGGAGGAGTGCACTCACGGCATGCCGAAGGACAAAGTACTTGACATTCGCGTGAGCATCACAGGGGTAGGTGTTCGGGGTTTTGGTTCGACCCATTTTCGTGTGAGGGTTTATCCGAGGGTCACTCGGGGAGGTGAGGTGGTTCACCTTGTCATCCAGTGATAAATGCATTGCTGTTGTTAGTGTGAGGGGTTGATAAGGGGCTGTACACTTGTGCATCGCCGCAACGGGCCGAATAGACACGGTCAAGGTAGAAACGATATGTCTTGAGCAACGAGGACGCCCAATGTAACTCAGACTTACAGCAAAAACTGCCAGGTTTGTCTGTGTTGAAGACCCTTTTTCCGACAAATCGCTTTTTCCTGAAAGAGTGTTCTTCAAACACCGTGGATTTGGAGCTTCCGGGCAATTTTCATCAAACAATACGGCTGTACTAGCCGTGTATGACAAGATTTGCAATGCGCCACCAGAATGTATTGGGGTAGGGACAACTTCCCAAAACCCGATACTCTCCGGTGGCATTCAGCAAATGGGTGTGTTTCTTGGTGAAAGATGCTCATATTCGCAACGCGTGTACGAAAGGATTTGATACACGAGCAGAGTTTCACAGTAATGCACCGCCAGAACGTATCAGGTTAGGGACAGCTTCCCAGAACCTAATACTCTCTGAGGTACCGGTATCTTTCGGCAAACAACTGGCGTTCTTCTTGTTGTGTGTTGCCACGACAACATTTGCAAAACATGGTCGTCACGCGCAGAAAACCCGTCGTCATTCTCCCCCCTCCCGAGGACGCAGAGCCGCGACAACACGGGAGATGACCGTGTCCTTTTCGGCTGCCTTCTGGAGGAAAAACAGCCATCTGAGTCTGAGCCGCGGCTCTGAAAGGTGGAGAAAGGACTTTTGTTTCTTCGCTTTTGTTCTCGAAAGGGCGGAGGTCGGTCGTGCCTTGGTTTCGTTCAATTGCACCAACTCGACGATGCTTCAGTACATATTCCCTGAAAACAAGGTTAGCTGGTACCCCCCGAAACCCCCGTATTGCGTAGTTCCTGCACAGTTCGTGTGGTACTCATTTGCTTGCAAATGACTCCCACTAACGCAACAAGAAGACGTAGTTCCTGCACAGTTTGTGAAACGATGAGGGCTACATTATAAGTGCACCATACCTTTTCACCACAGTGGCAAGTTATCACGGTGGTGCTGCACGGCTGCTTTCAACGTCTCAGATGCTTGTGTATAAAGTGTAGCCCTGCCCCCGTATTGCGCAGTTCCTGCGTAGTTTGTGCGTATAAGTCGATCTTTGAGTGCGTGAGCCGCGTAGTTTGTGCGGAGTTCTCGCGTACTTCGTTCTTTCGGTTTTCGGTTTTCGGGGGTACCATTTGCATACTCAAAATAGAAGAGTCCCGACGATTCCGGTGTCCCTGTGAACAAGTTCATTGTCTCGCCAGCTAACACAACCGGCCCGTAGCAAGGCAGCCGCCGCTCCTTACATGGAGCAAATCGGTTATGCAGGAGGCGGACCATTATCTGACCCCCTCTAGAGATTTTCGAGGCATAAAGGATGGGGGTTTCGTCCGGTTGGCTATTGAGGCTGGGAAGGCTGGGTGGTTGCTCGTGCTGGGTGGTTTCTCACTCCACCGCAAAACTTGGGCTCGGTATGTCATGGACAGCGGTAAGTGTAGACTCCCTGGCATCTACCGAATCCTCAGGCAGGAGCAGGTACTACTTTACGCGCGGGCCTAACATTGCGGTAGTCCACAGCGCCTTATACTTACGGTAATTTTTGGAACTGGAGTTCTTCCATCAAAGGATAAGCAGTATTGTTGGAAACCGGCGATGCCGACGGGTGAACCAGCGAGCCTCGTAGACGACACTGTTTTTGAAGACGTTTCGTGTGTAAATTTTCATTGCTTTTTTGTCTTACGTTCACCAGCGATCACTTTATTTTCCTGCAAGCGGAGGACTTAATTGATTTTCTGAGATCCGGCTAATAATTGGGGCGGTGTGTAGGTGAAACTCAGTTAGTGCACATTTCGTTGCTTGTGCTGTGTGTGTTGCCTGTCCCACACGGCTCTCAAAAAGCTTGAGTCATCGGGAACTTTCGGTAATCCAAGTTCTCTCACATTTTGGCCTCTGGTTCCCAAGGTTACGTTCATACATCACTTAACTTGGGCATCAGCAGAAGTTTGCCCTCGGCAAAAAAAGGCAATACTTTACGATGGTTGCAAACCCGTTGGTGGGTGCTCAGGAGCTGCCCTACACACAAGCCCCCAAAAGAAAGTCCCGGTGGATTTTCTCCCGTGAAATCTATTAGACGGTTTCTTGTTTACAATCACGAATACCTTTTTCTCCCCTGCGCCTTTCTTTGTGGAGCTGATGTTTGGCACGTGAGACGAGCATTCAATCCTTCCTAAGAAGATGAGGGATGATGCTCGAGAGATGGAGGGTTGTAGCGAAGGGGGAAACGATCACAGAAAGAAAGACGGTAGTATTCCACTGCTGCGCTGGAGAGGAAGGAGGGTTTGTTTTGATGCGATGCTGCTGGTGAGACGCGTGGTCTCCAACACCATCCGGTTTCACGGGAGATTAACCCTTCCTCGTACACATATGATGCGTAAACATGCCTCCAGTAGAGGACGAAGTCCGCAGCTTTGCGTCGGTCCGTCAATGCGACACGTTGACACAGCAAGAGTGCCATTGAGTTCCTTTGTAGGCATTCGTTGGTGGTTTCGCCACCTTGCGGTAGGCCCTCTTCAGCAACTCAGAAACTGCGAGGTTTTGAAGCCCACAGGTTTTCGATGATGCTCTCGGGCACCTTAATTGTATGATGTACGAGGTGTGGGAGTATCTGCCGGGTTTTGTTAGTTTTTTTTTTTTTTTTTTTGGGGGGGGGGGGGGGGGGGGGGGGGTTTGTTTCTTGGGTTTGAAGAGCGGGGAGGGGAAGGGTGGTCTTTGCAAGTCTTTCTTTGGACTGAAAGCTCGCTGGGGCGTTTTACCATTTCGAATTATTGTTTTTTTCGAGCTGGTTCGTGGACTGTTTTCTGCGCAAACTTGCAGCAGAGAACAACAAACACATTACTTTACCATTGAGGAGTCAAGAAATCTCTTGAGTTGGATCCGGAGGCTCTCTAGAAGTGCTACTGCTCCACGCAAACAGTCAGGCTGCACGGTGGGATCCAGCCTCAGAAGTGTTAAAGAGGGTGTGTCCGAGTCACACCCGGAAAAAGCGGCTGTGCTACAACCAAAACGCGTGTAAATCCACACCCAAAAAGCGAGTGTGACACCCGCTTTTTGAACTTCAGCTTTAACACGAGCTTCTGAGGCTGGACTCCACCGCGTGGGGCGGCCAGCTGGCAGCACCTGCGTGTTACTCTGAAAGGATCCTTACCGCCGGGTCGCATGTGCTATATGAGGGCCGATTTTAAAGTCTCCGGTTGACTGCAGGGAGGAAGCATGTTTCCTTGTTGTCGCCGCTGAGCGCGAAGCAACTTCAAGACTAAACACATGGGTAATCTCCAAAGGAGGCGTTCTTTTTTCTAACCTTTTTCAGTTGGCGCCTTCGTGTATCTCCTTTTTCGCATTTTCGACAATCCCGTAAGGGTTTGCGGGATTGTGTCTTTTCAACCGTTTTATTTCCCTTGGTTGTCCGGTATCTGTTTTCAAATCTCTCAATGTCCCCTTTTCACTCGTTCACATAAGGTTTTTAACCATTCAAGCGGTTCGTCGCGCAGCGTCTTCGCGGTCTTGATACATGCCGGATAGACGGCCTTCGTGCATGGCGTGGTTTTGGAGGAGGAACTACTAATTTTTGTAATGAAAGTTCGCTCGAAACTCCGACTCTTAGTGAAGATGTGCGTGTGTGTTTGCTTCCCGCTTCTTTTTAAGGAGTGAACGTTTTGTTTGGTGCGTCATCGGCTGTGTTATTCTTGATTTTCTCTTTGTTTTTCCTCCCGTGTTAGGTGTATTGACGTTTTTCGTTCTCAGGGAGAGCGTTCAAAATTCCTGGGATTCTCGATTACCCATTTGGGCTTGCGAAAACGCGTGAGGACAAAAGGATATAGTTGCCACATCCTTGTGAAGCTGTCGGTATTCCCTCGAGAGGTATACATACCGTGCTGGTTTTGCTTGTGCGAAGTTCCATATTTGGTTTTGCTATTTTTTGTCGGAAATGTTAGTGGCTAGATTTCCTTGTGGAATCATCGCCTCCCGAACAAAAAATAACTGTCAGTTCAAATCGCGGAACGGAGTTAAGGGAACCGCAGCTTTTTTTGTTTTCTGTTGTTTTTTTTTTTTTTTTTTTTTTTGAAGGTTGAGGCAGGGATTTTTATAGCTTTTCCTCCTCTCCAGAAAAGTCCTTTTCGCCCTCGGGGTCCTGTGGTGGATCCAAAATTAATTAGAATTGGTAGTCAAGAGGCAAGCACTACCAGGCGAGCCCAGGCTAACCCACCCAACCTCAGTGTTGGAACAAGAATCAGACGAAATGGTTAAGCTAATTTGTAAGAGAGGGGGGTCTGGGGGGCAGCGCCCCCCAGCGCACGGTACGGTACAGCGAAGAATTTCCATTTAATTAGAATTGGTAGTCAACGTTCGATTTTGAATCCAAATTTAATTAGAATTGGTAGTCAACGTCCGATTTCCGATCTCAAATTTAATTAGAATTGGTAGTCAACGTCCAATTTCCGATCTCACATTTAATTAGAATTGGTAGTCAACGTTCGATTTTGAATCCAAATTTAATTAGAATTGGTAGTCAACGTCCGATTTCCGATCTCAAATTTAATTAGAATTGGTAGTCAACGTCCAATTTCCGATCTCAAATTTAATTAGAATTGGTAGTCAACGTTCGATTTTGAATCCAAATTTAATTAGAATTGGTAGTCAACGTCCGATTTCCGATCTCAAATTTAATTAGAATTGGTAGTCAACGTTCAATTTCCGATCTCAAATTTAATTAGAATTGGTAGTCAACGTCCAATTTCCGATCTCAAATTTAATTAGAATTGGTAGTCAACGTCCAATTTCCGATCTCAAATTTAATTAGAATTGGTAGTCAACGTTCAATTTTGAATCCAAATTTAATTAGAATTGGTAGTCAACGTCCAATTTCCGATCTCAAATTTAATTAGAATTGGTAGTCAACGTCCAATTTCCGATCTCAAATTTAATTAGAATTGGTAGTCAACGTTCGATTTTGAATCCAAATTTAATTAGAATTGGTAGTCAACGTCCGATTTCCGATCTCAAATTTAATTAGAATTGGTAGTCAACGTTCAATTTTGAATCCAAATTTAATTAGAATTGGTAGTCAACATCCAATTTCGGATTCTGAATTTAATTAGAATTGGTAGTCAACGTTCGATTTTGAATCCAAATTTAATTAGAATTGGTAGTCAACGTCCAATTTCCGATCCCAAATTTAATTAGAATTGGTAGTCAACGTTCAATTTCCGATCCCAAATTTAATTAGACTTGGTAGTCAACGTCTCGCCTCCCACCACCCCCTTTGGCCCTCCGCCCCTGGCCCTCCTGCCTCCTCTTTCCCCGCCTCCGTTTTACTCTTCCTGCCCCCATGGCTTCGCCATGGCTTTCGCCATGACTTCGCCATGCCTTCGTCCCTCACCCCCGCTGATCCCGGTTGGTATTGACCCGGCCCTACCCCAACCCCCAGCCCAAAATTAAGGCAATTTTTTTTTTTTTCGCGCTCGGGGTGGCCCCGAGCCCCAGACCCATATATAAATCACTGAGGTTGAGGACATTTCTTTCATTGTAGGGGTTGGTGACTATTGTTGGGAGATTGAGTGCGATTAGTGATACCAAGTCAAGGGAGCCTGGCAGGGGGGGCCTACCATCAGAAGTTGTCGTGTGCCGCCTCGAGCATACTGTTGGTGGAGTCTAGAATGCGAGAATGATATTCGTGGCGCATTCCAATTCTGTTTGCCTGCTGCAAACACAAAAAACACCTCGGATGTGTCCGCAAGACAAGATCACGATCCTTGCATTCTAAGCGAAACGGATATGCTCGATTCTCTGTTCGAAAAGCCATTTTTTTTTTTTTTTTTGGCTCTGCTGTTTAGGCTGGATGACTTTTTTAGAGAGAGTAGCTTGAAACTCCTGAATACCCGGGGGTCTTTCGTTGCGCGCAGCGCCTGCGCGCTTATATATTGTGCCATACAATCTGCCAGTTGGTATCTGTGTTAGTTTTCTTTTGGTTTTG
The DNA here is from genome assembly GCA_030068145.1 of Diplonema papillatum. Classification (NCBI taxonomy): domain Eukaryota; phylum Euglenozoa; class Diplonemea; order Diplonemida; family Diplonemidae; genus Diplonema; species Diplonema papillatum. The sequence continues at coordinate 175,016 of JAPJBO010000105.1, forward strand.
GACAAAGCCCACGGGCTCTGTGTACGGGCGGTTATCAGCAATGTGATACCGTATCAAGCGATGCTCAGCCTTCCTGGTGCCGGAGATCTCCGACACTTCGTGCTCATATTGGGTCGTTCAAAAAGGGCAGTTTTTCCTGTGATACACGGACGTGCCACTGGAAGGGGGCAGGGGTTGCACAAACGTGCTTGGAATGGTCCTGTGCACAACACCGCACTGGGTCCTATTTGCACCGTGTTTTCGGTCCTTTAAGCCAGAAACATTAGGCGGACCATCAGTGTGGAAACTGTGGACAGGACAGTGGTGTGGGTCTGGTTTGCGAGGCAGCTGTTTGTAGCTCGTCACAGCCAGGACCACCCATGCTGCGAGAAGGAGGGGGGAAATTCTCGTATGTTGCGGTGTTTTCTAACGCATGATAAGGTGCAGAAGGCCGGTATAATATAGCGATTGGCCGTGGGCGTGGAGTGGGAGGTTGCGAGGGAAAAGTGGAGAGGGTGTCGCTCGTGTCGAGTGATGTATCACTCCGTCGTGAAACGGGTGTCTCTAACATGCCTCTGTATCGAAGAACATTTCTGGAGTTGATGGATGAAACGATAGACGAACAGCAAAAACTGACTGTGCAAAGTGCCATGCCTCTGTTCGCGCGAGTGGCGCTTTTGGCCTGTACCGGAAATGTTCCCTTCACTACGACGACCACATTAAAAAAAAAAAAACTAAAGAACAAAAGAAATGATGAAACTATACACTCTGAAAAAAAGCATGTGTGTGTGTGTGTGTGTGTGTGTGTGTGTGTGTGTGTGTGTGTGTGTGTGTGTGTGTGTGTGTGTGTGTGTGTGTGTGTGTGTGTGTGTGTGTGTGTGTGTGTGTGTGTGTGTGTGTGTGTGTGTGTGTGTGTGTGTGTGTGTGTGTGTGTGTGTGTGTGTGTGTGTGTGTGTGTGTGTGTGTGTGTGTGTGTGTGTGTGTGTGTGTGTGTGTGTGTGTGTGTGTGTGTGTGTGTGTGTGTGTGTGTGTGTGTGTGTGTGTGTGTGTGTGTGTGTGTGTGTGTGTGTGTGTGTGTGTGTGTGTGTGTGTGTGTGTGTGTGTGTGTGTGTGTGTGTGTGTGTGTGTGTGTGTGTGTGTGTGTGTGTGTGTGTGTGTGTGGTCGATTGAAAAAAAGTGATCATTTGTGTTCGTTTTTACAGGAACTGTGTGCCCTGTTGTTTAACCTCTAGTTCGCAACGCGCCAAGAGTAGCGTTAGTATTATTACGACATTCTTATGGCGCAAAGCACAGTCGGGAGGCAGGTACTGACAAGTTGATTTGGGTAACGTTTTCATCATTTCTGTTCTTTCCCCGCCACCCAAACACAGGGATTTTCCGCTTATGTGTTCACTCTTTTAGTGGGCGGGGTATGGGTGAAATAGACATTACGAGGGTAGAGAGAAGGGATGTTAATCGGGAAGGGGGGGGAATGGTATGACGCAAAAAAAAAAAAAAAAAAAAAATGGCGCATTCTTTTTGTTGCGCACTAGCGGAACTCACCTGTTTGGGCGAGTTGCACACGGCGTACCATTTTTTGGCATCAACAATACATTGTTAACACAAGAAAACGGGAAAAGGTTTACTTGCACTCAAATTCGAACGGTGAGTACTGGTAACAGTGAAAGCCGGCAAAGCGGCCGGCCAGGAGAAAATGGTGGAAGCAGAAAACGTTGGAATGGCAAAAGGTAGGGCAAGGAAGAACACGCTCTTCTCGCGCAATGACGGAACAGAGAGTGTGAACTAAATGAAAAAGGTGTCGAGAGTGTTTATAAGCCGGTTCACCTCCCCTGCATCGCATAGTCCGCTGCTGTTCATCACCGTGCACCACGTTAGCCCAGATCCATCACTATCACCCGGAGCAGTCACCGATCATCGCAGACTATAGCCACTGATGTCAACCTCTTACTTTCGCGGCGATGCAGATTATCGCCATAGATTCTTTGCATTCTAACCCAATAGCCTCTTAATTTCGCGGTCTATCACGGTCCATCAGGGGATGAACCGACTTAGGCTTTTCGCGGTCTTCGTGATATGGGCAGTTTGAGAAGAAGCTTCTTTTATGTTATACCGTCGATTACGGGGACGACTTTCTTTGGTTCAGACTAGGAAGCTCGCGAGTGAGTGCGCAGCACTACGCGGAAAGCCGATGACGGCATGGGACGAATTGCCCAGTCTCCAGGAGTGCAGCAGTCTGTTGCAGGCAGTCCGGGAGAGGAACGGAGCGATCGGAAAGGCCAGCATGGAGGCTCGACGTGCAAAATACTTCACCGGAGCGAGTGTGTCGGTCTGCTCTCTTGCAGCGTTTCCTTTGTATTTATTTGCGGTTTTGTGTTACCGTGAATTTTTTTCTTCTTTTTGGAACGTCACGTTAAGGCTGCCGAAACCATCAAAGTATGCCAAGAAGGGGAGCCCGAGAATTCCCCTGCTCTGTATGAAGGGCTCCGGGTACACAAACGTTTTCACGTTAGGAAACTCCCGCCCGTGCTGCACCAATTATTCTAAGCTTTCCGTTGGATTTCGGAGCTAACGGGCTACCTTTCGTCTTCTTCCCAGAAATGCAAGCAAAAACTTTACTTTTCCTGATTAGTTGCCTGCGGTTCGATCTGTTCGTGCTTTGCTTGCATTCTTGTCCCTGAAGTCTCGGAAGTGTGTTGAGAAAACATGGGCTCGCCTCTGTGGCAGACGATGGCGAGCTCCTCATTTCCGCCAGTATTCGACTAAATACAAGAAAAGGAGAGAAAAGAAAGTAAAGTTGGAAGTGCCTCAGATTCTGTACGGGTCGTGAGAGTAAGACGTGGGGGCAGGGGTGGCCTGGTCGGAGGTCGGGGAGGGCGTCTGAGGAGGAATCCCCACAGCCGGCGGTGAAGACATCGGCTGCCCAGCCAGTGGCGGAGAGGTATGAGGGAAGTCCATGTGGTATGCAGATGATTCCAAAGGAGGCTGCGTAGCATAGGTCGACGAGAGAGAATTGCTCCCTGTGCTTGGGTCCGGTAGAACCGGGGCGAGAGTCATGTTCATCGACATCATTGGGCAAAGGGTTGCCTTCGAAGAGTCGAGAGACGACGTTGAGGACGCGCAATCTGTGCTAGGCGAGCTCTGCAAGCTTCGCCCTTCAGCCCGGTTCGTGTTGGAATTTCCCTTCGTGTCCAGTTGACCTGACGTGGTTGAACAGCGGGAGCCGTTGCTTGCTGTCTTAACGTCGTCGGTTGTCTCGAGCTTGACTACTTTAGACATGACATCTTTTGTAATACGGCCGGACTTGACGTGGTCCAGCACAGTAGCACCGTGGCTCTTGAAGCGGTCTTCCAGTGATTGCTTGCGGTAGTGCAAGTGCAGCAACGGGCAGCTTTCGGCGGTGCAGCTGTTCTCCGAGTTGAAAGTCTCGCACTTCAGCTGGTTCCAGACGAGGTCAACCCGCACGCGCCACTGCTTCTGGCAGACGCGGCACCGAAGGGTCATCAGTCCCTTCGTGACTCGCACGTTGTCCCACGAGTTGTGGCTGCAGCATCGGCGCTTGCTGTACTCGGTGAGCGCTTGAGGTGTCGGTGCGTCGGCTGCTGGGGCCATCGGCTGCGCTGGGCTCTCGCCGCTGAAACTGCTCTCTGACTCGGATGCTGTTTGTTTGAAGGTTAGCCTTGCGAACGTGCGTCCTCAGAAGCACCACTTTCCCAAAAGCCAAGTGGGAACTGTGCAATACGGGGTCGAGCTACATGTTTCTACTCCACGTCGTATACACAAACACCTGCGACGCGAAGGTAGCCGTGCAAACCCGTTTCAAAGTTCAACTTACACGCACGAACTACGCCTGAACTGCACAGGAACTACGCAATACGGGGTACCAAAGAAACGGAATGTTCGTCACTACTGCAAACAGATGCAGCGGAGAACCGGAGCAGGATCAGCGACGAAATGTGAAAACGGGTTTTGCCTACAGGCTTTTCGTGTTGTTCTGCCGATGCGTTTTTGCTATAATTGTGTCTAGAATTTCGTTCGTCTTCTTAACCATGTTGAGTGCGCGAGTGGTGTCAGCCAACGCGGCACGTGCACAAGCTAGCGGCATACCTGTGGCGGCTGAGGCACTCGTGTGGCCCACATTGCGCGGTGGTGATTGGGTCGGGGACACCATCTGCGAGCTGTGCTGCCGGAAGGACGGGGGTCCGTGGGCCTCAGTCGAATAGCAAGACGTCGGCGGCGACGAAATGAAGCTGCCGCCGACCGGAATGTTGACCGCCGGAGGTATGGCAGCCGCCGCCGGCACCGCTGGCGGAAGCAGCGGCGGTGCGACACAGGACCCTGCGGTGTAGCTGCAAGGCACACGTTCCACGGCTGCGTGGGAGACGTGACCACACGGCTGCGGCAGATGCACCGGCTCGTGCGACATCGGCTGCCACATCGGGAGAGCCATCGGCCTGGTGTTGGCATCTTTCGCCATGGGCGGGGCCTGCGGATACTGCATGAACCTTTCATCGCCAGCCGGGGTGCTGTACATGGGCCTTTGCTCTCCCTGGTATACCATACTCGGCATCGCAAGAGCGTTGGCGGCGTTGGTGCAGCTGAAGCGTTCGATGTTGCCGAGAGTCATTGATTTTGGTTTAGTGGCGGGAAAAAAGAAGAAGCGAAGAGTATACAGCGAGGATTGGGAAAGGCAAGGTGCAGAACGAAGCTTTCGCAGAAACAGCAACAGTCAAAGAGAAGGAAGTGTCTCTAAGAATATATTCGAACAAACAGCTAAGGGCCAGGGGCTTGTGTGTATGCTGACTTTTGGTTTCTCTGTTTCGGGTTCTCTTTGTCTCTCTAACAAACACAAAGGCGATTACGAACCAGAGACGGATGGGAGAATATGAAATGAAATGCAACGGAACAAAAAAGGCCTCGTCCGCTTAACTTCTCTCCCTTTTTCTCAACAAGTCAAGTTGTTGGAAAAAGAATGGACGAAGAAGGAAAGAAGATATTATTTTTCGCGATTTTCCTCTATGTATGTGTCAATGACGGAGGGAGAAGGTGTCTCACTTACCCTGCAAGCCTTTTCTTAGGCGTAGGTAGTGCGTATCTTTTGTAAGCCTTCTTTAACTCCGAGCTGGATGGGAGAAGGCGTTAACAAATAACAAAAAAAAACGATACAAGACCGAAAAAGGAAGGGGAGAAAGAAATAGGATTACACGGGGCCTTAAAAGAAACCGAATCCGTGAATCAATGGGCGAAGGGACCTTTTGGTCGGACCGAGGAAGCTTACTTTGCTATTGCTTGCTGCTTTGATGTATGTAAATGTAGTGAACCTTAAATCGAGTGCTATAGCGGGGAGACTGCTAAGCGTGTTGATGTGAGTGATGTTGTAGTTTTTGTGATTCCGGCAATATGTTTTCTTTCTTTTCTATTTCGTCTCTTGTGGACTTCCTTTGTACGTGCCGGATGAGGGTGTCACGCGCTGTCGGTTGTTCTAGTCGTTTTGTATCGTCTGCTTCGAAAAATGGAGAAAGAAAGGGTGTCTGCTTTATTCTTGTTCAGTTCAGTAGTGGATGTGTACTATGTAGCGAGGATGTGTAGTAGGTGTATCGTGTGTGCTCTAATCTTTTGTAGAAATGCGTCGTGCGCTGTGAGGAGGGTGGTGTTGATGATTGGTATACAGAGGGGTACTAGCACCCAAACCTCCCAACTTGCGAGGGGGAAGACTCTTTTGATGGCTTCTGCGCAGCCCATATACCCTGGGAGGCACGGCAGAATACCAACCAGTGCCTGTGGGGGGCTCATTCAGAAGCTTCAACTGCTGGGAGCTAAATGAGCGTGCCGAAACACCCGAAAAGCGTGCAGCGGGTTTGCGGGGTTCACCCGAATCCCGTGAGTTTCGGGTTGTTGGTGACGGGACTCTGGGCAAATCGGGCTCTCCCCCGTGAAAAGCGCCCAGCTGCAATCTGCAGCCTTTCAAGCTGAGATCCTCCCGGACTGCTCTCTCGCGGGCCTCTTCGTTGCCGTCCTCGTAACCCGGCTCCCACAAACCTGTATTTTCCTCGTGGAGCGGCACTTAGACACTTCTGTAATCCGCGATCCATGCGGTTGCTGATCTCAAAAGACGGCCTACTTGCAACGTCCCAGGCCACAGAAGTGTTGTGGTCATCCTATCACAAGGCGTGCATCTATCCAGCAAGCAAGCAAACAAACGGCAGACGAGGGCAACATGGGATCCCCACAAAACAGGATCGAAAGGTGAGCAGAGTCCGCGAGATACTATACTCAAGCAGTGAAGATCACGTGCGCCGAGCATTCCCTGCGAGTCTTGCAGAAGCGAGGATCGGCTAGTGGCAGGAAACTCATCGATTGCGCATTTGGGGCGCCAACGGAACTGAGTGTGTCCACAGGGTGCTGAGGACACCACCAGCAGGGTGGCGTGGAAAACACGGCTTTCCAGGCTGTTGTAGATGCAGGTAACGAGGGCAAGCTCGCTTGCGTCTTTCGGGTGCAGTGAAGGACGCTGTTCTGAGCACACCCACAGGCTCATCTAGACAGTGATCAGCAGGTCGCATCATTTATTTGGCGATAATCAAGAACGTTGTTTCGAGCACCTTTCCAGGTGTACCGCAGAGCCGGCCTCCACAAACGCTACAAGCCCGCAGAGAGGACACAGGGCGGCACTGGTGTCAAGTCTTGCTTACTGGGATGTGGAATGAAGCGTCTCCACTGCCGTCAGTCACTTTTCTGCTTCGTCGCCGTTTTGCTCTGCCCGTAGCCGAGCGCCAGGTACATCGAGAAGAGCAGAATATCGACGAACAGAGAAGCCACGATGTACTGTGAGAAATGTGTGGGGATAGGTGTTTATCCATGCGGAAGGGAGGCATCCGCCGGAAGCCTTGCAGTCAGTAGTGACCGCACGAGGTGCGGGCAACGACCGCAACGTGCACAACATCGAGTTGTCCACAGCCGACGAAGAACATAATTGAAAGACATACCTTCACGACCAATCGCACAGGGTCGGGGGTCCCGGGTATGGGGGGGACGAATGCCGCGGGCTCGTACCAAAGGAGGCCAGCTGCCATCAAGAGGCAAGTGAACATCTTTACTTTTACCTTCAGTCCAAGGTTCTCGCTGCTGTACAGCGGGCTGAAGCACGCGTGCACCAAGAAAACCAACATCGCTGCAGATATACACGGCAGCTGGCTGCTGAAGAGCCTTAACGGTTTGCCGCGGAGATCTTTGTCGGTCTGGGTGGATCAGGAATCGCCAGCAGCAATGTCTTACATGGTCTTGTGTTGCCCTTTTCTTCTCCGTTTTTCTTGTTTCAGGGTTTTAGAGTTAAAGTTCGCTTTTTGCAACTCGGTTTTCAGTGGCGTGTGGGCCTCTATGTATTCTGGTCGAGAGGAAACGGCAGGCAAGATGCGTTGGGAAAACGTGGACCGTTAGTCCTCATTTCTCGCTGCTGTACTGCACTGTGACTGTACTCGCTGCGCTGCTTGTCCGCTGGTTTCGGGATAGGGTTAGGCCTTATTATTGTTGTGATCTTCGTAGTATTGGCTTACCTGTCGTTGTTTGCTCTTCGCTCGCTTGGCGGCAGCACTGTGGGACTCTATTTGGCATGGTTGAGGCAAATGGGGTCAACCATTTGAATGCTACCCTAAGACCAAGATTCTCGCTGCTGTACTGCAGGGTTGAAGACCGCGTGCACCAGGAATAATCCGCATAGTTGTTGGTGGCGCACTGGTCCGGTCAAGGAGAAGCACTCCAGAGATGAACTCAAACATCTTCGTCATTCGTGTGGCAGCAGCTGAATGGGATGGGACGGCTGGCAGGTGAGCAGCGACACCTGCCCTATTAGAGTGTAAGTTCGCTAAAAGATCGTTTAAAGCGTACCGGGGAAAGCCTGCTACACGGGAGCCAAGCTTCACGTGTTCGGCGGTACTGCAGAGAGCTACGGGCCTGCGGGTGAAGTGGCTACCAATTTCCCGAACTAAAGCATCAACGCGTGGCTCACCTCGGGGGGCTTGGCGCTTGCGCTGAAACACAAAATTGTAGAGACGGTCAGCCACAGGACAGAGCAGAGTTGTGGAACCGTGCTGTCTTCGACAAGCTTTGCAAGCTGTGGTTGGCCGTCACCGTTCTACGCGTGTCCGTACATTTGATGAAAGCTCTTCTATTTGGATTTACTGTCATAAAATGGTCCATCCCTCAAGCAAAGGAGAACAGGACGAGACAAATAAAGAAGAAAAGAACGAAGAAGAAGACAAAAGACACAAAGGCAAGATAAAAGAAAAGAAGGAGCAAAAAAAAGGGGGTGAATGAACATTTCCGGAGTTAGGTTCCTGCACGTGTTAAACGAAACAACGGACAATCGGCAAGCTGACGAAGAAGATTCTTGTTATTTTGCGTATGCAGGGAGGAAATCTCTCTTGGGCATTGGCACTTTTAGCTAATTTTTTTGCATGACTTTCTTATGTGCAGCCGTTGTTCCGGAGATGCTCCCTTCAGTACAACTGGAAATAGCCGGGGGGGGAAATACTAAGATCGCAAGCTCACAGAGGGTGGGGGTATGCAGTCACTGCGTGAAAAACTGAGCCGGTTCTGTGGTGACATGTTTGAGGTTTGTAGCAAATGAGGAGCTCATCAGGCAACAAGACGGGGGTGTCGACTGAACTGAAGTATTCAACGTGACATGATGTTCGATTAAGACGCAAGTGAAACGCCGCTGATAACAACGGTGGCAAGCTCACACTTCGTTCAACATTGCATGGTTGTGGTAAAAGCGTCGTTTTCGCGCTGTGGAGGATACGGTTGAGGATTTTAAGCCAGCAAAGCACATGGCGGACTACCGTGCAACGGGGAATTGGTGTTCATCCCACCACTAGCAACCACAGCTGAGGCAGCGGAAGAGGCCTAGCCTCGGGTTTTGTAGAATGTCGAAGCGATCGCGCCTTCCCGTGAGGATCAAACGCCAAAGCGGCTTTCAATGATGGCCGGTCGCCACAGAACACAGCGGTGTTCAGTGAGGGAGGGGGCGAAAGAGGAAGAAACTGGACGAAACAACACCAAAAAGAAAAAGGGGGTGTGAAAGAGAGAAAGAGAGAGAGTGAGAGAGAGAGAGAAGAAAAGGGGTGGGCGGTGGGGTCAAAAAGTGCAGGCAGAAGTAAGAACGACCCCCCCTCACGTGCTCGAAGGAGAATGTGTGACCAGAGGGCCGCAAGCGCCGTATCGGCAGTCGCCTGTACCGAATCAATACAGGGGGGGAATGGCAAGACTCTTGTATTATTTCTTCTTCTCTTGCGCTAGCACGAAGGCCGCCATCTGAAAATCACAACCCAGGAAACACGGCCGCCACCCCACACAAAGAACTGGTAAAACCGAAAACCGTGTGTTCATTCAACAAACGCTGAGGCACGTCGGATGAAGGGAGCCGGGGGGTCTTTGTTGGCTAGACCGCGCGAGGGTTCAGCTTCGTAGGCCATTAGCGGCTCGATGGCCGAACGCTTGCTGTGCCAACTCAGACCTAAGGTTTTGCAGGTTGACGATGGCGCCCCCCAGAGCTAACTTATGCGATGAGCATGTCGGGCCGTTTCATATTTGAGATAAAACGTCTTTGCTGGTAGTTTTCGGCCATCCTCGTTGGACTCTCGTTCGGCTAATAACTTTCCTTTCTAGCTCCCAAGACGCTGTGTTTTGAGGGAGAGATAGCCTCCGTGTTCGTCAAAAAGAGAAGGTTGGAGTGAAGAAGCGGAATACAGGAGAGATACATACGATGCGAGAGAGAGATGCAGGGCACGCGAGGAGGCGGCGCTGGATGACGGCAAGAGCAGAACGCTTCCTGAAGCGGGTCTTTGCCATGTTTCAGGCATCGGTGGCCGGGAGGGCAGCGCCCAATGGAGCGGGCCAACCTTTTTTCGGAAACATTTGAACTTTTAATGGCATGCAATGCACATGGATGGTGCGCAAGACCCGCGGTGCATGCGCGAAGGTCTGGTGGAAGGAGCTACCGTGAGGGAGAGGCCCCCCATCCTCCCATTTTTTACACGGTGGACCGGGGCGTAAAAAGCGTCACAACTTGCGGCCATGTGCTGAGTGCGGCCTGTTAGGCAGTGTCCAACCGCCTTGGATCTACCTGTCATGGGGATCCCGACACCCTGCTGCTATTGCTGCACCTGAGCGCTTGCCGTCGATTTTCAATGCTGTTGCCAACACCAAGCGGGACTCAGGGTGCAGACCCGTGCAACTGGGAGCGGCGACGAAGTCTGCGGAACAAAAATGAGGCGCAGCCCGGCCGAAGCAGAAGCACTCAAGTGCACTGCAAGTCTGGGACAGTGCGATGGACCTTCCTCCGGAGGGGGAGGGCCACTCACTCAAAACTCGACTTATATGCACCCTCACTCAAGTCCCTGCAAGAACGCAAGCGTGAAACAGCCTTTGGTTCGGACTTCTAAGTGTCCCGTGTAGGATAACCCTCACCCCTCCCGCCAAAATATCTTTTTCTCGGCAAGCCACTCGCTGGATCTGTCTCAGATACAGGAATGGTCACAACCACTATGGTGTCCTTCTCAAAGAAAATGCCTTATGGCCCACCTTCGTGTTTTGCTTATTTTTCTTTTTTTCCTCTTTCTTCTTTGCGTTCGTTGTTTTCGTTTTAAACTTTGCTATCTTTCACAATCGTAGAGGAGCTTTTCTCTTGGGTTATGGCTTTGGTGCTTTGCCGCGTTCGTTCGGATCGTAGGCACCGGGATACTCGTTATGTTTAGTTGCTTTCTTTTTTTAGAGTAAAAGTGAGCTTGAAACTGAGGTTTGGGTTGCTTTTCCTTTTTTTTTTTTTTTAGAGTGAAAGCTTTTGCTTCGCCGCTGCATATTCAGCTTCAAGACTGAAAACTTCTCAAAGGATTTGTTTCCTTCGCTCCGACAGAACAAGTGGGTGGACAGGGCGGTGTTGCCAATAAAAGGACTCTGGTCAAGGGTTGGCTGTATAAAGTGAATGCCTGCGGAGCACACCACCGAAAGTCATGAACGAGTACTAAACACGACCTGGATATTACATAGCGAAACGTGGCGTGACAAGACCAGGATATCTGGCGTACTGTTAGGCCGTAGTGTACGTGGAAATGGTACGATAAACCCGCGTGTCTTGATACACCCAGAATTTCGAAGAAATGTGCTTCGGAAAAAATCGGTAACCTTTTGTATTCATATTGATTCCCGCTTTTGTGCAGCGTGGAAAACAGTGAATCGTCACCGGGAACACAAACAGTAAGTTGTTCCATCAGAGCCGCTTTGGGGGCGAGCCACGGTATCTACAACACCTGGGCAGGAGGGGGATAAGCCTCAAAACCGAAGATCCTTGGTGTTCCTTTCATAGTACGGGAAGGACACCTTCCTAGAGGAAGATCTTAGGTCAATGCCCGTGCACGTTTGCACGTTCGATGCTAGCACCGTCAAGTCTTCGAAAACGGGAGCGGAAAAAAAACGAGGAGTGCAAGACTCCGTAAGCAAGGAATGCAACCATGAGGAGTGTGGTATCTCCTGTATATTTTCTCTTTCACCGCGGTGACGTGCACCTAGTCGTCCAGTTGGGTGGAAGGAGCGTTGGAACGGACATCAGGAAAATTAAGCCGGTGTAGGGTCATGAGCGACAACCTTGTTTTGGAGGGAAAGAGTGAGAAAAAAACGGAAAAGAAAAGGGCGGTAAAGAAGAAGGAACGTCGCAGAAGGAAAAGAAGAGACTTGGCTTCTTCATAAATGTTTGCGAACGCCGTCGATGAACGAGCGGGAGGCGGGTGCTGCGGGGCTGTCTCTCGAGAAAGAACCCATCAGACAATCCCACTCTGGATTCACGCGTGCAAGGCACGTGTGAAAGAGTTAGAGCTTGCAGGTAGACTTTCGGGAGACGGAATTCTTCTTGCTCGCAGCAGTTTCGTGTCGGGGATAACCACGCGACGCAGAGAAAACTGGCAAGTACATGTGGCTGATTGCCGGATGGATGCGGACAACTGCGCCTTTCGTACCACCGACACCCGCTGGGTGCTTCCGGGTTACGCGCAATCGGGGGTTTGAAACATGATAATCAAAAGCCTGCACCCACGTGGCGTTGACTGTGGCTGGTCTTTGTAAGGGCTGCCCCCTTGATGCTGCTTTGATCAAACTCACACTAAGCTGAAGCTGAAACTATTTGTGTACTTGTGCAGTCGTTCGTTTGGGCCTCTGTCCACGGACTTTACGAAAGCTGTAAGAGGTGACGACGCAGTTTTCTTCGTCTGTAATAGGTAACGGGTATATAGCTGCCAGCCCCCGGCCGGGACACGATTTCCCCCTCGTTTTCTCTGCAACGGGAGCAGCGTCCCTGGTGACAAGCTCGGGGCCTGAGGCCTGTACGTGAAGGAAAGAAAAGGTGAGCGACAAAAAAAAGAGGGAGTCGTGCAGAGCAACCCTTGTTTGGAGGTAAAGAACTCTTCCTGTACCTTCCTGGGTGAGGACAGCCGGCTCAAAGTCAAAGGTGAGGGGGAAATGCAAGAGCGGGCTTAAAAGGGGTACGCAACACCTCCAGGGCGGGGAGCATTTTCTTTTTTCGACTCAAGCACCGGAGTTTTGGAATCTCCGGGATGACGTTCGGCGCATGTACTTTAGTGCATGCTATTTATTTATTTTTTGCTCGCTCCGTGTTTTTCTTTCAAGAGTGAAAGTTACTTGCTGTCTGAAAAGATGTGAGCCCTCTATCATTTACCGGCGCCGTACTTGAGACTGGTTTATGAAATGCAGAGTAGGCTTTGTGCCGTACCTGTCGTGCACCGTGCCGATCAACCAGAAATATGCGGATACCTTCTGATTGAACCTGAGTCCCCTCCAGCCGAGTTCAAAGTACCACAGATAGACCCCCACGTGTTCGATGCCCAGTGTGTAGTCACTAGAATTGCTGTTCCCAGTCGGTTCTTGGTACCAGTGCCGGGTTTCTCGGAATATTGTCAAAAAGCACGGCAGGATGCATGTGTTTCTGTTTTGCTCGTGCATGACTGGCGACACATTTCTTCGAGTGCAAGTTTGTGAGCGAGAGTACCTTCTATGTATGCTGTGCAGTCGAAGGTTTCTTTTTCGCCGGCGGGGTACGAACTGCTGTTGCCGACGGCAACAACAGTTTTGTACCGGATATCTCCGGTGTATGTAGCTGGCAATGTCAATTTGCATTGCTTTGATGTCCTGGCAAACTGCGCACTAAGCCAGTCACCCCTATCTCCCTCGAAGTGCATCGAATTGCATGCTGCTGCCTATCGCAGTCTATCAGCTGTCCATCAGCAGGGGGTGGAGGGCGTGGTTTCAGGTGGAACGGCTCGCTTAACTCTCCGGGTTCGTTTTATTTTGGAATCGGATTCTTGCGGAATGTTCCTCTTGGAGCCAGGGAGGGTATACAGCAGAACAGAAAGGAGCCTTGTAATATCAAGCAGGCCATTTAGTTTAGACTGTTCTTGTATAAGATTTAGAGAGAACTGCTTTTGTTTTTGTATTCCTGTTTTCGTCCTCTCCCTCCCCTCGCTGTTTCGCAGTAGGAAGAGGCTTTCTAAGCGACAGAGGCTCGGATGCACTTAAGCAGGAGCCAGGGCAGGGGAGCGGAAAGGTCACAGAACGAAGAGGCCATACTCGCGGCTGAACAGTCTTCCAAGAGAGGCGGGGTGCAACAAACGCCATGTACTTGTACTTGTCGTAAATCACATAGTTCCGTTTGCCGCGTGCTAAGACACTTCTACGCTACTTTTCACGTCATCGAATGTGCACGTCACTGTACTTGCTTAAGTGCACGTCTACATGGGAACTTTGAAGTACACGACCACACGACTACATGTTCAGCATTGAGTTCTTTTAAGTACATGGACCACATGGATTAGCATGCACTGTTCAGCAGGGGTTGCCATGTAGCCCATATCGGTAGTGTCCTGGTAGTTGTTGCCTCAGCGGCAATCTGATTGCTATCTGTGTCTTCTGTCAAGTAGTTGTGGCAAAAGGCCTTATTTAGCTGGTAGATTTTTTGCCTGTATTTTGTGTGGGGTACAGATGGTCAATGCGCCACGGGCCACGAGTATTCGAACTGGAGTTCAATGAAGCAACTGTGATAGTCTTGTGAAAAGGAGGTGGACAGAACCCAGCATGTTTTCAAGGGGTGGTGGAAGGCCTATGACATGCCCAGGTGGCCCAGGAGACGGCTGCATCATTGCCGCGGGCTTGTGTGCAAAGTCCTTTTTTATCGCGCAGAAACCTTCCCCAACGACCGATTCTTGTAGTCGACTGGGGTTCGCCCTTTCTGCTTCAGCAGAGCAACAGAAAATACGCACAGAGCATATCCAAAAGAATAGTATTGCCGAAAAGGTGAGGAAAACGTGGGCGGAAGGTCTACTAAGTAGACAGGTAGACAGCTGGACAGAGTTGCGAATCGGGTTTTTAGAAGGCCGGCTTCCCGGCGTTAAGGCCTTGGCGAATCGGGGACGGGGGGGTCAAACGTGCGTCGCCGGCGGTCAATTTTCACAGTTTGAGTGGGTGGCGGTGTAACTCCGGGAAACCCGTCCAAAAGCACCAATCTGGAACCTGGTACAGGGCGGTTTTATTACGATTTCGGACACTTTCCACCACTTCTTGACGTGAGTCGCGTGGCCTAAAAAAGAAGTGCTGATATGCGGCCGTCGCATGCTGACAGCCCTGTTCTGGGAGGGTAAGGTTGTAAGAGCGTGCTTGGAATGGCGATGTGCTCAACACCGCACCTCATATCTGCACCGATCCTGGTCCTTCAAGCTACGGACACACAAGGCGGACTATCCTCAGCGCGGAGTTTGAGGGTCTGCAGACAGGACTGCGGTGTGAGTCTTAGCTTTTCGAGGGGGGATCGTACTAGAGATCCTACTAGAGATCCTACTAGTGTTAGGAATGTTCCTGTCGTCGTTTCTTCCTCCCATGGCTCTCTGTAATGAGTTGTTTTTTGGTTGCAAATCGGGGGGTGGGTAGTACAAAACAGAGCGCGAACACTACAAAGGCAAACAGATTACAAAAGTAAGCCTTTGTTGTGTTTTTCGCAGGTAAAAGGAGCTCCTGAAGAAACCAAATTAAAGAAAAGGACGGAAGAAGGAAGGAAAAAAGAAACCAAAGAAGAAGGAAAAGAAAAGAGAGAGAAAAAAGGAAAACGACAAACAAAAAGAGAAAATGAAGCGAAGAAAGAAGAAGAAAAAAAACGGGGAAAGAGGAGGGCATTTGCATCCGACGCACCAGGGACAAAGACCCCTCGGGGACGTGTCAGTTAGACTTTGGCGGACACTTGCCGGCATAGCGAAGAACCACGCCACACCCCCACCTTCATATTTTTTTGACGGACACATGACGGCATGGCAAACCATGGCTTCGTCCTGTACGTACTGTGGCCGACGCCCCCGCCCCCCCCCTCCTCCCCCTTTTTATCCCGGTGGCGGACATATGGCAGCATGGCAAACCATAAAAAATAAGCCCGAGACTCCCCCCCTCCCCATGCCGGACAGTGTCCGCCAAAGTCTAACTGACACGTTCCCTTCGCAACAAAAAGTGTAAAGCACGGCGCAATCCCACATGCACGCGACTTGGTGGCACTATGTGTGTGCAGATAGTGTGCTGGTGGTATGTAGACAGCCCAAACTGATCTTTGAATATGCGTTCGTCCTGAAGTATGCTTGATCTACTGCGGAAGGTTGTTGGAAACTCGCGCGTGCTGACACTGGTTTCGTGGGCATGTTCCGTATTGCAGCGGGAGACTTGGTCTCTCAGGTGTCCGTCGGATAATATTCCTCTTCTGAAGAAAGAGAAAGAGGAGAGAGTGCGTGCGTGGGTGTGATGAGAAAGGGAGGGAGAGGCATGCGGCCACGAAAACGAGCAACCGATTAAGAACGGGGAGCAGCCCGATCACCACGATTTTGAACACAAATTGTTTTTTTAGTGCAATGAAAAAACGCGTAAAGTAACGCCGGCGCAGTCCTAGTTTACCGTCGATCCCCCGAGGGACGAAGCAGCATGACTACCGACTTCCTTTTTTCTGTTTTGTGCGGGAGTGTGGGTGACGTGGACTCCACTCGGTTCCAGACTGCTTCGGATAGCAATGGAGCCGATGTTTGCTAGATATCTCCTTTGTAAAGTGAATGCCCGCATCTCTCTTGCCAGGATACATGGCTCAGGCCGGCACTGAAAAAGCGGATAGGGTGCTTTTGCTGTCTGTGAAGATGTACAGGTACAGGGGAGTAGCCGTGAGCTAATCGCACCCCCACTTCTGTTGTTTGGTTCGAATATTTCTTGTATGGATCCCGTCCCGAGCCAAACTTGCGCCCACAGGGGCGCTGTTGGAACCACAGCGCTACGGGAGGTAGGTTGCAAAAGGATGCAGCTAATTCTGCGCCGGGAATTCGACGACGAGAGCACCGCCCTGCTGCTGCTGCGATGAAAGCAGAAACACTCGGATGGCACTCGACAGGGGCTGGAGGAAAGACGCCAACAAAACGAGGCTCGCTTACCAAACGTCAAAACGGGCTACATCGGCTGCATACGTATGCATTTGGCTGCATGTGTTTGCACGTACTCAGCTGTGAGACATCGAACACCTGGACGCGTGACACCGAGAGACTGGGGACGGCTTTCGATCTCCCTCCACCCTACTCTTTCGTCTTCAATCCAGTCTGGTCTGCAAAACAGCACGAGGTGCATTTGCAAATGTGCGTCACAGGTGGGCGATGATGATTGGTTCCTCCCATCTTGAAAAACTCCTTTCCCCTCCGTCCGTTTAGGGTTCGTACCCCATACCATTTTTAGAAAGGCAGACGTCGCCTCCCACTGTAGTCTTCACGGTTAGTGAGAAACTCGATTTCTCAAAGGGGCAAACAAAATAGTGGGGGGGGGGGGGGGACAAAATGCCCGGTGGATCCTGTTTAAGATCTGCTTTCGGATCTTGGGAACAGGGGTGGAGGAAAAAAAACGGACATTTCTTTCTAGACGGTTTCTTTTCATTCTCTTCTCGCGAGGCTATTGCTGGAGGGTGTGAAGGTGGAGGAGGATAGGCACAAGCTGACGGGCTGTTAAGGTCACGGCCGCAAGGAAGGCAGGAAGGGGGGGTCAGAGGATGAGCTGGCGCCACAAGCATCCCGACGACTAGGCAGACGCCGAAAGGTGTGATGCGCCTTCCTTCATCTGGGGGGGGTGTGCTGTGTGCAGAGCATTGTCTCACGCACATGCCGTTCCGTAGTCAATCGTCCGTAAGCAAGGGCTGGTTTTTAGAGTTTGAGGCTTGAGAACCAGCAAGAACCGGTATGGTGCCCCTTCGAAGGTGCAAGACTCCAAGACGATTTGGTTGAAATTGCAGTAGGGGCATGAAAACTCTTAGAGCAGCCCTTTGCCCTTTGCTCTACATGCACGCTGCGCCTCCCAGGATGACAAGAGATCACTAACCACGTGCGTGCAAACGTCGACTGAAGTTATCGCTGATTGGGCAAGCGCTACCAGTTTCACAAGAGAACATTACAACCTTCAGGTTGCGGTTGGCTAAAGTTAAGTTTAACCAAACTCGCTTCTCCGGGAGAAGGCAGTCGTCCAGCATTCCTCCTAGGACTGTCGGCCACGAGGACGTGTTCCTTCTTTTTCCCTTAAGAAGGGGCTCTTTCGCACAGAAGTTGGAATCCTGTCCGCGCGAAGAACAATTTGTTCTTCAGCATTTCACTATCGTAGATCGGTTGGTGATCATCCACTTCGTTTACGACTGCAAGACACCAACTTAAACCCCTGCCTAGTGGTTACAGTTGATGAGAACCGTCTGCCGTCGTGGTGTAAAATCGAAGCCAAAAAGACAACAGCGGATCTGCGTGATCTTTGTCAAACCGGTGCGTGATGTCTACGTGAAGAAAAGCGTAATGGTTGGTTTGTTCTTTTACTGGATCGTTGTCGACAACATAGAGACTACCAGGAGTACCAGCATCGAAGTATTCTTTGTTAAAGGATGTAGGGCTTCGAAGGGAGGGGGGAGTCTTAGCTAAATGTTTAAGCGGGACACACTGCTGTTCGGATGGGGACGGCTTGCCCTTTTCCGTCTTTTGGTTTTTTTTTTTTTTTTTTTTGTCGTTGATTACAGGGTATTAGTTTGAAGGCTTCCAGGGTTTGCAGATTTAGACCGTTACTATGGGGTGGTTTTGGGCGGTGTTTCGGTGCCGTTCTCGCCGATGTACGGCGTCTTGGGGCGGAGCCGACACATCTCCACAACTTCGTTCGGCAAAAGAGGGGTCTTCATGGGTCCTTTAGGGTCAACTATGGTCACCCCGTCAGTTTGGCGACACATTTTGCGGGCGTTTTTTCAACCTACGCCAGTCTGGATCAAGCGTTTCGGGGGTTTCTGGATGCTTCTGGGTTCCCTGTGGGGTTGCGCTCCAAAAACAGTCAAATCGTAAACAGACAGTCTCATCAGGCAGCTGAAGGGGGGTGGACCTGGGGACCTATTTTCCTATGATTTCGATGATAATACGTCCAACAACATTTTTAGCGTTATTTTTAGCAACATCGCGCCGAAGGCGCGACGGAAAATTTGGGCAAAAATAACTCCGCCCCCCTTTATCATACATGGGCAACTCTTAGCTCGTGTGGGATACTCAACTGGCAAACAGGACCTTGATCTGGTAATGAAGCACAGTGGCAGCTGCAACCTGCCGACCCAAAGCTGAACACAATTGAACGGCAGCGGCTGGGTCTCAGCAGCGGAGGCTCAGCAGCCTTCCGCTACAAACACCACACCCCCCGCCTATATTTACTTTGGACACCGTTTTTTGAACATTTTTTTTTTTTTTTCCCGGCCAAGTCCGGTTTGCAGATTTAGACCGTCGGTCTAAATCTGCAACGGAAACTAATCCCCTGGTTGATTACAACTGAGAGGGGTCGAATACAGTAGGTACCTTGAAATCAAGAGGTACCGTGAATAGAAGAGCAATTTGGTAATCTGGATTTTTCTTGGTCCGCATAACAGACCTTTTTCGACGGTTTTCTGATCACGATGAGCTCCGATGAAGTTGGTATATAAATGAAAAATAGACCCGGAGACCAAAAATATGTGCGTGGTTCGTCGGTCTTTACCAGATGCGGGGCACCGGGCGTGGAACCCACAGGGTTTCAATGGAAAGGACGGGAATCGACCCACTGGTTGGTGACATTTCTTTTTTTGCTGGCCGTGTAGCAGACCTTTTTCGGCGAATTTGTGCTCGCGTTCAGCTCCGATGAAGAGAACCGGGGACCACAATCTACGTGCGTCTTCCAAGAAGAAGGGGATTCCCGCGGGTTCCGGGTTTGCGGTACTTTTTTTCTATTTCTTTTTCGGGAAAACTGTCGGATCGGCACGCCGAATAAAAGAGGTACCTCTTGGATTCGAACCCCCCCCCCCCCGGGTTGCTCATGATCATTGGTAGTGCGCAAGCGGGCAAAGGGAAGAGAAGGTCTTAGTTTAATGTTTAGGCAGGACACTGCCTTTCGGGGGGAAAATCTTAGTTTAGTTTGGGGGGGGGGGGGGGGGGGGGTTAAAAGCAGAACACAGCGGCTGTTCGTTTGGACACGTCGATGGCAAATTATGGGGGCGGGGAATCTGCCGCAATGATCGGAAAATGGAGGGGTGAGGCGTGATGAAGAAGGAAACGTGGTATGCTTGGAGGGGGGGTATCACCTGTGCTCGAAGCTAGCGAGCGAGAGGAAACACGAAAATGAGGCATCCGGGTCTCTTCTTGTCCCGCGCGTGTTTTCACCGGCATCGCTAGCGCGCCGACCTAACGAGAGTGAGAGAATAGTTGAGTCGCAGCTCTTGACAAAGATAGATGGAAAAAAGAAGGTGTTTTTATTCTTCGCTTTTTCTCACGAACGGGGGGGTCGGTCCTGCTTTTGGCTTTGCAGGTTCTCCCGACTCCCCAATTCGTGGTCAGCACAAACTCAAGAGGTCTAGTCAACTATTCCCTGCAGTATTGGCATACTTTCAAGAAAAAAAAAGAATCAACAGAACCAACGCAAATGCACGCGTTCTCAGTGTCGGTATTAAAGACATTCGAGAGGGAGAGAGTACCTGACGAAGGCAGGTACGTGACTACACAAGGGAGTTTCCACAGATTTTCACGAATGCACGGCATGCAATCCTGTGTGTGGTATCAAAGTTCACTGTTTCTACATAATATTATATTCCGACATAGAGCAGCTAGACATGTTCTGTGTTCAAGTTCAATTTTTCCTGTCGTAGGCCGGTGTTCTCGGGCAGCAAGCGATAAGGGTAAACAAAGGGGGATTGGAGGGGAAGAAATTAAAACGTGTTGGCGCGAAGCCTGATGCAGGAAGATGCGGGAAAGTCAAGATGGCGTCTGCGTTGCCTCTCCTTTCGAGGATAGACGCTCATCGGAGCAGGGGGAGTGAGGGGGCTCTTCGTGCACGGTGGACCGACAATGGTCGTGACCCCACAGTGTGTCTGCAACCTTGCGTTCACATTGTTTGGCGGTCGAGAGCTGCGGTAAATGACTGCACCGGCGCATGAGAGCAGTCCACTGTGTGGACGACCCCCTGCCCCCCACTCCACGGCAATGATGCAGCGAAAAGGAGCAGCTGGCTGGCGATCCTGTGACAGCTTTCTTGAGAGGAGGGAGATAGCGAGAGCGAGAGACAGAAAGATAGGGCGACAGAGACAACGACAAACGGTTTGGTAATCACGACTTATCAGTCCTTGGGCCTCCCCACTCACCTTTGCATGGAATCTTGTAGCCATCGCTACCGCGCTGACCTTTTCCGAGAGAGAAAACACATCAAAGGACGTCAAACGGCGTTGCCTCCGCCATTCTCTGAACATATGTGCCCATGAATCTGGCCATGCAGGGTATTGTGTGAAGCTTGTTGGTGTCCTTCTTTTCTATGAGAGCAACACTCAACTGGGACAACATATTTTCACGAACTGTGTACGGCTTGTTTGAATTACAGGCTGGAACGCGACCAGAACAGCGCTTTTAGTGGTCCGTAGTATTCTGGTAGAGTGCTTCTATTGTCAAGCATGTTGAGGTTTTAAAGGACCTGTATTCTTGACTCGGAGGCCTTACGCAAAGGAACAAGGCTTGCTGCTATTTCTCGTGCCTTCTTTCTACACGATTAGCGAAACGAGTTTTGTGGGCCAACCAGCACAGTACTCCCGCATCACCAGCCTGCAAGAAGCGCGGAAAAGGGCTGCGCAAGTAGCGAGTGTTTACTCTTTCCTCCCCCAAGGTGAAAATTCGACTTTTGGTTGTGCCCGACGCCGAGTGTCAGACAGTAAGTTTGGGTGGGGGATGGACACAAGAAATACCCTTGCTCGAGGCATCGCCTGTTTTACAGGGCAAGCCTATCTGGCCCAGTACGCTCAAGCAGAACTGTCTGAGGCTCAATTGCTTCTCCAAGCAGGAAACGATGCCGGGAGACGGCTCGCGCCGTATTGAAGTGAGCTCATTGGGTCAGCGGCATTCCGACAGCAATACGGGGCAGGGACAGTTCCATGAAGGCATGACCGAAAGCCATCCCTAAACCAGAACTAACCCAGTAGACTCGCGGTCATTGGAGCAGCTTTGGTAAAAATGAGCCGGATACCGACCGAGGGGCAAGAGCAAGAGAGTAGTAAAGAATTAAGGCTGCCAATTGTCGAACTGTTGCTTCTCGGTGAACGCAAAGCAAAGCTCGTGTACCGTTGGTGATGTCTTGTGCCCTCTATAAGTGTGAGATGGGTGGAAACCGAAGCACCTGTTCGCAGAATGGAAATAGAAAGTCTTTCCTTAATCTGCGTTCGGCTCGCTGTGAAAACGCTTACTTCCTCAACGACAAGCGGAAACGGAAGAATCTGTCTCCGAGTAGTAAAAAAATGGTGCCGGAAATGGTGTATTGATCCTGCGCGAGAATATCAAAGTAACTAGCGGTTCCTCGAGAGATAGAGAGAAATGGGGGAACGAGACCGTCTTCAGCGTTACCATCTTTGTCCGCCGGTACAGAGGAACGGATCTTTCGAAAGTTGGATGAATCGTGTCTTTACTCAACGGATGGTCGTAGGTTAGTCTAACCTGTTTTTTTCCTTGAACGTCTGGAAGGGGAAATCTTAGTTTAATGTTCAGGCAGGACACTGCCTCTCATGCATGTTTGATGCGAGCATCGAGAGTCTTGTTCGGATGTAGGGAGGACAAGGGCAAGAGAGCGAAACAGGGACATAGTAAATGGGTCGCCTCCATTTTTTCGAAGACCCCCCAAACGAAGATGATCGGTGCGCGGGTCCTTCGCAACAGGTTGATGCACGAGCAGAGAGAAGGATGAACACCTTTGGTGCCGTTCGTTTGTGCACAGTAGGTGGCGATCTTTCGGTATCGGAAAAGATTTTTTCGGGTTGCTCGGAGAGCTGTGCCTGGGCTGCCAAAAAAAAAAACTGGAGTGTTATGTCAGCTCAATCCGACCAAGCCTTCGTGGGCTTCGCAATTCGCGGCGGCCTCGCCACGGCTCGCGTCCCAATGCTCTGCCAACCAGTTAAAGGAAGTGAACCCAGTTGGCAGGAACCCCTGTTTGGGAGAATGGGTGCGAGCCTCTTAAAGAGAAACTAACAATTTGTTGGCATCATGTGGTGATTTTTGTAGCGTTAGGCCCTGTCGTGTGTTGTAACTTGGAACTCCGAAGTGCGGTGTTTCCAGAGGATCCTCGAATCATCTTCGATGGGGGGCTGGAGGGAGATCATCATCATGATTCTTCTTGCTAGGCTGGGCATGCCACGCTGTCAAACAGGTAAAGGGAAAGTTAATGGCGATGCCTTTTTCGTGCCTCCTCTCCTTTGCGAGCACGACAGAAGTGTGCCGGGAGAACCCTTACACGGGAGCAGAAAATACACATGTTCGGCGGAGTGCACAGCTGCGGACCCACTGCCGAAACAAACACATGAAGCCGTGGTGGAAATTGGGGTTTGTGCTGAAGTCAAGAGAGAGAGAGAGAGAGCGAGAGACGAGTTAGAGTGCAGAGACCATCTCTCCGGGGAGGTTCCGGTCTCCTCACCTCTCTCAAAAACGTACTGGACCACGGTCGACTCCGGGCGCACATAAGGGGGTATGAGCCGGTCCATCCCCTCCCTGATAGACAGAAGACTACAGCTTACAGGCAATTATATGCAGCTCTGGAGGATAGAAATGGACCCGATTGACCGTGGTGGACCGATGATCCGCTGTGATACACAGCGGCAGGCAATTCGATGTAATTCCAGAAGATAGGGATGGACCGGCGGAGGTTGTATGCACTGCGCCACTCCAACTCAAGCAATGCAGCCTCACTTAGACTCCCTCTTCCGCGTGTGTAGGAAGTGAGCACACTTGCGGAGAGCCCTACGCACTTGCTTTTCCTTCTTTTTGACCTCTCTTGCCTTGGAGTATTTGCTTGCACGCTTTGCAAATGGCTGTGCAGAAAGCTCATGCACGCCTCGTTACAACTTCCTTCTTCCGCTCTCGCAGGCTAGAAGCAGGAACGGAGGGGAGGAGATCCTAGTTTATTGTTCAAGCAGGACACCGCCTTTCATGCACGCAAAAGCCAGCATCAAGCCTTTGCCTTCTTCGAAAAAAGAGACAGAATAAAGCAGGGACTCCGTGAGCGAGGAATGAGTCCATAGGGCACTGGGGGTCATGTGCCTTTTTTTCCACCGCGGTGTTGCGAAACCACGTCCTCTCGGATCATCACAACCATGCACAGTCACGCAAAGCTTCGGACACATCGCACTGGCCGAGACAGAAGAGCGAGATGGCTGCGAGAAAATTATCTACGAGTATCTACGAGAGTGCGTTGCTCAGGGTAGTCGAAGGCCTGACAATCACACTAATGCAACAAATTTACATCTACGCGTGGTCGGCAACAACCGCACAGGGCGGTGGAAAGGTTGGTCTTTCTGCTCTTATGTTGTTCAAAGAGAGCATTTCTCTTTTGAGGAAACAAAACAAGAAGGAAAAAAGCGGATGCGGATACGATGGGTGCGCTCCAGCAGGCAATGAAGCTGGGCACGGACCCACCCCACACGAACAAGCACAGCCACAAAACGGCACAATAGCACACAGGGCATCACACAGGGAGAGGAAGCCGGCTCGAAGCGTTTTTTCAGCACTATTTTCTGTTTCTCGTCCCGTCCGCCTGCAAATTCGCTCTTGTAGGGGGAGGCTGTTGTAAAGGATGAGAGTGCACGGGCCACTCCACAGAGAAGGGCCGTCACGGCGGTCCCAGACTTTTGAGCCTGGATCCCCAGTCGCGTCCACTGAGGGGCGAGGCGAAGCCGCCCACGTCCACTTGTTGACGCAACGCTGAAAAGCCGACGACTAATGTAGCACAACTGCAGCGGATTACAAGCTGAGGTGCCCGGACGGGCTTCTCCCCGTTCCCCTCCCTGTGCTGGATTCAATCACTGGGCGGCACACAGGTGGACGAAAAGGTACTTTCAATGCTGAGACAGGGACTGTCTCTCGTTAGGCCTGCTGCTAGGACCAGGCCAGGAGTTCTTTTAGCTTATTCTGCTGAGGTGGAACGAGCGTTCGCTCGAAGGCACCGAAATTCACCTGGTGACCTTCGCGCGGGGCTCGGTTTCTATTTGCCACAAAAGAGAAGCCAGAGTCAAGGAAGAATGAGACTCTGGACGGTAAGGAGCACCGGTTGGGTTTGTATGCACTTCGGGTTTCGTTCTGACACTAAGCCCTCCTCGGTAGCATCAGCAAGTCTTTGTACAAGTGAGAAAGTGGTGTGCAAGACTAGCTGGTTTTGTGTGTTCGACGATCCTGGGTAGGCATAATTACCCGTTTCTCCTTCTCTTTTTTTCCACTCCGCGGCGGTTGTATGATCTTAGTTCAGTAGGTGTGCACCGTTGTAGAATTCTGGCGCCGGAGGGGGGGCGTGGGCTAAATGATTCGCCTCCCCCTGCGGCATTGTCCTGCGCGAGCGAACCAGCGTTTTTACTTTCATTTTCTGTTATTTTCCCCCAACGACAAGTGTCAGACTAGCCCACCCGGAGGTGGTGGCTTCGTTTTCACTCTTTCATTTTAGACTGTTTGCAGAGATCGATACCGGTTTTCGGATAGGAAGTCAGCATGGAACTTTGAAACCTGGTGTACAGAATGGATCCGTCTGCTATTTCGACGGTGAGCGTCTCTCGTTTCCTGCTTTGTGTGGCTCGGGGACCTTTTTTGCAAGTATCTACATGTAACGACTAGATTCTGAGGGCGAGAAGCTGGCTCTCGTTTATTTTGTGCCACTGTAAGTTTTCGAGGCTTTTCTTTGAAACCCCTGAAGCGTCTCAACGTTTGTCATGCGGATACAATGCTCTCTCGACTGCTTCGTGCTTGAATAAGCCGGCGGGTTTGTGTGGTTCGGTTGATAGAAACTGAAGCTAGGTGTACCGTAGGCCATATTTAGCACTGGGATCTTTTGAGTACATGAATCCCGTGGATTAGCATGCACAGGCTTTATTTTGTTTGGAGGTCTTTCTTCTTGGCATCGTACGCCTTCGAGCCCCAAGTTGTATAATCAACCGAAAAAACAACTTACCGCTGTCGTAGACCTAAGGACGAGCATCGGCTTAAAGAGCACAGCTATCCAAAGCGGGTTGCTTGTGTGCATATGCTGTGCTTTACTTCGACGGGCTTTCTTATTATTATTTTGCGTTCGCAGGCATAGAAGGCGCCCGCCTTGCAGCGCTGCGTAGTGAAAGCCGTAACTGGACGTGTTTTTACTTTCACTTCCGGAGTTCTGGTGATACGGGAATTAGAAAAAAAAAAGTGAACGGGGAGGGAGATGAGGTGAGGTCGCAGCTCTCGGACAGTTAGAGAAGAGTTGCGGTGTTTTCAGAGTTAAAGTTCGCTTGGAATTCCGGGGGTTTAGGGTCTCCGTGTGACCGTTGATAAATGGGGGTTCTTCGTTCTTTCATCACGAAAGCGGAGGGAGGAGGTACTGCTTCAGAAAATGGTTTCCCGATGTGCAGTACAGTAGGTATAAGCTCTCTCGCCCGCCGCCCCGTTGTTGCTGCTGTATGATTGCAAGTCGATGGTGCAAAACAAACGCAGAAGCCAAGCAACGATTCTCGTGTGTCTGCCCATGAAGAGAGCTGGCAATGGCCACAGATAATTTAAAAAAAGGAAAAGGAAAAACAAACTGTGCAAAGAAAGTGAAGGGGCAATAGCCTCGCGAGAAGAATAGAAAAGAAACGAAAAGAGAGAGCCAGAGACAACCCAATGGATCCTGCAGGACCAGTCTCATAAATCTGGCTGCTCGCTCGCGGAGAACCCTGTTTGAAAATCGCTGAGTTGGTGCTACGTGAGGCTCCATTGAGATGTAGATGCTCCGAAGCTTCCATTTGGAGCATTTCCGACCAAAAACGGGGTCCTTGTTTCAAACTCGGTGGACACTACAAAAAAAAAGGAGTGGGGGGAGACGAAAGAGGGAAACGCTGAACCTGACCTCTAAAAATGGGGGGGAAAGGCTTATTTTTCGCGTTTTATCTTCGCGAACCGGAAATTAGTTCTCTTGGTTTACTTGTTGCTGTTCCGACTTCCGGATTCGTGAGCAGCAACCCTCAAGAGGTCTAGTTGCTTCAAACCAGGGGAGTTAGTAAGACTAAACCGGGACGAGTCCGGATCGGCAACAACAAAAAAATGAAGAACTACTCCTTCTCTTTCATCGGGACAGCTGGTGTTGACAGGCACTTTTCGCTTTCCGAAGTTGACCAAGAAAAAAACCGTCGCCGGGCTACTGTGCATGGCGATACCTTGGAGACATCGCCGGTTTCTTACGACCCAGGGATGGGAGACGAGGGTCCCAAACCCTGTGTTAGAACTTTTTTGGTTGGTTTCGCTTAACTATCTCAGTTGTTCCGGAAATGCACTGCGTAAAAAACCGTACACCGCGAGAGTAGGAGAAAGTAGAAAGGGAAACTAGAGTTTTCGTTGACCGCACTACCCTGAGCCCACATCCTGGACGTGGATTCAGGTGGCAAATTTGGCAAATGATCATGATCAGAAGGTCCTACTTGGGCGGTTCAGTTTCCTCACACATTGCATGTGGCTAAAAAAAAAAAAAACTACAAAACCCAAAGAAAACGTGCTGCGGGCCCCATACGAATATGAGATGCACCCGTCTAACAAGAAGCACGTCCTCTGCATTGACAGAGTGACAGAGTCAAGAAGGTAACGCCTTAGCAATGTTCTCCCGTGATATCACGGCATCGCTTTACTCCTCCCTTCCCGACCCATCCCCGCTTTGTTTGACTCTTGCTTTTGGGGCAAAGTTTGTTTGTTGGGGGGGGGTGTCATATACCTTGGTTGCCGACTACGTTACTTTTGCTCCTCCCCTCCCACCCTACTTTATGTTTCGTTCTTCTCTTTAGTTTTGCTTTGCGCAGACACATGGACGTGAGCTCGTTGTCGACGTGTCCACTTGGCGCGCTTTGGTCGGTGCTTCTGCCCGAGACGGTGAATGCACCGTAGAGCTCATACGCGATCCCGCCTTTTTTTTTTTTGCGTGTTTTAAAGACTATTTTTTTTTTTTTTTGTGTTGCCATCGATCTCGAGGGGACGAGCAAGCTTGGTGCCTTGCGACCTTTTTTTCGAAGGGGGGAAAAGTTTTAGTTTCGTGTTTGGGCAGAACCTTGCCAAACGCAGGAGGGGGTGCGAGAACGTCCTTGGAATGGTGCGAGCATAGCAGGCGGACACCATCAGCGCAGAACCCGAGTGTTTGCAGACAGGACAGCTCGCAACAGCGAGGGCCACCCATGCTACGAAGGCACCAGCAACTCCGGCTTGGGGAGACAGCACCTAACCGTCTTCTGAGAAATCAGTAAAAAATCTCAAGGTGTCCCCTGCTTGTCGAACGCGCTGAGTTGTCTTCTTTTCACGGTGGCAGTCTGCGGAGTATACTCCGGGTCGCCGTGTGCAGCCCACCAACGGTTGAAGTGCCAAAGGGAAAAGAGTGCGAGGAGGGGGGTGGCGGTAAGAAAGGCTAGCGCAGTTTATAGCGTTTTTTTTTTTTATATTTTATTAGAATAGTTGAGTCTGAGCTCTTGACAACTAGTAGTAGAAAAAGAACGTACAAAATTCCATTCTCCGTTTTTCTCGCGAAAAGGGGGAGTAAGGGGGGGGAGGACCGGAGAGGGGTCGGTCCGGCACTGAACTCGTTTCACATTCTGACTCCCGTCTTCGCGAGCTGTGCTCAAGAAGGTCTATTTAAGTGTTCCCCGAAGTAGTTGCGCAGCTTCAAGAAGGAAAAGACGGTCATCCGAAGATGGAGACACGGCGCTTGAAGACGGACTTCTCGCGCTTGAACTTGCCCCGGATGTTCGAGAAGATGCGGGAAAGGCGGTGCTTCGGTGTGGACTCGTCGTCGTCACCGCTGGAAAGGGAGCTGGGCGTGCTGCGCGGCGAACGGGGCGACCGGAAGTTGCTGTCGCTGGGTCCCGGAGACGAGTACCCAACCGTGCCGGAGAAGCTGCCGCTGATGTCGTCGCAAACAGAGCCTTTCCGCGGGGACGAGACCGCGGTGGCGTTTACCCTCGCCGGGGTGACCGTCGGCATGGTGGGCAGGCAGCCGTACGGGCCGGCCGGCGTGCTGTGTCTCCTCGCCTGCATGCGAGTGTTCGTCGAGGTGCCGGTGATCCAAGGGTGTGCGAACACCTCGGCCAAGGTCAACCGGCGCTCCTTCCGCTTCAGCATTTTGAGGATCAAATCCTTGACGGCCAGGTCGATGGTCGGCGGGAAGTAAGGCGTCCGCACGACAGCCTTCGGACTCGCCCATGTCTGCACCTCGCTTCTGCTGTACGGCAGGCGCCCGGTTACAATGGAGTAGAGCACGACGCCAACCGACCAAACGTCCGACGCGAAGAAGTCGAATTCCGGGTCGCAAAGCAACGGGTGCTTAGCCCCCGGCGCCTTGTTGCGGTACTTCTCGTCGAAGCACTCGGGGGCCAGGTACTCGGGCGTGCCCGCCCCGATGGGAACTTGGCTGTTCCTGCCGTTGGCATTGGTTGGCCTGGCGAACCCGAAGTCGCCGAGCTTCAAACGGCCTTCCGAGCTGATCATGATGTTCTCGGGCTTGATGTCGCGGTGGGTCAACCGAGCCAGGTGCAAGTCTCGGACTGCGTTCAGCACTTCGATGAACCTCTGCTTGCCTTCCTCGCCGGGCATGCCGCCCTTCGAGATCACCTAATATTACAGGATGGTGAGGTTGTTCTGGCTTGACAAGGGCGTTGTATCGTAATCGGAGACTACTTATCTTGGCTGGATCGGGGTTCCGAGTCATGAACTGTTGCTTGCCATGACCGTTTGTATGTGCCGGGGGAAGTTAGTCTGTTAGCGAGTGAACATGATCGGTAGGCTAATCCTCCCAAACACGCTGCCAGCGTTCTCTTTCGAGTTTACAAGTAGCCGTTAGCGTTGTTTGTGGATTAGAAGGCCGGTATTTTAAAGTCTCCGGTTGACCGTGGAGGCTTGAGTAGGGAGGAGGGTTGAAGGAGTTGAAAACAGTGGGAAGGTGCAGCTCGTTTCGGGTGGTGTGTCACTCCGTTGAAACCTTGTGAGGCCCCTTACGCGTTTGGGAGGTGTTTGGGAATGGGTAGGGTGTAGTCGTTCTCTTCAGCGTGAAAGCCAGGGGGTTCGACAACCTAAGATCCGACTCTTGGCTATTTTCCCCGGGCTGCGTTCTCGTCAAGAATTGTTATTCTTATTTTGCACAAAAGTCCTTCGTGTATCGCTTAGTTACAAAGCCAGCTGGCATGTACAGTGAAAGCTAACTCGGGGTACCTTAGAGTCGCCGGGTGACACTCGGCACAGCTTTTGTCAAAAATTGGATAGAGACGTGTCCGTCTCTGTGTTCGATAAGAAGCGCACACCTCTTCGAGAAGAGTTCCCGAGCATAGTTCCATGACGAGGTACATGTTGTTGTCGGTCTCGATGGTGTCCATGAGCTTGGTAACGTGTGTGCCCTTCGACGCACGCGCCAGCGTTGCGACTTCCCATTTGAGGTCATCCGCCATGTTGCGCTGCATGATGATGCGCTTGTTGCACACTTTGACGGCAACCTTCTTGTTGGTCTCGGTGTCCATCGCGACGTGGACCTGGGCGAAAGCGCCGCTGCCGAGCTTGTCGCCGATCACGTACTTTCCAACCTTCTTGTACTCCTTCCTGTCCTTGTCCATCATCCTCGGCGACCCCGGCGGGCTCGCAGACGGGCTACCCGGCGCATCCTGGATCTTCACCTGCTGCGGCGACTTCTGTTCTTCCTGCGAAGCCATGCACATCCCGGGGGTGGGGTGGCTTTGTTGTGCTGGTTTCTTTTGTTTTGGCGTTCACCGGTTCGAACAAAAATGGATCCCCAACAACAAGCAACAGCGGGGGGGGTGTCTTACAGACCAAGCGGAGATCCTTGTGTGTTGGGAGGAGGGAAAAAGCGCGAAAGCCCAAAAAGGGGAAGAAGAAGGCGGCTTTGCTTATAGAGGGTGGGTGTTTTTTTTCTCTTTTTTGCTTTTTTTTCTTTTCGGCGGAAGAAGTCGGGTGCGTAGGTCGCAAACCCAGGAGCTTTTGCTTCGCAGCCTTATACAATTCGTTTGGGGTTTGCCTGGTATATCGCTTTACCAGTGCTCGTTAAGAGGTATCTCTTTTTGGTGTGTGAACGGGTTGTTATTTTTCCTTCCTGTGGGTGACCGTTTAGAAAGTTTCGCGGTTTGAGAAGCCTGGGCTGAATCGCCTCCTTCGGAATGGTCGCACTTCCGCCAATTTAACAGTGGTTGACTAATCAAACGGGCGTCTTTTAGGGTCCTTTTAGGGTCCTTTTAGGGTCCCGGCAGTTTGGCGACACATTTTGCGGGCGTTTTATGAACCCACACCGGTATGGATCAAACTTTCCTGGGGTTTCCGATTGTTTTTGGTTTCCTTTGCGGTTTGTTCTGCTTCTGGTCGATCGGCTTTCGTCAGTAGTGGGGTGGACTATGGGAGGATAGTATCAAAGGCGCAACAAGGTTGTTTTCGCTGCTGTCATCGCAGCCTGCTGAAGAACAAAGCCGTCGTCTCTGTGTCGGTAAAGTCAGTTCCTCATGTTGGCGAACACCTCATCGAACAATTGCGCTGTCAGTTAGTGATCTTCTCCTGCCTTCCTACACGACGAAGTTGTGTGTATGCGGCTGCACCGCTTTCTCACGCTTCCTCGCGACACTGGCGGGCAGAAAAGTAGGCGGAAAGGACCCCCTGGCAAAAAAGGCTCTCACACGGCCAGAGAAAAAACGAGGAAATGGGGCGAAAGGCGATCGAATGGCGCCCATGAGAGGATACCGGATATCCATCCTCATATGCCAGTATTGGACCCAATACTTACATGCCCTGCACCGTGCTGCTACGCGCTGTGTACCATCCTCCTGTGGGCTTAAGTATCAGGTATACGCACTGTGCTGCTACACGCATATACGTCCGGGGCGGCCTTCCTCGCTGACTCTCCGACAGCGGCGCTGGAACTCTTCGGCGCTCGAAAGGGCGGGGCGCGTCGGAAGGTGGTGCCAAGGGTGGGGGGGAAAGCGGGAAACGTGCGGCGCCGCCCTATCTGCGCCGCGGTTCGGTTTATTAGGCCACCGACACCCACGAGTGGTCCGGGTCCAGAGTCGGTTCTTTGTGGTCCGTTGTGGTCACCCGACTGTTTGGTGGGACATTTTCCGGGTGTTTTTTTTAACCTGCATCGATCTACAGCAGTTTCCGGGACTTTCTGGATGTTTTTCGGGTACCCTGTAGGGTTGGGTGCTAGTCGTGCTTGTTTTGTGGCGTTTGCAACGGAGTCTGAACGTCTGCAGGTCTTGGCTCGTCGGGTGGCTGTTTGTGGCTCGTTACAGCCTAGACCAGCCATGCCACGAGAGAACAGGCATATCCGGCGTGAGCTTGTTGCTTGGGCAGAGCCCTGCCTTTGGCCGATTGTACGGATAAGAGAGAGAGAGACGGGTTGGAGTTTCCGGTCGCCTCACTACTGCCGGATAATAAACTCAGCAAAAGCGCAGGAGCGCACGAGGCTCCCGTTGGCGGGACGAGTAAGCTTGCACATTGTGTTAGAGGGTCGCGCCGAAGTATGTCGCTTACAGCATATCATCTTCGACTACCCAACTGGTATCGTCGCCTTTAGCTCGCCAACTGCGTTGATTTCTAACTGTGAGGCTGATCCCAGTCTCTGTGCCGGCAGAAACACGACACGACTGCATCGTACACCTCTGGCTGGCGGAGTTCTTTTGGCATTCCCTGTTCGACCAGACACCCACGCGCCGCACCTTTTTCCTTCCTGTTCCGTACGCGATCACACCACTTAGTGACGGTCGCCTTCGACTCGCTTTACACCAGGTTCACCGTTAGAAGAAACCACAGAAGCGGCAAGAAGGCTTCTGCTGCAGCAACTGCTGCAGCGGTGGTAATAGAACCATCACGGGGGGGGGGGGGGGGGGGGGTAATCCAGTGTTGCGCCTTCTCTCGCCTCGAACGCAGCCGAGGCACGGTGTGTGCCTTACCAGTCCTCCACCCCGTCCGAGTTCGCAGCAGCGTTCTGCCCCCACGCGTCTTCGCCGCCGTTTCCTTTCGGCTCGCCGCCCGCGGCGCCGTAGGTTTCGTGCTTCTTGCCGCTGCTGCTGCTGTTGGCCGGCTTCGGGTCCCGCTGCTTGCCGCCGCCTCCTTTGCCGCCGCCTCCCCGCCCGCCCTTGGCGGCGCCGCTCTTGCCGCCCTTCCCGCGGCCCCCCTTCTTGGAGCCCTTGGGCGCCGGCCGGAACCGGTCGATGTGCTCCTCGACCGATACGTCGCCGCGCAGCAGCTTTTGCAGCTCGGCCCGCAGCTGCGCGTTGTCCTCCTCGAAGAGCCGGATGTCCTCTTCGCGGAGCTCGATCTCGTTTTCGAGCTTCGGGATGTCGCCTTCGACTTCCTGCAGCTTCTTCTGCAGGTCGTCCGCGATTTTCTGGTTGTTCCTCACCTCCCGCTCAGCCTGCGCCACGGTCTTGTTCGCGGCTGCGAGCTCGTTGGTGGCGTCAAAGGCTCGTCGTTTAAGCTCTTCCTTCTGCGCTGCGAGGTCGGCGGCTTCTTCCTTCATCTTGTCTTCAACGGAGCTCGCTTCCTGCTTCAGCTGCCTCGATTCCTCCTTCAGTTTCGACAGGCTCTCGGCGCCGGCGGCCAGCTTCTCCTGCAGCCGTTCCTTTTCCTTGAGCAACCGTGACTTCGCTTCGTCTTGCTTGGACTTCAAGGCATCCAGACGTTCCTCAGCGGACTGTCGGTCTCGCACCGCCTTTTCAAGCTTCTTCTTCCAGTCCGCGAGGGCTTGTTCTGTCGTCTGTGTTGGGAGGGGTTGACGGTTTGAAGTTCGCCCCGCTTTACCCGCATGGACAAAGACAAGTTGGTGGTGTCTTGCGATTGGATACTTGGCACCGAGTGCTTCTTACTGTCGCCCAGCTTCTCTTGGAACCGTTCCTTTTTCTTAGCAGTCGAGACTCGACGGGCCTTGCGTGGCCTGCAGGGTATCCGGTTCTCGGTGGACGGCCCCCGTAGGGGTACACATTGCGGCGGTCTAGAGTGTACCGGTATTGATCGGCAATACTGTAGTGATCGGTGAATGTTGAAGCGTCCCCAGAGGTGTTCATGTACAGTAGCCATCGATAATGCGGGGTCGTAACACACCTGGGCCTCCTGCTTGAAAGTGACCTGCGGCTTCTTCGTTTCAGTCTTCTTTCCAGATTTCTTGCTTTGCGGCGCGGTTTTTTCTTCTTTCTTAGCCTTGCCGGACGAGACCTCGACGGGTGCCTTCAGTGTCACTGTAGGCGCACTCACAGTGGTAGCTTGTGGGTCAGCGGTCCACTTTCGGTAAACGATGGCAGCTACGCAAGCCCAACCGACGTTCGACAGGAGCAGGATCAAGAGTTCGGTGTCCATCGTTGCTGTTCCGTCTTTTTTATTTTCTTTTTTCTCCTACTACCATTTTTACTACTGTTTCGCATTAAAAGAAGACAACCCATGCTGCAGGAGCACGACTTATCGTGTCGGTCTGCGTCGAGTGTGGAGTGTGTCAGCTAAGGATAAACTGCACATTCGAGGATCCGACCAAAAATTGGAAGGTAAGGAGGATCGGAGACGAAACCGCCTTCAATGCTGCAAATGACGCAGTGAGCTGCGCTTTCAAAGGTGCCGGATAGTCTTAACATCCGGGCAAAGCTAGGACATAGCTGTCACTGCAACGGTCAGTGGACAGGTCAGATCGGAACTAACGAGGATCGTGAAGATGCATCGAGCCTCTAGGAGTTGAAATGCAACGGCTTTTAATGAAAGACACCTACGAACGGACTCGAGACTGTCGGCGAAGAACGACAGACTGACGGAGTCAAACGCAACGGGGCCTTCTTCGTGCAGTGACAAGGTGGAAGGCCGCACGATGGAACAGCACTAGCCAGCTACCGCTATCAGATGTGTAGTCGATCACTTTCCAGAACTGAACAACGGATGCTGACGGGTACGCTCCGAGCAACGATTTCTGTTCAGGGAACACAGAGGAAAAGCGGGAAAACTCGAGGAGTGGCTTCTTGTTACTTTTTTCCTTTGTTTTTTTTTTGTTTTTTTTCGTTCACTCTTGTTAAAACTGTTTTGTGTATCACACACCTGGTACGTATCACGTACCACGGTTTTTCTAGTGGGGCTGCGACACGGATTACGTGTCACGTTTCGGCCGTGTTTGATCCTCGGACCAGGCACTCAATGCATTCCTGCCTTAGGAAGAGACGCTGGCCTGCTTCTTTTTGGCCGAGTCGAAAAGGGTGGCGCCTCGAAGGTGAGCAGCAACGCCTTCTGTGCGGCACACGCGAATAGCGGGTATTTCTAGGCCTATAGGTCCAAGGCTACTAGGGGGGGGAAGGGAGGGTAGGTTGTCTCGAGTAGCACCACCTCCTCCGGTGTACTGGCTCTGTGCTGCTCTGCTTTTTATGTCCAATTCCCACAGCATAACTGAGAAAGTCTGTTGCGCAGAAGCTCGCGTGTTTGGCAGTACTGCAGAGCCGCGAGGGCCCCCCGGAGCTTGTACATGAGGCCAAAGCGGCATGGACGAGTGCTCGAAACACTCGGAGCAGCATCTTGCGCCCTGCGGGAAACGTAGACGCTTCACGAAGCAATAGTTCAGGCGATATGCACTGCACCGTACCCTCTGCTTCAATCTCTTTCTTGAGTAAAGGTTGCGAGTCGGCTGCCGATTCTCCCGATCAAAAAGCGTCAAGGGGTGGCGTACGTGCGGCTTGGCGCTTGGGCTGAGCACAAGCCCTTTGCTTGTTGATGCGGTCGGCAACAGGGGGTAGTGGCGCCGGGCTAACACAACCCCTTGCATCCTGAAGTATTGTCCAGGGGGTGAACTTCTTCTCCTTATTTTGCTTGATGCCCCACAACGACTTCGAGTTGGTGGCCGATCAGCTGTGTGTTCTTGGGCCGACGACTGAGCCATCGGGAAAACGTCGACGATATGCGTGCGGTGCTTCAGAGACGTGGATAGTGTGTCAAGGCTCGGCAGTTCCCCAGTGCACAAATGGCATACGATGATTGCGCCCTCGGCAGATTCTGCTGGACTACCTGTGATGCTCTCAAACCAGCGCCTCGATACTGGACACCAACAGCGCAACAGCCTTGCGTACCGAAGACGGCAAGCGACAACCCCCATGGCGAAGGACGCAGTCGGGCTCTTAGCAAAGTGAGATTGTGTGAGTATGCCTCGACCTAATGCTTGCACAGTCCGTACTGCTCAGTCGCTGTCGGAGGTGCGCGGGGAGCAGCCAACCGCTAATTTGACTGCCGCGTGCAAACTAGGCACCGCGCAATGAGGAC
Source organism: Diplonema papillatum (assembly GCA_030068145.1). Classification (NCBI taxonomy): domain Eukaryota; phylum Euglenozoa; class Diplonemea; order Diplonemida; family Diplonemidae; genus Diplonema; species Diplonema papillatum. The sequence continues at coordinate 210,847 of JAPJBO010000105.1, forward strand.
GGTATGCTGTCCCAGGGCAGCTCTCAGTGTTAGAGAGCTGTCCAATACACGCACGTAATGCAGTACATGTGCCTGTTATTTTCGTCTTTGTGCAGGAGCATGTTGTCTTGGGCATTGTCCCAGTATGCTGAGGCGGCCAAATGCAGGCCGGCCCCAGTATGCCGCATGATGAAGCAGTTCACGACGAACTTGAAGGGCTTGTTCAGCCTCGTGAGCTCCTTCATGCAGATCTCGACAATGTTGTTGATCCACTTGCTGACCAGCGAGTGGTCGTACTGCTGCGTGTGGCCGATCGTCGCTTCGATGGCTTCCTTGACGATGCGGAGGACGGCTTCACTCTGGATCATCAGCTCCTCCGGCTGCTCGAACCCTGTTCTGCCTTCCATTGTCGCGATGATTTGTAGCCTTCTTTCCTTTCTCAGGAACCCCCCAGGCCTATGGAAGAAGTGCAAAGCTTGTCTTCTGAAAGATGAGTTCGCTGGAAAAGATGGACTACCACTCGAGTTTGTGCGGGTGTTAGATGATCGAACGTGTCCACGACAGGATCGACCCCACTGTTTGCTGCTGTTGGTGCGCAAGATTTAGCTCGTGTGCTCAATACTTCAAGCATGCTGGAATTTGATCGTGAATAGCTTCGGCATTTTGGTGATTTTCACTCTGCCAGGCTAGCATACTTTCAAATGGGAAAAGCAGAAAAACGCTGGTTCGCCCGTGCTGACAAATGCCAAAGCAGTCGATTGCTGCAGGTAAGTGCTGATGGGTGAGGAAAAGTGCGGGCTAGAGAGCGGTGTCAAACCCACATTCAGTCATTTCCTGTGCAAATCGGATCTCCCAAGGCGTCTGATAAGGGGCCGCGGGGGATTTGTGCACGCGTGGGTTCATCGCCTGATTATGGGAAAGCTCGTAACCAGAATTGACAGCGAACGCACAGGTACGAGCCGCAGTCACGAAATAGGATGGGCTACTCCATCCTCAGCCAGGGACGGAGGGCTTCTCGCTGAAATGGCGGAAAAGCTCGGGGGGCAACGCAGGAGTCACTTCACGGCTTCGTGAAGACCCCGTTGACGAACACTTTTTTCATCTCGGTCCCATTCTTGCGGTTGACCACTTTGTTGCAGTGATACTCAAGAGAGCTCGGCGTCAACCCGACACCCTCGCAAAGCCGCGCTGCCTCTTCAACAGAGAAGTAGTACGCCTGCGTCCCGTCGCCTCTCCGATAGAATAGCTGCTTATCGTGGCGCTCGCCGGATTCGACAGCGAACACACACGGTTCGTGTGTATCTGCCAAGTGCTTGTCGTGAAAGCGCAGCTGGGAGTGGTCGTACAAGCCGTAGTCACGAAATAGTATGGACCCCCCTGGCTTCAGCAAGGCGCATAGATTGCTGAGTGTGGCGGCCATGCGCGAGACGGGCACCGCGGACAGAACGAATAGTAGGAGGATGAAGTCGAACTTCGACCCGGCGAGCTCCGGCGGCATGCCCGCCGCCTGCGTGCAGTCCCACACGACCGCCGAAGCGAGGGGGTTGCCCTTGAACAGGGCGTGGTCGTTCAGCTGTTCGATCGCGGTCTTCGAGATGTCGAAGGCGCAGTACTTGACGCTCTCGCTGAACAGCTTCACCAGCGGGAGGACGGCTGAACCGGTCCCGCTCCCACATTCTAGGATGCTCAACTCTGCAATAGTACGTGTCGCCTGGTTGCCGGACAGCATCCCGTTCTCTTCGCACTTTTCACGCGTTTCGACTTCCTTACTGCTAATCGAGTCTTGGTTGCTGGGTGGACTGCTGCGCAGTTCGGGTACCCGGCTTGCATTCACGTCGCACACTGTGCCGTCGCCCGTCTCGTGCCCCGACGTTGACGGTTCGACTGCGAGAGTGTCGACCGAGCGCTCCCGGTTGTTACTCGCACTGAGCTCGTTGTTGGGGGCCGAACTTGCACCTCCGCCGGCCCGGCTCCCCACCGAGCACCCCCCCCGGGTGGCAGTCGAGGACTGCTCGGGTGCTGCCTCTTCGCCCGCTACCGCACCGCCGCCGCCGCCCGTCGACGACGTGTCGGGGCGGCAAGCCGGGACCCCGCTTCGCGGCTGGCGGGCCGCGGCCGATTCCTCGGAACCGGGCTGCGGGCTGCGGCACGCAACCGCAGCCTGGTTCCGACCCGGCGGATGTTCGCGGGCGCCTGGTTCCGATTCCTCGGAGCCGGGCTGCGGCTGCGGGCTGCAGCAAGCAACCGCAGCCTGGTTCCGACCCGGCGGGTGCTTGGAACCGGGCTGCGGCTGCGGCGGACGGCCTTCGGCGGCCGCGGTCGCCGCCGGATGCGCGCGGGCGCGGGGCGCGCGCTCGAGGGCGGTGAGGAGGAGCGGGAAGGCCTTCACGACGTAGTTCTTGATCGGGAAGAACCGTTCTCGGTGCACGCGGTAGTGCCTGTCCCACTCCTCCTCGTCGCCGCGAAGCAGCGGCGCGGCTTTTCCGCGGGGCGGCCCCTCGCTCGCAGCGTCTTCCACCCCATGGCGACACGCGGCATCCCCGGTCGCCCCTTGCACCGGCGATGCGTCCCCAAGCCTCGCCACCCCCGACGAATCCCCTGCCGCCGGGGGGGCGTGCGACTCGCAAGGTGTTTCGGAGGATTCGGTGCTCGGGTCGTTCGAGGCGGGTTCTCGGGGAGCGTGGACTTGGCACGTGGCATCGCTGGTCGTTCCTTGCATCGGGGATGCGTCACCAAGCTTCGCCACCCCCGAAGAATCCCCCGCCGCAGGTCCTTCCGCCGACTCGCAAGGTGTTTCGGAGGATTCGGCGCTCAGGTCATTCGAGGCAGGTTCTCGGCCCGCCATTTCGCTCCGGCTCTGCGGCGCGGTTTTTCGGGCCGAGTCCTCGCTCGGAGCGTGGCCTTGGCACGTGGCATCGCTGGTCGCCCCTTGCACCGGCGATGCGTCACCAAGCCTCGCCACTCCCGAAGAGTCCCCCGCCGCAGGTCCTTCCGCCGACTCGCAAGGTGTTTCGGAGGATGCGGCGCTGGGGTCGCTCGAGGCGGGTTCTCGGCACGCCATTTTGCACCGGCGCTGCGGCGCTGCGCGCTCGGCGGGGTCCTTCCGCTTTCCCTTCCGCGGCGGCTTGTCGGGCCGGCCGGCTGGGGCTGGGGTCCAAGCCGCCGACGGGTCGGCGGCGGCCTCCGCTGCTTCGTGGAAGCGGAGCAGGGCTCCCGAAGCTCGCAGCTCGTCGGCAAGGTCGGCGAACGTGAAGTCCGTGCAGTGCAGCGTCACGTCGGCCGGGTCCAGGTACCGCTGCCCCCGGCGCGTCGCGGGGGCTGCGGCCGCCATGCGCCCCACGTCCCAATGGTGCCACCTGACGTGTTTTGTTGGGTTATTAGTGAGAATGTTCGCTTCAGGAGGCTCCGGGTGATCATCGTCGAAAGAGTTCCTTGATTTCGGAGTGGCAGTGTAGCAGTGTGTGTACGTGTGTCTTTGTTGAGTCTCCAGTGACCATCGTCGAAAAGGTTCCTCGGTATGGTATGCGTATCTTGGTTGTAGTAGTGGCTGTGCATGTGCATGTGTGTCTTTGTTGCGTGTTGCCGACTTAATTTGAGCACGCTCTCGTCCTAGGGTTCTTGCGACCGACACACCAAGCTCCCATTCGTTTGGAATGCGGCCTCGGCCCCATCATTTGTTTCCCTTTTGTGGCTCTGGAGACTTGTGCATATCTTTGCTCCAGGTGTTGCGCTCCGGGTTCGGAGGATTCGGGGGGGCACGCCGGATTCGCGGCGGCGTTCGGGGGCGGGCTCCTGGCACGTTATTTCGTTTGCCGCTAATAGAGCAAAAACAGGTTCGGCACACATCGTGAGGGTCAGCACACATCGTGAGGGTCAGCACACATCGTGAGGGTCAGCACACATCGTGAGGGTCAGCACACATCGTGAGGGTCAGCACACATCGTGAGGGTCAGCACACATCGTGAGGGTCAGCACACATCGTGAGGGTCAGCACACATCGTGAGGGTCAGCACACATCGTGAGGGTCAGCACACATCGTGAGGGTCAGCACACATCGTGAGGGTCAGCACACATCGTGAGGGTCAGCACACATCGTGAGGGTCAGCACACATCGTGAGGGTCAGCACACATCGTGAGGGTCAGCACACATCGTGAGGGTCAGCACACATCGTGAGGGTCAGCACACATCGTGAGGGTCAGCACACATCGTGAGACATTCGTAGTGTGCTAGCATGTCGAAACATCGTTTGCTTCCCTTGAATGCAGCATCGTCGGAAAGGTTGCAAGTAGAGTAGATTCGGTTGTTTTCCTTTGCGTGCTGCCGGATAAACGGCCCACACCGCTCGGACAAATGAAAGAGGACTGAAATGGATGGAAAGGAAATGGAGAAAAATGGAGAAGAGAAGAGAAGAGAAGAGACGAGAAGAGAGAGCAAGCGACAAAACACAGCAACAGCAAGTCGACGGGTGTGGCCATTCCCTCCTGCCGCTCAGAATCCAGAAAGCAACCAAGGCGGTCGTCACGCCTTAGAGCCCGGGGCATCTTCCACCCACGCGTACACATGTGTTTTGAAGTTTTTTTTGAAGTCACCGCCTCCGCGGTGACTTTTGCAAGAGGGAACGCAAATGCGAAAGATAGACACAAAAAGAAAAGAAAGAGTACAGAACTGCAGAGGGACGCACGGGACGTGTGTAGTTGTTCGTTCGCTTTTCCTTCCTCCTTGCCGCCAGGGCTGAGAGGATGGAAACACCGTGATTCTCTAGAGAAGGAAAAAGAAATAGGAAACGGTGGCTCGGATGCCACGTATGTGACAAGCAGAGTGGCAGGTGTTTTTCTTGCCGCTCGAAAGAAGCGAACAGAACAGGCGCGTTGAGCTTCAATAACTTCTTCAGTGCTGGAGCGTTGAGCCTTCCCCGGGGTTGCACAAAAGGAACACCAGCCCAACAGACAGACGCGTAAGGACACTACACAGCGGGCAAAAAAGCCTTTTTGGTAGTAGTGCGCGGGAGAGGCCTAGTCTGTTTGAGAGTATGTGGCGGAAACCCCCAGAACTTGCTCTTTGTAGTGGTTTCAGAGTGTAAGTTCGCATGAGGATCCGGGGGTTTAGAGTCTCCGGGTGACCATCGTCGAAAGAGTTCCTTTAAGGTGTCGTGTAGGTGTTGCATATGGAGTATTCATGTTGTGAGAGTGCAAGATGCTTTTCCGCAGATCTCCTGTAGCGAGCGCATAGCAGAAACCTACAGACGCTAAAAGATACCCTCGCGTATTATGTCACCCGTCTGGAAAGGGTTAAAAAAGACAACATGCCTCCGCTCGGCTCCAGCCGTGCACTGTCATGCTTCTTCTTTGTATGGCATGGATATACAGACGTAGTGAAAAGAAGTAGTAGCAGCAGTTTGAACTTGCGAGCAACACGACGACAGCAACAACCTGTGACTGCATTTGTAGGTATGTAAGCAGTAAAGGTCGTCGACGCTCGAATGGAAGAGCGGTGGGAAACGGCAATGGAAAAAAAAAAAAGAATAAAGGAAACACTTCGGATTCAAAAGGAATTGAAGAAGTGATGAGGTTCTCTTTTTGGGTTTTTTTTTGTTGCTTTATGAGAGCGAAAGTAGGTTCGCTCGTTTCTTCGCCGGGCTGTATACCAGCGAACTCTTAAGCTGCTGCTGAGTCTGTAGCTCAGAAAGCAACAGATGTGGCAACTTGTTTGTGGTCGTACGAGGCTTCTTGCAAGTCTTTCGATAAGTCTATAGGTTGTAGGGGCAGTTTTCGAGAAAATAACAAAATAGCGCGTTTCTCGCAAGTTCTTGGGTTCGGCTATCAGCATGTGGCCCTTGCTACAGTCAAGGATGTGGTGCCCTAGACTAGGCTTCATCGTCGAATCTCATCTGCACGACAGCCATATATTCAGGCTGTTTTCGGTACCCTGTATCCCTCTGTGTACCCGCGGCGCCTACCCCTTCCCATCCGGCAAAAAAAGCGAGAGCACGGTTCTCCCTCAGAAGACGTGTGATCACGTGGTGGACGATTCTTGGTTTTCGATGGCAAAACATCGCAGCGCGAGTCAAATTCGTGGGGGGAAGCGTCACACAGAAGTACTATACACAGGAGTACGCCAACGTGCAAGGAAAGGACAGAGGGAAGAAGCATTCTCGATATTGAGGAAGCAGGAGGATAGGATCGATGTTAATCAGGGAAGGGGTAAAAGGAGAAGAGGTACGGATGCGTCGTGTGTGTGTGTGTGTGTGCTCGGGCCTGGTTGGACGTCCTGCATTGTGAGTGGACAAGTGGGATCCCTTAAACAGCAGTCAAAGACATGCTGTGCGCCACACCGCACGTTTTGGAACGAGTGACTGTCACCTAGACAGAGGCGACAGGCGGCCTCAGGCACATTCGTGCCTTCGTGCCTGCTCCCTCTGGTTCACCCAATGCACCAGAATCGCAAGAAGGCCTAGCATCGCTGACACCACAAGTACTCGATCTTGACGACGCAATAGCAGGCGACGACGACGTCATAAAGCAACCTAGACCGTGAGAAAATGCATGCCAACCCAGATGGTTCGTTCACTCAAAGATCCGAGTGCTGAACTGGTGTATGTGGGTGTGAGCGTGCTGTGAATGAGTGAGTGGGGGGAAGCGAGGCTGATGATAGATAATGAGGGTGACAAATGCAGGTTTTCGCGGTGCGGTAGCGATGAAGCAGGGGGGAGATTCACAGTGTCATATTCGGGAAGTACTGCCTGCCGTTCCGGGGGAGGAGGGATTCGCTTTCGTTGTGAAGATCCAAAGGGGTCCGTGGACAGCAGAGGGGTCCAACGGATCCCTCAAGAAATGTGAAAACGGGTTTTTGCCTAGAGGCTTTTCGTGTTATTCTGCAGATGCTTTGAGCTATCTTTTGTGTCTATGCTTTCATTCGTCTTCTTAACCATGGTTAAGTGCGCAAATGGTGTCAGCCGAAGCTGGTAAAGCTTCGGCGCCGCCCGAAAGATTACGCGAAAGCACGATAACGAGGGGGCGTTGTGAAGATCCAAAGGGGGGCCGGCGGCACGACACTTGGCTTCTTTTCGACGACTCCCGCCTCTCGGCGTGCCGCACGGCAAAAAAGAGCAACGAAGATTCGAATGTCTACTCTGATTTTCGAAGTTGTCGCTAGCTACCAGCAACGGTTGCAACCGACACGGGTTGCACCACGACGAAAGCGCACCATCCAGGGTAAACGCTCGCTTGAAACTCCGGGATTTTTAAGTCTTTGTGGTACCCCCGAAACCCCCGTATTGCGGAGTTCGTGCGTATAAGTCGAACTTTGAGTGTGTGAGCCTCTCCGAAGAAAGGTCCATCACACTTACAGAGTTCGAGCGTAGTTCATGCGGGGTTTGTGAAACGGCGAGGGCTGCATTTTGTAAGTGTGCTGAACTTTTTCTTCGCAGTGGGCCCTGTCAGGACCGTTTAGACACTCAGCTAGCCACCAGCTGCATACAGAGTATAAGAATTCAGCCCTACCCCGTATTGCAGAGCTCCTGCGTAGTTTTGTGTACTTCGTTACTCGGTTTTCGGGGGCTACTATTGTAACTTCAAATTTGGCTTCTGTGGCCGACACCAGATCCACCCGCAACTGTGGTCCTGGCCACGTTCTGCAAACTCTTTTGTCCGAAGTACTACCGGCAACAATCGTGTCGGTGTGCCCTACAATGTATTGTGAAGGCTAACGAGACGGAGGCAGCATTTTTTTCGTAGTTGAACATAGTTCCCACCCTAGGAAATGAACAGGGTAAAAAAACGAGTGGGAAAACACGCACGAAAAACGAATCGCGTGTCGTTTTTTTTCGTAGTAACAATGCTTTGTAAACACGAAAGAGAACGCTGGCAGCGTGTTTGGGAGAAGATTAGCGTAGCGATCATATTCACTCACTATCAATCACTAACAGGCTAGTCCTCCTCCATTTTGAAACCCCGAAACCGGAAACCCCCGGTTTCTGAAACCGGGAAACTGGGTTTCCAAAGCGCCCTGCTATCGGTCGGAAAAGGCATTCGTGGTTCGGGGTAGAATGCAAAGAATCTGTGGCGACAACCTGCATCGCCGGCATTCATGGCTGTTGCGCCTCCGAAAGCCACGAATCATGAGCCCTTAAAAGAAACGCGGGTTTGAAGCAAGGGTGGGAATAGGCGAATCCACGGAACGAGTAGGAAGTCTTCGGGTGTTTTTTTTTTTTGTGCTTCCGACGATCCCGTGGAACGTACAGATATTTTTTTTTCGACTGTTTCTAGGCGAGTTTTTTTTTTTACTTACTTTTCTCCTTTCCCCTGGTGTGTCAGACTAGCCCACCTGAAGGCGGTCGCTTCCTTTTGACAGGGTTTCTACTACAGGGTTACTTTATTTCCTAAAAGCGACTAGACTGGTTCTTGTTGTTCTTTTTTTAGACTGTTTCGAGTTTTAAGGATCCGTGTTTTGTGGCTGCGGTCGACAGTAAAGGCGGGTTGGTGTTCTTTCCTTGGGTGGGGGTTTTTAGATAAATTTTCTGCCGCGACGCGCGAAAAAGACGACGGTCATCCAGTGACCAATGCAGGCCATCACTACAGATAATCTGCATTCTAGCCTCAACAATCATCACGGTGCATCACGGTGAATCACAGTTCATCAGGCCATCCCTATCTCTTTGGACCTGTAAAGAATTGCCTCGAGCGGCCATTTGACGGTCTATCACGGAGGGGATGAACCGGCTTTAGCGGAGGGTGGAACTAAGGTCGTCCAGAACACACGCGCACCAAGGAGTGCATAGCCAGTCGACTTTGAGTACTTCGCCTTGGCAAACGGTCTGCGTGAGATATGTGAGGCGAGGTTGGTCCATGTCGCCCTTTCACTATCCATACCAAAAACCTTTTCGCCGACAACCGCACTTCTTTTTCAAGGAGCCAAATTTGAGCCCTCTCTTCGGATGATGGTTACAACGCACATTGCGCAAACTCGCACATTGCAATGTCGAAACAGAACCAACTTCCGTGCAGCTTTCGGTAGTGTGCTCCCACCAACCCACGAAACAACGGGCGACAACAGCATCAAATGAGCAATGCTGAGGAACTCCGTTGACTAAAAAGAAGTGTGCGGACAAATCGAATCCTTTCTCTACGGCAGGGGGTGGGTGTGGTCCTGCAATAGCACTTCTCGTTTAGTTGCGTTTGTTGCTCGCACGTGCGGCCGTTGTTCCAGAAATGGTACCTGCGACAGAACGACAGTCCGAAAAAAGCGCGGGGGAAATCGAGACAGAAAGAGAAGAAGAAAAGGCGAAGTCACAGTGCACGAGACCCGCCGGCTCTCCCCCGAAGAGGTTCGGGTCCAGGAGAGGGAAAAAAGCGGGTTCGCGGTGGGGATTGTTACTTGTTTGCGAGCGCACGCAAAGGAACAGTGAAAGTATTCGAGAGCCTCCCGACGGAGGGCACCCGACGGAACCACGGGTGAGATCGAAAGTGCTGGTCCGCCATGAGCGCGATACCGCGGTATACTCCGAGCTATTGTGCGCAGGCACCTCGAGATGAATGACGCATCACATTTGACGACAAGCGTGAAATGTGCGAATCGAGCTGTGTCCGTGTTTTTGGGGTGCAGATAATCGGGTGGCTCTTGAGTATCGAAGCAGCAAAGAAATGCGTCTTGGATGGCTGGTGTGTTGATACGTTCGCCGTCAGCAACCGGCGTACTCCTCGTCCGGAGGCAGTGGGGCCTGTTCGTATGTAGCGCGTACGTCTCGCCTTTGGTATCAAAGCGAAATGCAACGCTACCGCGGCTGCCTTCGAGCCAGGAACGCCTTCGTCACTGGGTCACGACGGCACTCAGGAAGACACCTCGCCACTGACCGTAGTGCACTCGCATGGAAGAGGTAGCACGCGAACCACCTGTCGTCCTGCAAAGTGCGACAGCTGGAGACTTTTGCCCCTGACAGTGAGCTGAGCTGTGAGTACGGCGCGACTGCCTCTGCCGGCGAGGGTAAGCCATTCTACGTAGTCAAATAAACTGGAAAAAGAAGAACAGAGAGAGAGAAAGAGAGAGAAAACAAAAACAAAAAAACAAACGGAAAAAAAAACTACGCAAAATTGTTCAAACAATTTTGATCGTTTAGACTGGGACTTCTTCCTTTCTTTTTTATGGTGACAACCGCGGTTGTCATTATCAAAAAGTGACGGTTGGCAGCGTACTGTGGACATTACCATACAGGTGATAGCACATACGCACAAACAAAAGCAGCGGACGTTATAAGTTTGGGTCGCTGAGCCCAAAACACGGGTTTCAGACAAAAGAACGGAGTGGGCATCCCGGGGAAGTGCATATTCCGGTGCGGTGGGTCAAATAGACAGTCTCTGCCTCGGTCTCGAATGATGCGCAGCCATGGGTGGAGAATGATGCCTACGCCGAATACCACGTCCATACATGTTTGATGACAGAGCTGGCACCAAGTATTCTTTGAAGCAAAAGAGAGAGTGCGTGGTTGAGGGGGGCAGAGGGGGGCGATGGATACACGACTGAACCAATCGTACTGCCTGGGGACGGGGCCGCACCTGAAGAGTGCTGCAACACCCTGGCAGTGATCTGTCTCAGTACACAGCGGAGTCGAGCACCAAAAGCTGGAGTTGTGTAGAAGGTGTCCGAGATGCACCCGAAAAGCAGGTGTGCTACATCCAAAACGCGTGCAAATGAACCAGTCAACTCCAGCTTCTGGGGCTGGACGTCACTGCCTACAATAGTGCCCCCCCTTTCCCCCTCCAACGTATCACGTACAACAGGCTTTCCCTGGAAACCCGTGAATACGTGATTTGTATCACGTTTCGAACAGCACTGCCTTGATGATGAGGTGAAGAAGGAATCGTGTGAAAACAAAAGGACGCACACGATGAAGAACGACATGCAAAGGAAGAGGGGCCTGGCGGTGCTAAGGGAGGGGGGGGGTCGACCGGTTTGGTCGGGACAGCTGCTCACAGGAAAACAACGACTACAAGTGTCGCAAACAGCTCCTCTCTGGCGTTCGCTTCTTTTGTTGCTTTCTGCACTTGCCACGTATTCGGCGGTACGACGGCTGATTGCCCACTGCTTGCCTGAGGACAAAAACCCGTGGAGACGTCTGGTTGCTGCGCAGTGTAAGAAATTAGAACGTGCTTGGCAGAGCGGATGAGGTTGTGGTAGGACGTTCTCAATCGTTTTGCTGCGGATTGATGAAGGAGGGCCAGAAGGCATTGGACTCGCACACCACCTCATGACTTGCTACCCGCCTTGAAACACAGATCAAGGTTTGGCGAGACACGAAGTTTTAGAGCGAACGTTTCGCACTAATACTCGAGAACTGTGCAGCCTCGTTTGTTTTTCAATCTCTCCGCTCTGCACATATCGTCCGCGTTGCTCAGTATTCGTCTGTGTACCTATACACGCATAACAAAACCGGCGGTATCGTCCTCCTTCGGCAAGCGTCTACGCAACATAGAGGCCACTTATGTGTAGCAATTTCATCTGGGTGGTCTCAGCACCCCGTGGAACGCCGAGGAGGTGGGGGACGGATGGTACAGTGTTCGTTTGTTTGAACTTGATATTTTCTGTTTGCGGCTTTGCTTTACTTTGTTGTCGAATGCGGTGTGTCAAGCTACCACTTCGCCCCCACCGGTTGCAGGTGGCTTCAAGTCGGCTTGGAACGACACAGCAGTTCGCCCTTTGGGTGTCGCCGGCGGCGGCTGTAAGCACGGGGGCGTGCTTCTCTAGACTGTTTCTTTTTCAATTCTCTTCAAACAAATAGAGAGGGAGTGCTCGCGTCGGTGCCTGATAGGCCGGCCAAATTCTCAAAAATACTCGACGTAGCTGCTTCGACTCCGAATGAAAGGGGGGAAATATAGAGGTAAGGGGCAAATACAATACAAACACAATCTGATTTGTTCTTCGCTTACACCACCGTGTGTTGTTTTCTCACTCAGGACTTTGACCTGTTGTGTTTGTGTGATTTGTCGTGTAGGGGTAGACCCGCATGACCTCACGTCCGTTCAACACGTGGTTCGGTAGTTACAGCACTTGGGATCCCTTCTGTTCTTTGTCGGGCAGCATCGTCGAGCATTTCCTTTCAAGCTGGCGCTTATGTAAAAAAAAAAAAACTAAATAAGACACTTTCACAGTTTCACTGAGGGAGTTGATGCCACCACGAAAGTCGATAAGAGTTAGGGTTAGCATGCAAAGAATAGTGGCAGTAATCTGCAACGCCGGCAGTCGATAAGAGAACTTCACAGCCTTCAGGATGTAGTTGGTTAAGAGAAAGAGTCAAGTGGATGGAGGGTGACCTCGCCCCATGCTCGTTCCCCGGGTTAAGGCAGTCACTCAACATTCCCTTGCGCTAGTGGTATCAGTTGCAAAGACGTGTTCTTACTTGTCCCTTTCTTCTAGGCAGTTCTCGTCAGACACGACGAAGAGCAGAAACCCCTGGTGTGTGGAGAGTGAAAAGTTCCCTTGCGAAACCCCCGGGGATTCAACGTCTCCGAGTTACCGTCGCCGAAAGGGTTCTTTCACAGCACAGCCAGAGGCAGGTGCATGTCGGTAGCGCATTTGGAACCGACTAAAAAGACAACGGGCGCGCGTTTCGAAGCTACCCCGGCGCGAGCACTGATCGAACGGTTCAAATTCCTGGGTCGAACTCTTCGTTGAAAACGGAGTAGACAGCTTTTTAGAGGGCGGGGTAGGAGAGGTGGGAGAAGAAGCTCGCCGCTCGCTGGCCTTGCGCGAATTGATGCAAAGAAAGGCCGGCACCCTTGTCTGTAACGATGGATATCCGGCACGGGGGCTCGATCGTTGGAAGGACTCCTACGGAAGGGCAACCCAACGTCAGCAGAACTGACGGGTTGGCGCGCGATCGAGTTGCAATAGAAAAGCGGTGTGCCATCCGCACAACGTTCTCCAGATCAAGATTCCGCAACCTTCCAGTCGCGGGGAGTTCAATTCGAGGCGCAAGGCAAAACGCCTGGGACGGCGGCTTCTGATTACCTCCGGCATTGCATGTTTGAGGGGGAGTGAAAAAAAAGAACGAAATAGAACAAGACAAAAAGAAAAGGCGGAAAGGTCACAAGAACTTTACTAATAAAAAATGAAAAAGATGAAGCAAAAACAAAAACAAAAAAGCGACAAAAGAGAGAGAAGGAAAGAGAGAGAGAGACGAGTTAGAGTGCAGGGACCATCTCTCCGAGGAGTATCCGGTCGCCCCACTACAGAAAGAACACTCGTAGTAAAGCAAATATCGCCGCCAGTCGGTCGGGAAGAAGGGACTAGTCTGTTAGGAAGATAGGAGGGGAGAGGATAACGATTCTCTTTATTGGTTGGAGGGTTAGAGTTCGCATGCAGCCCCGGAACTTTAGTCCCGGTGACTGCAACGGGTGATGAGTAGGCCCTTCATAAAGAAGGACGCCGGACTGGGACGATGGGTTCGTCTTCTTTGACGATACTTTCGAGTCCGAGAAAAGGTGCAAGAACGTGCTTGGAATGTATGTGCTCAACATCGTGTCCTATCAGTAATATCCCTTGTGTTTCAGTCCTTCAAGCCACGGACACATTCGGCGGACCTATCGTCATCCGTGCCTGAGTGTCTACCGACAGGATAGCGATGTGAGCCTGGTGCTGTTCGTAGCTTGTCACAGCCAGCACCCACCTTGCTACGAGAGAAAATCCGTCTCGGGAAAAGGCCACCACCGTTGTCTGAGCAAATCAGGAGAAGAAAAGCTCAGAACGCCGGAGGAAAAATCTTCGTTTGTTGATGGCAGAACACTGTCCACCATATGTCCCGCACATTCTTTTCATTCCCCCGCCCTTGAAATCTCGGACTTGCCGGGGAGGTGGCCGAAACAAGGTTTCCATGAGAAAATCCAAAAGGTTTTCATTCTTTTTGTTTTGAGACAGGGAACACATTTTGGTGCGCTGCCAGATTCGGACCGACCCAGGCGTTATGTTCTGAAGGAGTTTTCCGTGTTTCGGGGACGTGTACGAAGGGAGACACAGCACAGTAGGGTCTTCAGTCCATTGCGGACTTGCGCCACCCCGTCACGTAATGTGCCGACTCTCGCTAAAAGGGAGTAGTGCAGCTTTCGCGTATCCTTGTCCACGAATTCCTGGTCAACGGCATCCTCGTCATAGGGCTGGATGGTTCCCCGCAAACCTGCGGGCGGCCATCCGGTAAGCGCAGTGCCAGATTTGGACCGCGATCCGAATCTGGTAACAGTAGCGAAGCCCCTGATTTTTGCAGAAGGTACGCAGGGTCTCGCTCGTGCCTTGGGGAGGCGGCATCGAAGTGTCAAAAGCAATGAAAACTTATGCTGAACCGCCCGTGTACAACTTCTTGGACCATGCACCCTACTGGAGCATTCACCAGTGCGTGGCAGTGACGAGCGCCGGTTCCCAACCAGCCACCGGGTGCTGAAGAACACTTTTTAAAGAGTGAAAGTCGCTTCGGGATTTTTGGAAAAAGAAAGAAGGACTGGTTCTTCGCATCTTCCTTTCGTCCTTCCCCCTCCCCTTACCCATGAGACTAGCCCACCCGGAAGTGGTTGGCTCCTTCTGGCAGGTTTTTTTCTACCGGCAGAAGTTGCTTGCGATAGCTTTTTGCGTCCGGGGGACGAGTCTTCTCCCCCCCCCCCCCCCCCCCCAGCAAGTGTCAAACCAGCCGGCCCGGAGGGTGATTGATTCCTTTTGGTAAGGGTTCTCTACCGCCGGGTGTTGCTTGCACTCAAATTTTATTCATTTTCGATTCTTTTTTTTGTTTTTCGACGACACGCTTGTGTCGGACTGGAAGGCCAAACCAGCGCATGTGTGTTTTGCTTCTTTTTTGACAGGCCCTACCGTGCAGGATGTTGGCTGGTTCCTGCAGCAGTTCTTATATTTCCCCCGACAGCCCGACGAGCTGGCGGGCTGGCCTGCCACGTAATGGGCTGAGAGCTGACGGAGTGTCAGTGTGTGCACATCAGGTCCAGAAACGTGACAGGAACTCATATGTAGTAGGGGTCGGGTGGACACGAGGGAAGAACTGGAAGCTGACCAAGTGTCAGGTCGCGGATTCTTCCACCACCCCCTACCCCTACCCTTTCACGGCGTATGCGCCCATTTCCACCCCATCCTTCGTTCAATCCTGTGATGGAGAAAAAGCGGTCGGAATATTGTTGCGGCACGTCGAATTTTCGTTGATGGGGTGTTTCGGCAGTTCCCTTTCGCTTTTCATTTTAAGACTTTTGGAGTAAGGTATTTTTATAGTTTTTTTTTGTGTTTCCGACGATCCCGTGGGACGGGGTTTTTTTTTTTTTTGGAAGGTTGTTCAGAGTGAATGTTCGCGAGAGTCCGGGATTCAAAGGTCTTGAGGTGACCGTTGTCAAAATGGGTTCTGTAATAAATAAGGAGGGAAAAAAAGTGAAGATTGAGAAAGGGGTTTTGCCGAGAGGCTGGGGCTCAGTGCTCCCACTAAGGAAAAAACCGGAGGAATTCCTCAAAAAAAAAAGGTGCTGAGAAATGCCCCGGAGGAATTCCTCCGGAGGAATTCCTCCGGAGGAACTCCTCCGGGGGGACCTGAGGAATTCCTCCGGCCTGGTACCTGGCGTAGGAGTGATCCCGTGTGGGTGTAGCTCGCGACTAGTACTGGTCATGAAGTCTTTGCCGAATCTTTCTGTGTGACTTTGGCACCTGCGGCATGGACTGCTTCAAAAAACCGCGCCTGGGGCACAAGATGTGGCTGATGGTGCGAGCATGTTGTCACATTTGGCGTCAAAACTGACTGAGTCCACCACAAAACTGTGAAGAGGGAAGGACAGTGTCTATCCTCATGCTTATCAGGAGTCTTTGTGCTCTCAAATACTCTTTGGGCAGACCGCTGTGTGTGACACCATGCCAGTTTTCGGGATCTTCGTACTGCCCCTGACAAGGCCTCCAATTTTTTTCCGCGCCTGCGGCGCAGGTATTCTTGACTATGTAGGACTATCTCATCATTTGTCTCGTTTCGTCCAAGTGTCCACTGGCAAAGGATTCATATCAAGTTTATAAGGAGTGCAGTGATATCCCGGCATGAGATCTCGCTTGTGGGATTTCCAATGTTCAGCACCTTCGGCTGACACTGCCTACCATGCAGGGTCAGTACCCAGCTTGTGCACTGCACGAACAGCATGAAATTGCTGGTGTTTGCTTCCTCTGGCATGTTGGGGGGTTGGCGGTGGGATCCAATCTCAGAAGCTGGAGTCAAAGCTACAGTGAAAAAAGCGGGTGTGGTGCGGATTCACGCGCATTTTGGTTGTGGTGGAGCAACCCATCTCTAGCTCCAGCTCACCCTGGGAGCACTGACAGACACTGCTAAAAAAAGCGCGACACTGCGACAGCGCCAAAAAAAAAAAAAACTTTTCCTGATTTAGGCTTCCTCCGGCATTTCGGAGGTAAGCGGGAGCACTGCTGGGGCTTTGAAAAAAAAAAAAAAA
Organism: Diplonema papillatum; assembly: GCA_030068145.1. NCBI lineage: Eukaryota > Euglenozoa > Diplonemea > Diplonemida > Diplonemidae > Diplonema > Diplonema papillatum. Next base: position 227,281 of record JAPJBO010000105.1, read on the forward strand.
AAAAAAAAGGTCGCCCTTACTGAGGACGGAATGGGTTCCTTAATAAGAATGAAAAAATAAGGCGTAATGCAGAAATGGGCTCAACTGGAACGTACATCTGGGGGTTGCAGTGCGTGCGTTTTGTTAGCACTTCGTCCCTTCGTCTTGTGGTGTACGAGATCCCAGGCCAAACAAACAAGACAGCCCACGTTCTGGTTCAGAAACGGTTACACCACTCGTGGTTCCAGCCAATGTGTGTCTTACCCCGAATTGAATTGACTCTTTACCCAGCTGACGGGGAATGTGCCATTCCAATGTGGAATACGAGTGGTACAGGCCCCTGGTCTCTGGTATGACGGTTGTTCGTTCGGACAGTGCCGCGATGGCTGAAGTAGAAGGTGGGCGTGGAGGGTCGAAACAACCCTTCGGTTCTCTCTCTATTGCTGACCTCGCAACGTATTGGTTTCATAACTGTGTTCAGAGTGAAAGTTCGCTTGAATCTCCGGGTTTCATTAGAGTGTCCGGGCGACGTTCGGCGCATTGGATTACCTTCATTCACTTTCTTTCAGCGTGTGAGTATCTGAGTGGCTTTCTCAGATGCCTTTGAGGTCTGCAAAAGAGCTCGGGCATAGATTACGTTGGCGAGATTGGAGTGCATTGCTTTAAGCCCCATACGGACGGAGGGCGGGTTTCCAGAGTGCAGAAAGACTTCTCGGGCAACTTCTGGGTGATAATGGATAAGAGTTTTTAGAGGGGCTTTCGGTCAGAGCGAAAGTTTTTAGAGTTGACGTTCGCTTGAAATTCCGGGGGTTTAGGGTCTCCGTGTGACCGTTGATAAATTGGTTCTCTTAGAGCAAGAAAGGGCTAAATGGTTCCGGGTTGTATATTTGGTGCACGCTTTCGTTATGGCCAAGTACGTTCCTTCGTGGAGTGTAGTCTTGGGTCCCCCACGTTCTTTTTATGAAAAAGCGAAATGGGGACTCTGAGGTTTGCGTCTCACCATCGATTCGCCAGCAACAAACATTCTCTTGAATATTCCTGACGCGTCTGGAGGCACAAAGTCCAAAACCCCGGCTCGATTCTGTCTCTTTCGGCATAAAAGCACATGCCCTCCGTCCATGGATTGCTTCTTTTAAAACACTGGCGGCCCGTTGGCGGGTGCTCTTTCAAAGCACCTGCTGCGCTGGATTTGGGGCTCGCGGGGTCCTCTTCGAGGATAAAGCGCAAGGTCGGCCGAAAGACCTGTTTTCCTTGCTGCTGTAAGACAGCAAGTGACAGTCGTTCTCTCTCGCAAGAACTAGAGTACGAAATAAAAAGTCGAAGTTAGCCTTGAACCTCCCGGCGTGGGGGAGGAGAAACTCCGGAATTGTGACGCTAGACGTTCTTGTGAGCGGCGGAGGCACAGAGTCCAAAACCCGGCTCAATTCTGTCTCTTTTTTTCGGCATAAAGTACATGTCCTCCGTCCGTGGCAGAGTACGAAATAAAAAGTCGAAGTTAGCCTTGAACCTCCCGGCGTGGGGGAGGAGAAACTCCGGAACTGTGACGTAAGACGTTCTTGTGAGCGGCGACAACGTCTGGAAGCACAGTGTCCAAAACCCCGGCTCGATTCTGTCTCTTTCGGCATAAAGCACATGCCCTCCGTCCATGGATTGCTTCTTTTAAAACACTGGCGGCCCGTTGGCGGGTGCTCTTTCAAAGCACCTGCTGCGCTGGATTTGGGGCTCGCGGGGTCCTCTTCGAAGCTAAGCGCAAGGTCGGCCGAAAGACCTGCTTTCCTTACTGCTGTAAGACAGCAAGTGACAGGCGTTCTCTCTCGCAAGCGTGCGAAAAGTCGAAGTTAGCCTTGAACCTCCCGGCGTGGGGGAGGAGAAACTCCGGAATTGTGACGTTAGACGTTCTTGTGAGCGGCGACAACCAATGATTGGTTACCCGCGGGGGGCGGAAGGGAAAAAAAAGGGGCAAAGAGCTTTTTGAGGATTAAAAAGGACCGTTTTGTTTTCTAGGGTGAAAAAAAAAAAAAAGGTTTTTGGTGTTTCTGTTTGCGTCTTCTCTTTTTTTGGACTGCCTGGAAGGGGGAACAAGATTTATATTGGTTTGGGTCGGTGAGCCCGAATTCGGAGGTCCGGTCTCCAGGGTAGTGCCGTCATGCCACCAACAGATGGTAAGCCGGTAGACCCCCCTCGTGATACCGTTTTCTTACCTTCAGGGCCTTCCAGTCGGGCTTTGCTCCTGTGCCGCGCTTGTGTGCGGTCGTGCTTCCCTGTTGTGTGGTGGGAACGGTTTTCCATCGTTGCCAGGGCGTTGGTGGACACGTTCCGTTTGGACGGGAACCAGCGACTTTCGGACTGCATGCCACCAATGCCGCTCCGGCTACAAGGACCGCGACGCCACGCTCTGCCCGGTGCGCCGCACGGCGGAAAAAGAGCAAGCGAGGGATCCCTACTGATTTTGAAGCTGTCACCGTCAAGGTACCGTTACACCATCAATACCGGCGTCTAAACAGCGTTTTTGGCCAGCAGGTCACAACCTGGAGCAACCCAAGTCATTTTCCCGGTCGGGCCGGTTGACACGAAGAAGCTCCGAGGGTGTGAAAATCGTTCATGTTCGGCACCAAAACTCTGTCAAACTCTCGTGCGAACTCCGTTTTTCAAGCCGGTGGCCCCGGAAAATACTATGGTACCCCTCCACTCTGCGACGCTCGCCTGCGTCCAATGGCCTGCTGTTGCGTCAGCGGGGGGTGTCATTTGCATGCAAAACGAGCACCACGCTATGTGCCAGCTTTTTCGCTAGGTGACTAAACCTGAAGGATCCCTTTTGCGCTTTTGTTGGGTGGTGCGACCCTTGTGTGTCGGTTGCAAACTGTTTTTTTGCTGGTACCTACAGGAGATAGGGGCTTCCCGGCTTATTGGAGTTAAAGTTCGCTTGAAATTCCGGAGGCTTAGGGTCTCCGTGTGACCGTTCATGAATGGTTCTCGTAGAGCAAGAAAGGGCTATATGGTTACAGGTTGTATATTTGGTGCACGCTTTCGTTATGGGTTATGGCTAGCCATGTCCGGGACTGTTTGTGACCGACACCGAGTACATTCCTTCGTGGAGTGTAGTCTTGGGCCCCCGAACGTGCAAAAGCTTTCGGCATGCCGCCGACGAACCTCGGCACGAACTTATTCTCTCATTTTATTTTATTTTTTTTATGCGGTTTCGAGGTTCGGTGTTTTAGGGTCTCCGGTTGACCGTTGAGGCTGGGAGAGGCGGTCAGCTCCGCGTTCGAGCCCTTTGCGCCCGGCGGCAACCAACCCGGATCGCTTGCGTTTCAGGGTGAAGCTTTTATGTGTGCGGGCTACAGCACGCGGCACCCTTTCTTCCTTTGTGGTTTCTTCTTGCAACTGGCGGCTTCCTCGCCTGGTTTCCTGCAAAGCAGCCGCGCGCGTTCAAAGAACTGTCTGTTGCTTGTTGTTCTTTTTTTTTCCCCGACGACAGCAAGTGTCAGACTAGCCCACCCGAAGGCAGTTGTTTTCTTTAGGCAAGGTTTTTTTACTCTACCGGCGGAAGTTGTTTGGGTTCGCGACTTCTTTCTTTTTCCCCTACCGTTCTGATCCCTTCCCTTTCCACCTTTCCTCCACCGTAGGCTGCCCCCCAAAAAGATGCAGTATTGTTTAATCCAGATATCTCAGAACGAGCGCAGACCACCGAGCCGCTAGCGGGTCGTCACAAAGGGCCTTCACGACGTGCCGGATCGATTCTAGCGTTTATTGTAGTTTAGGTTCGGTGTTTTAGGGTCTCCGGTTGACCGTTGAGGCTGTGGGGCGGGTAGTATGCGGGTAGTAGGTATGATTATACACTTTATTGCTACGGCTAGCCATGTTTGTAAGTGTTGCGACCGACACCAAGAAGTCGCTTTGAATTTTTAGTCTTCTGACTTTCGGATTCTCTTCGTTTCTTCGCATAGTTAGCAAGCAGTCCCTTCACTGTTCTTTCTTCTTGAAAGTATGCTGAACCTGCCCCCCCCCCAGTGCTGATGCTAAGGCCCCTAAACTCGGCATCGTTGTCAGCCGGACGGCAACGAGGGGTGGGTGGGTACCCCCCCCCCTAAACCCCCCCCCCCCCCCCCCCCCCCCCCCCCCCCCCCCCCCTCCTGCAGGGCCTGTGTGCAGCAGGGTGGTGACCGCTCTAAGGTGGTTTCCTCAGCAGCGACCAAGAAAAAAAAATTTTTTTTTGGCCCAAATCCTCCCAAAAAAGCACTCGAAAAAAATTTTTTTGACCCACTTTTTCCACCATTTCACCTTAGAGAATTTAGCTAAGGTGGGTCCCACAGTAGGTCCACAGTGGGTTGCACCAGGAGGGGGGGGGGGGGGGGGTACCCACCCCCACCCAGGGTTAGCAACTTCGTTTTGGGTCTCAGGCTTAGTATCAGCACTGCCCCCCCCCCCCCCCCCCCCCAGGGAATAGTTGACTAGACCTCTTGAGTTTGTGCCAAGATTGTGGGAACCGCTTTCGTGCGAAAGGGCGAAGAAAACCTCCACCTTCGTTTTTCCATCTGTCAAGAGCTGCGACTCAACTATTCCCACAGCAGAACAACGAATCTGTTCTGAGAGATTGAGCGAAAACGGGTGTACTGCACACCCTGTTGCGGCAGCGAAGGGTCCCCCGTCTCCTGCTCGCGTGTTCCCACGCGAACAAGAAGAATGCAAATGCATGTGCTTGGACAGCTTCATTTTCTTAGTTTTGTAACAAAAAAGAAGATGCTTTGCGTGGACTAAGCGGGAGAGTGTGGAACTAAACGTTTAGTGGGCTTTCGGGGGGCTCAGGGGGCGAAATCGCTGCCCACTAAACAACCGGGGGGGGTGCAAGAACGTGCTTGAAATGGGTATGTGCTCAACACCGCACTGGTCCCGTCTGCGCCGTGTTTCGGTCCTTGTCCGGGGGGGCCCGGGGGGGGGGGTCACGCTTTTCTTTTTTATTTTTTTGGCGTCGGTTTGCCTTCTTCGTGTGGCGATTTGAGCTTCTCTTTTCACCCCCCTGTCGACAACTTGTGTGAGACTAGCCCGCGCGCGGGTGATTGGTTCGTTCAGACGCGGCCTCCCCTGAAGTGCAAACGTGCCATGAAGGCCGGCTCCTGTTACCGGCGAGCACAAGCGTCAGTTTCCGAACCAATGCATCAAGGTGTGACCTTGGAGGCTACCGCACCGCGAGTTACAAAATGCGGCGAAAAAAAGCATGCAATCGACACCAGGAGGCAGTTGACTCCTTTTGCCAGGATTTCTGCCGCGCGGGGAACCTTTTCCTTTTTTCTTTTACGGTTTTTGTTGATTTGTTTTCCTTTTTTTGTCACAAAGGCAGGGGGGGTTTCCGAGGATCTGGGGAGTTTCGATTCCGGTGTTAACCACGGGTCTTACTCTACATGGAGGATTCGAAAAAGTCTGTCCCATTCAAAAAGCGGAGTTTCAATTTTTTGCGCCCTGAATCTCAACAGCGCAAACACTTGGAAGCTGCCGCCGGTATATTTCTTTTCGACGAAGGCTGGACAGCCACAAATTGGATTTTGGTGAACGTCGTTCATATGGCCAACACCCCCATCTTCGCCTCTGGAAATCCATCCCCCCCTGCAAGGGAGAACTGGAGTGCCGGAATCCACACGGAAAAAGTGAGCCCGTTGGGAACTGAACGCTCGTTGGTGTGTGGGTTCCGGTTCGTTATGTTTTTTTAGTACTAATCTTGCGGGTGCAGGCTAACAAGACATAGGCGGCGTGTTTTGGTGGTTGAGAATTTCCAACCTCAATGACACAGGGTTGATACAAGTGGAAAAACGATCAACCGCCTGTCTTTTTTAGAACAACTTTGAAGCCTAAAAGGGCTGGTATGTTACAGTCTCCGGTTGACCCATGAGGCTGGGAGTCAAATGGTAAGGGGGTGATGAAAGGGGGAATGAGCGGGGGTGTTGCTCGTGTCGGGTGTCGTGAAACCAGATTGGGTGCCCCGCGTTTAAAGGGGCGCTTGTCCTCTTTTTTTCCGGTTTAATAGTACACGTGTGCTGAATGGACCATTTCCAGGATAATGGTTGTGCATGAGGGGTTAAACGAATGCCACCGGAGAAAAAGAGGGGTGCTTTCCTTGGACATCGGCTGATGCTGATTGCAACTATCTCCTGCCCCTTCCGTAGTAACTCCAGCTTCTGAGGCTATAGACTCCGCCGTGCAACTCCGGAAAATGCTCTTCTCCACCTCCGTTCTCAAAGGTTGCATGGGAAACGGGTTTCGTAGCTGCTGGTGGCTGTCTCCGCCGGTATGGACGCTGCTGCTGCCGGATCTTTCTCCCACCCCTACTCCGGCCCAGTAACCCCCACGGACGGGATACCACGCTTTATCGTTGCTTCTGGTGTCGCAGCTTTTGTTAGAGTCGAGGTTGAGAATCCGGATTTTTGGTACGAGGCCGGTATTTAAAGTCTCCGGTTGACGGTAACGGCTTGGGGCGGGGGAAGGGAAGATGCTAAGGTGCTGCAGATGTGTGTGTGTCACCACCACGAAAATCCCCCCCCCCGGTGCGTGTATACATATAGGAAAAATGCGTTTGTTTTTTTTTAGATTTAGTTTGTTTTTTTGTAGCTTCTGGGGGCTTTCTTCTTTTTCGTTTCGTAAAAATGACTTGTAAACTCGAAAAGAGAGAACGCTGGCAGCGTGCTTGGGGAGAAGAGTAACCTGACGATCATGTTAACTCGCACTCACGGGCTAATCCTTCCCTGGCACGCACAAACAAACACACCTCTTCGTTTTTAGAGTTAGAGTTCGCTTGAGAATCCGGGATTTTGGAGTCTTCGGGTGACCTTCATCGAATGGGTTATTTTAAAGCTCATACGTACACGGGGGGTTGGGGGGGGGCATGCTCGGCTTCTTTCGTGTACACGCTTTCCTTGCTTAGGCAAGCCAGGTTCGTAACAATGTATGACCGACACCAAGATCTCACCAGGCTAGGGGTGAATTCTTGGGGGGCCCCGCGTCTTCAGTTGTTTTCGACTGCTCTGTAGACACTGAAACGTCGTGGGGGGTTTGAATATTGGGTGGCCTTGCTGCGGACTCATCGGGGTTCTCTTCAGCATTTTGTTGAGGTTTTAACATCTGGTACTTTTTGAGAGCCTGCAGTTGAGGACCAGATTGCAAGAACGTGCTTGGAATGGATATGGGCTCAACACCGCACCGCGCCGTGTTTCGGTCCTTTACGCCCCGGACACATAAGGCGGACCATCATCAGTGCGGTACCTGAGTGTCTGCAGACACCTGATTGTGACTGCGACTCGCTAGGCAGCACTGACTTGTCTTATTTTTACGGTGGTAATCTGCGAAGTAAACCATTGGGGCGGAGGCTTTTACGTTAAGACTTTCAACTCTACGAGAGAGTGGTTAGCGGAGCTGGAAACAACACTGTTGGTACTGTCCTTCTTGTTGCGTATTCTGTATTGGCCGTCTCTCCTTCAGTCCACCACATCGTTGCAGAATTGAAGTAGAAATGCGGAACGAGTTTTTTGCCGGGAAGCCTCTGAAGGCTCCTCATGTTTATGCTACTGATGCGTTTATAAAACCCACAAAAGCGAGATCCAGGTGTGGGTGACGGAGGACGACCAAGGATTTTTGTACAACACAAAAAAAGGGAGGATGCTCGCGCAAAAGCGAATCCAAGGAGCTGAGTGAGTGTGGGAGGGGGTCGCCTTCCATCCCTGTTGCGTGCTCTTAAGCCTCTCGAGGTGCGTGGCAATTAGAAGTGCATGGGCCCGAACGATTTCTTCCTTGCCGCGTGTTCCACCCTAGGGCCGAACTTTGTTGGTTCGAGCCAGGGATGGCCAAATACGGGGAAGTTTACGGGGCACAAGCCAGTCCAACTCTTCAACTCTGATGGAGCCGTACTATCCGTCGAATACTACTGATCTGCTTCAATTTAGGGCGAGTTTTATCAAAGTAACATCAAGGCAGCCCTTAAAAAGACCAGCCACAGTCAACGCCGCGTGGGTGCGGGCTTTTGATATTAATCATCATGTTTCAAACCCCCGATTGCGCGTAACCTGGAAGCACCCAGCGGGTGTCGGTGGTACAAAGGTGCAGTTGCCCGCATTCATCCGGCAACAGATATGTAACGCGCGCGCAGAGAGCTTGCTTCATTGGGCAAGCTGAAAGGCGGTGAAGCGTCGCACGACGGTGGCTTGCTGACCGTATACATGTGTACAACTTAACGAACTCGATTGCAATCATGGATAGATCTTCGGCACCCTGTCGATCTTCGACAATCTGTCGAAGCTCGGCAGTGTACCTTCGATCTGCCCACAAATCAGTGCAAATTCAGGATGGTGGACTGGCGAGCACTCTAGAGCCCTCGAAGGTTGTTGGTTGAGAGCTGGGACGCGCTTGGAGAAGGTGGTGCTGACGGCGTGTTGTGTGAATATTCACTCTTGTGGCTCCCTTGGCTAATATTCCCGCCTGTGCTCGGAGCAGGGGTAAAAAGGGCCGCGACGGCATGTTGTGTGCAAACTCGGCTCGAGCTAGTAAGTCTGAAGAGAAAGCTTTCGATAATACTTTCGACAAACGAACGGGAAGAAAACGAGGGGGGGGAATCTTTGTTTAATCGGGGGGGCGGGAAAAGCTACGTCGGCTGTATAATATTATATCGTGTATGTACTGCGCACACGGCGGAATTCAGCCCCAGAACTGGAGTTAACCCCTAAGCATAGTGGTCAAACGATTCGCATCATCGTATATTATCGCGTTTGGGTTCTTGGCGCCAAGACATTTTCGTTCGCATTTTCGCACGATTAAAACCTGAGCAAAATACAGTATTATGGACTATCGCATATTGTCGCACGCCGATTATATGCGACAATTTTGTGCGATGATGCGATAATTATTGTCGCATGCGAATCGTTTGACCACTATGCCTAGGGAGAGGGAAACTGTCCAGGGCGCAGAAAGCCAATCCGGGGAATCTGTGAGTCAAACTCGAGAGTTTACGACTCCGGAATGGGAAACCTGGCGCTTCTTGGAAAGGCTTCGTAACCGCCAGTATCAGAAGCAGCGGTGGTGTCCTGTGATCAGGCCCAGCATTGCGATTGACTCGTGCTTTCTTGCACAGCCGGATTTCACCCAACATCGGTGTGATGGTTTGTAGCTAGCTTCGTAGTTGCCTTACACGCTTCTCACGTTCTTCGCTGAAGAAAAACTCGACGTGGTTGCGATGGCAGCTACACAAGGTTTTCAACTGTGGGGACGCCTCTTCACAGAAGCAAGCATTGATCCTTTTTGACGTGCCCTTGCTCTGGAGGCCCAGTGTCCAACTCCAGCTCGGGTTCTGGCATTTTCGACATGAATATATATGCCCTCCGTCCGTAAAGAGCTGAAGAGAGTGGGACTCGAGAAGCGCCCAAAGCGCATGCAAATGTACACCCAAAGAGCGGATGTGGAACCCCCCTTTTTTTAACTCCACCTGGCCACAAAGGTAGCCACGGTGGCTACTTTGTGGTCAGATGGGCCACAATGTGGCTGACAGCTATGCCCGGTGACAGCCCGTTGTCCATCGCCAAATGGTGGTGGATGTCACAGTCACAATGCAGAGGAAGGTCCGAAGGTCGTGAGTTCGAGTCCTGCATGTGACACTTTGTCGGGTTCAAAAAAAAAAAAAAAAAAAATCCTCTCTTCTATACTTGTGTCTGTCCCCCTCGTCCACTGCTCCTGCTCTGCTTGCCGCGCCGTATGGTTGGAGGAAAAGGTGAAGCCAGAAAGTTGCTAATCTTGCTGCTGACCACATGAAGTGGTGCAGTGGAAGCAAGCTACTTTGTTTCTCTGGACGGATTGGAGCGGCAGACCTGTCGTTCGGATTATTATTAGTCTTCAAAGAAACAAGTTTATTTTCCTACAAAAAAGAAAAAAAAAAACGAATCCTGCAAGTGACACTTTTTGAGGCAGCTTTAGCTCCAGCTGGACTTCACCGTGTGCGCAGATTTCGCTGCGGGCGGACTGGCTCAGAACGCATGGGCCGCCCGCCAAAGGTTAAGCCAGTGCTGCCCCACTGCACCACTACAACAAGCGCAACACGCGCCATGCACAGTGGATGCGGGAGTATCTGTCGGCAGAGAGGAGGTGGTCCCGGCCGGTATCCCGCAACAGCCAAACACAATGCAACTTTTTTAGAGGGTGTTGCAAGTTCACTTAGAGATCCGGCGGTTAAAAGTCTCCGGGTGATAGAATCCAATTTTTTTAGAGTTAAAGTTCGCTTGAGAATCCGAGATTTTAGTAGGGAAGGGAGAGCTGCGGCGAAGAGGATGCGCACTAGCGGAACTCACCTGCGTTGGTAAGATTCATGTAGTACGCTGCCAACTACTAATTTTTAGTACCAACAATGCATTGTTAACTCTTAAAAAAAGTTCTCTTAAAACCTTCTTTTATATTCGATCCCCGTTCGAGGTGGTTCTCACGCCAGAAGGGCGCTCCCTCCTTGTGGAGGCGGGGAACAGATAGAAGGCGGCGGCCAGACGCGATGTCTCAGGCCCTTGCAAAGCGGATCGAAAAGTGGAAAGCTCGCCACGTCTTGATCCTGAACGTTGAGTTCGGATGTGCACCGACGAATGGTTATCGAAGGGAGGGTTCTTGAACAGCATCAGGACGTGGTTGGGTTAAATCCGACTTCATATTGTCCCAGTACAACTCGATGGGCAGTAACTCCATTCGGACTGGACCCCCCGATTGCAACAAAAATACGAGAGAAGAAGAAAAGGACGAAATGCGGGAGGCCAGGGCTCTTCGGTCCAAACGTCTGAACCCCGACTGGTTCGAGGTGGGACGTTGTTGTTGTGCTTTGTTGGTGGTTTCGCTGTTTTTTTTTTTTTTTTTTTGCGGATTTCTTCTTATTTTATTTTTTTTTTTTTTTGGATTGCTAAGATGATTGCTCTTACCCATACACACGCGGGATGTTCCTCAATTCTTTGTCAAACGGAGCCTACAACAAAGGTTGTCGGTCAATGAATGGGTGACCTGCCAGAAGGTGATTGGAAGAATGGCCGGCCAAATGGCCCGCCATACCTGTGGCCGGGAGCCACCTGCAGACATTCCCCAAGAGTTCTTCGTTTTTTCCTCCCCCCCCTTTCGTCTGTATTGGGGAACCAATCGCGCTAGCTTTTGTTGGTGTCCGTTTGCGGTTTGTGATCTCCGCCGGTGGCCCGTGATGGTAGCCGAGCAGTTCTCAAGTGTTGGGTCGAAGCGGCTGGTCGGAAGGCCTGTGCGCCGTTTCTGTGGAGGAAAACACTGAAGAGAGAAGAGCTGAGCTGTGCCGGAGGGGGGGGGGGTGTTTGTGGGCGGGCTGGCCTCGTTTAGTTGTTGATCTCTTGGAATGTATAGTAATATTTTCGGTAAATTTCCCTTATATCCCACCCCAAACAAATTTGTGCCCTTATATCCCACTTCAAACAAATTTTGTGCCCTTATATCCCACTTCAAACAAATTTTGTGCCCTTATATCCCAATCTGGGATATAAGGGCACAAAATTTGTTTGAAGTGGGATATAAGGGCACAAAATTTGTTTGGTCGTGTAAAAAGTCTTTTGAGGGAACCGACCCGGACACCTGTGGTGCCGGTGGCGTGCGTGCTTTGACTCGGCCACAACGTCCAAAAATTCGAGGGCAAAATTTTCGACCAAATTTTGCCCCAACATTTTGCCCAACTAGATTTTGACCAAAAATCTGGACCCAAAAAATTCGACCAAAAATCTCGACCAAAAATTTCGATGCCAAAAAATTGGACCAAAAATTTGGACCCCAAAAATTTCGACCAAAAATTTGGACCCAAAATTTCGACCAAAAATTTTGGACCCAAAATTTCGACCCCAAAAATTGGACCCCAAAAATTTTGACCAAAAATTTGGACCCAAAATTTCGACCAAAAATTTCGACCAAAATTTTTGGACCCAAAATTTCGACCCCAAAAATTGGACCCCAAGAATTTCGACCAAAGATTTGGACCAAAATTTTCGACCCCAAAAATTTGGACCCCTAAAATTTGACCAAAATTTTTGACCCAGTCCAGCCCGTTCCATTCGTTTTTGGTGTTTCCTTGTCCATAGGCATAAAGCTGGCTTCAGTGCCCCACCCGAGACGTCTCAAGACGTTCTGGGTGCCTCAGAGCGACTGGTTGCACCGTTTCACAACTTCAAGCTGGCCACCGCGGCCACACTCGATCCCCGATCGGGTGCCTCAACTTGGGAGGCTCAAGCAAGTACTCAAGAGAACCGCATCAGAGCCAGGTGCCTGGCTGCACCGTCTGACCGTGCGGCGTGTCACGGCGTGCCACGCTGACGTTCGGGGCTAATCGCGGTGACAGAACTGTAGTAGCTGGCCAGATGCTACAGCCGAGAGTCAGGCGAGACAACTGATCTCATCAGACTCATGATCCGTTTCTTGGCCTGACATACCAGTGACCACGGTCATTCTCCACTGTCCTTGTTGAGGCTGTGTCACACTGTGACTGTCACAGTGTCAGTCACTGAGTGACCGGACAGTGTCGCGGCAGCCGTAAACTGCACACCCACCGCACGTCTGCAGGATTCACCTCCAGATTCGGGGACCAGAACACAGGGTATCGCTATAGCTGTCCGACTCCGAGTGCTTGGAGTGGAGAGAGTTACCTCTGGACAATGGAGCAGCAGCTGCAGCAAGGAATAGCAGCAGGACCGGGACTACTGGCTCAGTGGAGGGAAGGCGCCGCTGTCACGCGGCTGCGAGTCACAGCTGATTTCACTTACGCAGTGAAGCCTGCAGTGAAGGAAGCTGTGTCCACCGTCGTGCAACCGGTGTGTGTGCAACCAGTTGCGGTGCAGGCGTGGGCACAACGACAGTTGATGACTTTAGGAAGGAATCAGCCATTCTTGCGTGAGCTGCAGATTCCGTCTGTCGGCAACAGTGTCCGACTGTGTCGCCACCTTGGGTTGTTAGCCCACCGTCCTCCGCGGTTCTGGCCATCTGTCTTGTAATCTGGGTTCAGTTCCGAGTTTGGTTTCCTATCCGAGGCTATCGGGCACTGGTTCGGTTTCGGGTTGAGGTTCGGTTTCGGGTTCGGTTCTGCCACCATCACTCCTCAGAACTTCTGGGTTCGGGTTCGATTTCGGCTTTGGCTCGCCGTGCCAGGCGTGGGCGTCAACTCGCGACACGTAATTTCTCCATGTCACTGCCAATGTCAGCGTGGACGCATGCAGTGGCAATAGCAACAGCAACAGGAGTCCAGCGTCCGGCTGGACGAAAAATTTTTTTTTTTCGCCGTAGGTATCCGGATGGTCGAGCCAACCACCCTTGGGTTTCAAGGTGAGTGGTCGGGGGTTCAAGCCCCTCCTCGGCAAGTTTTCCAGCATTTTCCTCGATTCAAATTTGTCAAAACAAATTTGTGCCCTTATATCCCAGTTTGGGATATAAGGGCACAAAATTTGTTTGAAGTGGGATATAAGGGCACAAATTTGTTTTGAGTGGGATATAAGGGCATTACACCAATATTTTCAGGTCCAACTTCCATTTTTCTTCTCAGACGAAGTAGACTCCAGTAGCGGAAGCAAGAAAACTCGGCTGATAATGCGGTGTTCTAGCCGGTGAGGGGAGGGGTCACATTTTTTTAGAATGGATGTTGGCTTGGTGCTCCTTTCCTTCTTGTTCGCGATGTTTGTGCTATCCCGGAGGCGGGATCTCAGCGAAATATTTAAGCAGATTTAAGCAGAACACCGCTCTGCACGCATGCTTGAGCAAGTCTTTTTTGAAGAAATAGGGGAGGGACAGATTGGGGGTTTCGAGCGCGCGTGCGTGGTGCGTGCGCCGCTGGAGGCCAGGTTATAAACCCGCGGTTCCTAGAAGTGTGTTCAAAGGGGGGATTGCAAGAACGTGCTTGGAATGGGTATGTGCTCAACACCGCACTGGTCCCGTCTGCGCCGTGTTTCGGTCCTTTAAGCCACGGACACATAAGGCGGACCATCATCAGCGCGGAACCTGAGTGTCTGCAGACAGGACTGCGGTGTGAATCTGGTTTGTCAGGCGGCTGTTCGTAGCTCGTCACAGCCAGGACCACCCGTGCTACTAGAGCACAGGCGAATCCGTCACGGTTGTGTTCAAAGGGGGGGTCATACCTACTCCCTCCCCCGTGTAATTGAGACACTTTTGGGGCTGAGGGCGGGGTGTCTCTATTGCGCGCGTTTAGGTTAATGGACATGTACCAATGGGAGCACCACTGGATTGACACTGTTCCTTTTGCATTCCTTCTGGCATTAAATGTACAGGTTTTAACAACGGTTCCGTTTTGGTTCGGGTGACGCTAGCGCAGCTCTCGTTCTCGGTGTGGTTTATGTTGAGAGAGAAAGTTTTAGCTAATTTAATGTATCGGCAGAAGCCTGCCTTGCAAGTCTGGATGATGCGAACATCAAGTCTCCTTCGATGAAGTGGGAGCGCACCACACCAGCAAACTAAAATGGGGAGGGGGGTGGTCGCAGCGGGTAATTCTTAGGGAGCTACCGTTGCGCCTTCGCTTTTGTTTCTTTCTTTTGCAAATTAGTTTTGCTTTTTTTTTTTTTTTTTTTTTTTTTTTTTTTTGGAGTGACAAATCGCTTGAAGACTCCCGGGTCTTGACGCCGCCGGGTGTCCTTCGGAAAATGGGGTTCTTTCTTTATTCACAGTGCGCGGGCTGTGCTGGCGGGCGAACGGTGGGTTGCGCAAAGCTTTCGTGGTCTGTTTTCTTTCTGCGCGCCGGCCACCCGTCAATATTACAAGGGCAAAAGACATTTTTTTTTTTTTTTTTTTTGTGCTTCGGTCAGGGGTCTTTAAAAGTTTGGGGGTTGGAGCGGAAAACCCGGTGTCAGCCAAAACCCCGGTGTGAGGTCAATTTTTTTTTTTTTTTTCCAACACTTGGGCAGCAGGGATGCCTTGGGACGAAAATCTACGCTCTAAACCGGGGTTTTGGGGAATCGCACGGCATTCAGCGGTGACCCTACTGTAGCCCCGACCCGCACAGTAGGCTGTGTTGACGCTTCGGGTGGGGGGAGACCTGCCGCGCAGCGATATATTTTGTGGTGGTGAGCCACCTTTTGGCTTTCGCGTGCTTGTGCCGCCTCTGGTGCACGATTGAACCAGTGTTAAACTCCGGAACACCGATCCGGCAACTCTTCTTGTGGCAGTTTTGTGTTTCTTAAAGGAGCCCTGCGCCGCAAGCGCGGAAACGGTCGCACTTACGGATCAAAGCCGATGGGCAGTAGGGTGGCTCGTCACAACTAGGTTGGCTGACATGTCAATTAAACCTGCGCCGCAGGCGCGGAAATTTTGACGGTCGCGCTTACAGCTAAACAGATGGACGGAAACACGTTGGTTGTTCACCGGCTGCAGCAGGTTTTCGTCCTGCACAACGCCCCTGCAATGCCTGCCACGGTGGAACACTGTGAACAGAATGAGCAAATAATGCGGTAGCCCCATTACGGAAAAGATACTCAGCTAAAATACCTGCGCCGCAGGCGCGGAAAATTTTTGGCGCCTTTCTGGCCAGCCAGCTAAGTACGAAGATCGCAAAACAGTTTTCCGTGAAAGAAATTTCCGCCGGTGGTTTCTGCTATGAGAAGATTTGTTCCATCAGGTTTCTGCCACGAGAAATTTCCACCGATGGTTTCCACCAACAATTTCTGTTAGTGTTAAGTTTTCCGCCAAGCTTCCCGTGAAAGAAATTTCCGCCGGTGGTTTCTGTCGCACAAAATTTCCAGCCTACACAGTGACAAAACAGAAATCTGGAAAAAAAAAAATTCTGACTTTTTTTTCTCTTTTTTTGACACACCGGGTTTTCCCGGTGTCTCGGGACACCGGGATTTTAAAGTCCCCTGGCTTCGGTGGCTTGAAACTCCGAGAACTTCTTAGATACAAAAAGATGCGCACGCGTATGCAGTGTACAGGGTGGTGTGTAGCAGTGCGGGTCTTTGTAGCCTGTTTGCTGCCTTTCAACTTTGGAACAGTGCAGGTGGGAGCAGGTTAATCATTTATGTATTTCCTTTTCGATCCCCCCCGGGGGGGGATAAGCTTTTGCACGCGACCCCGCGGACTACACGGAGAGTGCGAAAGCGGGATTTTTCTGTTTCTCCTTTTTTCTTTCTTTGCGTGCGCGCGACGACCCTCAGGCGCTCTCAGCCCAGAAGACGCACCCGGAGAGTGAAAGGCCAGCAGCCCAGACACTCCGGCTGTCAACTGGGGAAAGAAGAACAGCAGCCTTCTCCGCCGGCTCGCAGGTTGAATAAGGAGGATGGATGGGAGGTGTGGGGGTAGGTTGATTATTTTAAGAGCCGGAGGGGAAGCCTTCTGGCTCGCCTCTTACGGGTGGAGGGGGCGACAGTCTTCCGGGTGGTAGTTTCACGGCACTGGTTGCTGTTTACCAGGAGTACTACTGATACCACACCAATATGTACCGTACACCACTACCTTGAGGAAAGCCTCACCTACTCATCGGAGAATGTGTAGTCAACCGCTGCACAGCTGCTGTGGAACGGTGGCCTGATATCATGGGAAACCTGGGGTAAACTGGAAACGTCTCTGTGCCACAGGTGCTTGCTGTAGCTGAATTTGGTCACTGCCCTGAATACACAGCGTGCCGACACCACCCGGTTTCGACTTTTTGACGTGCGATTGTCTGTCCCCCTCCGTCCGTAAAAGGGTTGAAGGCTGTTTTGCGCAGAGTCTTTCGTGCGGCTGCGTTATGCTTCCTTTTCCCTCGCTTTGAATAAGTTGGGCGCGTGTTGACGACATACAAGGGGCCGGGGGAAATCTTAGTTGGAGGGGGGGGGGGGGGGGGGGGGGGGGGGCGGTTGTTCATTTCCAGAACGTTCGCACGTGCAGAGCTAAGCGAAGCCAACAAAAACAGGTGTTGACACAAAAACCTCGAGAGAGAGAGAGAGAGATTGTGTGCCCTGTTCCTGCGGACAACAACATTTTTTACTCGATCCTTGATCAGCTGATGCTGCTTGTCCGTTCCTCATTGAGCAGCGGAGAACCGAAGCGGCGGGGGAGATGTAAATATGGGGGGCGCCACCGAGGAAGAAGTGTGAAAACGGGGCTTTGCCTAGAGGCTTTTCGTGTTATTTTGCAAATGCTTTGAGCTATCTTCGTGTCTGTGCTTTCAGTCGTCTTCTTAACCATGGTCAAGTGCGCAAATGGTGTCAGCCGAAGCTGGTAAAGCTTCGGCGCCGCCCACGTTATGTATGTTTAACATTGAGTTCTTTTAAGTACATGAACCACATGGATTAGCACGCACTGCCTTGAAAGTCAGGTTATCGGATGACGTCGTCACCTGCCTTGCGTCGTCAAGGTCGAGCACTTGTGGAGCTAGCGGGGTTTGGCTTTCTTGCGATTCCAGAGACTGAGTCGGCGAGTACGAGGGCGGGCACGTGTGCCCGTTTTTCACTTTCGAGGGCATTGGTGTGCCCGTGGTCCCCGGTCGTTTCTGAGAGCTGCTTGCCCTTGGTACCTTCTTCTTCCTTCGATGCACCCCTGAGTCGGGTGTGGTCGCCTTCGTCTTCTTCCGCTACACAGGTTTGAAGGAAGTGCGCACAAACAAAGGAAGCGCCAGATCCCCTGCCGTCTTTTTCCCTTTTAAGTCACGAGTCATGAAAAAGTGGGCGGCGGTTCCTTAGCGCGAGTACTGCGCGAAAGGAATCATCTACAATGGGTTTTTTTGTGATAAAATGGTGCGTGGGCCCCCCAGACCCGAGTTCTAAAGAACTGAGAGCCTCCGCCGTTTCGCAGCAATTGCCAGAGCGGCGTGAGACGTATAGGTACGCTCGTCGGTGCTGGTGGGAATGCAAGAACGTGCTTGGAATGGGTATGTGTGCTCAACACCGCACCAGTCCCGTCTGCGCCGTGTTTCGGTCCTTTAAGCCACGGACACATAAGGCGGACCATCATCAGCGAGGAACCTGAGTGCCTGCAGACAGGACAGCGGTGTGAGTCTGGTTTGTCAGGCGGCTGTCCGCAGCTCGTCACAGCCAGGACCACCACCCGTGTGCTACTAGAGTACAGGTGAACCCGTCACGGGGAGGAGGCCCCTGCAACCATGTCTGAACAGTGGCGGGAGGGGGTTTTCGTTTGCTCCACGTTCCCGGCTTCTGATTTGCCGAAAAACGCGATTTGAGCTCATCGTTACGCCGGGTGGCGCCCCAATCTTCGCAACAACGGAGAAGTGGATGGCGCAAACCGGTCCGTTCTGGGAGGAAGATACGCAGATGGGGCCGGGGATGGCGACAATGACGGGGGGCGGGACTCTCGTTTGATTCTCGGAATGTTTCGGGCATCCACTCGTAACAGGATCGCATTGCCCGCCGCTGGCTTTCACCACACGGAAAGACCAGGTAAGAAAAGGGAATGAGCGTGCCTTTCGCAACCCAGGTCTACGGCCTTAGAGTAAGGGGGACCTACATCGTGTGGGAGAGAAAAGAACTGCGTAGCTTTGAACGACAGTGCAGCTGACCTGTTCCCGAAAGATTGGCCTGCACTTGCTTAAGAAACGTGTGCAAGATGCACCCGCATGCCGGGTGCTAGGACAAGGCACGGGTGGTGATTCCGTGCCGTATTCGCTGTTTTCTCAACCCCTTCCGCCGTTTCTTCACAACCTTCTGCGGAGTGCGCGGCGTGCTCACTCCACTAGAGTATCCAGACAGAAGAAGAAAAAAACTCAAAACTGAACTTGGGCATATCTCGTGGGTCGTTTGACCCCGTCAATTCTTTTCATTTCCGAAACTCAAGCGAGAATCCGACTCGTCCCTGCGTCATGCCTACACGGTGGAGTCCAGCCTCAGTTATTAGAGGGCGATTTCGAGACACCGAAACGCGGGAGAACAAACAGAACGCGTCACCGACCGCTTCTTAACACCAGCCTGAGGGCCAGCTTCTGAGCCTGGACTCCACTGTGCGGAGGGGGGCGTAAACCAAAGATCAACCAAACAACACGTGCACACGCAAAGAGACACACAGCGTAAAGTAGGACGCGGGTAGACACCTTTCACACACACAGACACACAAACACACAACCAGGTATTTGCCGAACGTAACGGATCAGCGTGAGGGTGAGGGTGGGAGGCAACTTCGTTTTGGATTTTGTTTTGTTTTATTTTTAATAGTACAGTTGTACTGGAAGGGGGCATTTCCGGAGGAGCGGTTGCACAGGAAACGGTGAACGAAAGCCAGCGAAAAAGGTGTCCGTGCGGGAAACCCCACAGAGGGGTTTTCCCTGCAATACGCGATGATCTAGAATATTTTCACCGTGTCATTTTCAGCTGATGCTGATCACCCATTGGTTCAGTTGCCGGCTAGCTCCAGAAATGCTCTCTCTCGAGAGGAAGAGCAATCCAACACGACCTGCCGGGTAAAGACGCTTCATTTGTATGCCAAGCGTGTCGCATGAAGGACTGGAGTGCAGATGAGCATATGAAGGCGCGCAAAACCCGGAGCGGTTATTTTTTACAATTATTGATTTCCCTTTTTCCCCTTGTTCTTTTTTTTTTTTTAGCGCTATTTGTAGGAATCCTACTAGGATGAGAAAAAATTCTTTTCGAAAAAAAAGAGAAAGGTGGATCCTTTTCTTTTTTTTTCGGCCTGGCAAGAATAGTGCGGCAGGCCCACGTAGGAGCGTTTTGTGGGCACTCTTGTGAACAGGGGATGTGCAGTACACAAAGGAACACTCCCTTTCTAGCCTGTTTCAACTTTTAAGAAGCCCGTATCTTTGAGTCTCCGGTCCATTTTACTTTATCGTTGACCGGTTGATGTTGAGCATTCGTTTCTTGTTTGGCGGTGCCATCTATGCAGCGACCCTAGTGCAGTCACAACCTTGCGAAAGCTTGCAAGCCAGGCGTCGCAATTCCTACTGTATGGTCCTCGGTTCTCGTTCACTTTCGAGCCGAACGCATCAACCTAGGGGCGCAGGGCCCCTTAAGAACGCGCGGGCTGCTACGGCGAACGAAGCTTGAGGTTTTAGAAGGCCGGCAAAACCCAAAGAAAGAAAAAAGCTGTTTTTTTCCCCCCCCCCCCCGGGGAAACATAGATTTTTGCTCCCCCGAGCCGTCCGGCGAGGGAGCAACGAAAAGCTTGAAGGGGGAAAAGAGTGTCTCAAAAATACTCGAGGGACTGCCATGTGCTCATTTCGAAGGAGGCAGAAAACAATACAACTACAAAGTGGGTCTTTTTTGTTGAACGCCTACGCCCGCCACTAAACCCAGATGTACCTGTGTTTCGTGTGGGCTACAGCACATTTACCTCCTTTGATCTATCGCAACTGGCAGTCTCCTCAAGCATTTCCTACAAAGCAGGTGCTTATACAAAGAAAATGGTCTTTCCCGAGGTTGGTTTTTATCCTGTGCCGAAGGCGAGCAACCCAAACCGAGGGAACCCCCATTTTGAGGGACACAGACGTCCCTATTTCCTGTGTCAAAACGATGCTTTTTCTCACGAACTGCCAGTGTGCGCGCTGTTATCTGCCGGCTTGCCGGCCGATTAATTTCGCAAACAAGGCCTTTTTTTTTTTTTTTTTTTTTTTTTTTTTCCGGCGGCCTTTCCAAATTCTGACCGACGGTCCAAATGTGGATATAGAAGCTTATCCCCTGGTTGACGACTCGTGTCAGACTAGCCCACCCGGGGGGTGGTTGGTTCCATCAGGCAGGGTCTCCCCCGTCCAGAGCTTTGCTTGGGTCCAAGATGATGGGCGCCCTTCGGCTATTTATTTTCCTTTTCTCTCTCTTTCTCATACTTTCCCAGCGGCTTCCCCCCCCCTGTCCGGGGTAATTTTTTGGCCTGGCATGCAGTGCTCCGCTAACCTCAATTTTGGTGAGGAATTCCAAAACCTGTTTTGGGCTTGTTTTTTTTTTTGGTGCCCCCCAATTTTTTTACCCCCGTGTTGTGCAGGTTATTAGCTTCGTTTTTGCCTTGGTTTCTCGACCAACTTTCTTTTGCCGCTCTGAGACCGAGAAACTGTTGCCCAGGGGGAGTCCGGGGGGCTTTGCCCCCCGGCGAACGGTACGGTACAGGTGGAGAAAGTTTGCACTTCTCAGTCTGTTTGTCACAATAAACACTGCAGGCAACAGCCCATTCGTGCTGGTACATCATTGGCACGAGTAGACGCAGACCAGAGATCACATGGAACAAGGCACTTGTGTCGACTCGGAGAGAATCTGTCAAGAAATCTGGGGCTGCTTCTGATCCTCGACTCTCTTTCTCGGCTCCAGCCCCCGTGGCAGCCCCTGACTTCTGCCCGCCAGCCCACGAGTAGACTGTGATGCAGTGCTTTGGCTACACGATACCACCAACGGGGAAAAGGTGAGGAATTCCTCATGAGGAATTCCTCACCCTCTTTTTTCGAGCCTCTTTTTTTTTGAGGAATTCCTCGCACTTTTTCGTTAGCGGGAGCACTGCTGGCATGACAATTGGTCTGGTATCGGCAGACCTTCTAATAAAAATCAGCCGGCCGTATTATCGGCCGGTCGGTTTTTCAGTTTCTTTTTTCCGGCCGGGGGGAAAATCTTAGTTTCGTGTTCAGGCGCTACTTGCCTCTCATGTGTTTGATGCTAGCATCAAGTCTTCTTCGGGGGGGGGGGGGATGTTTCTTGAGACCACCGCTTTGGAGAGACGGGGGAGAAAGCTTGGTTCGTGTTCAGTGGTTTGATGCTGGCGCTATGCTTTGTTGTCACAAAAAAAAGAGGGGTAAACTGAATTCAATGGGAGCTGACATACACGATTGGCTGGGTTCAAGCCTCCTTCCCCAAGAGTTGTAGTATGGTTAAAGATAAAACAGTGGTGTCGCCTGAAGGGGGTAGTCTCAGGGCCGCCCACGCGATAAAGCCGTTAAGCATTGGGAGCTTTTGAGTACACGGACCACACGGATCTGCATGCCGTTGCGTCCGGCTTCTCCCGTGACACCTTTTACCTACTGCCTTCAAACAAATAATGCCTGTTCCGGCGAGATCAACTCAGTCGTTTTTATTTTTATTTTGTTTGTTCGTTTGACGAGACCAACTCAGTCGTTTCGTTGGAAGCGTTTGAGAAACTATGTAAACATGTCCCAGGCGCACAAGTGCTTGCTTGTGCCACTGGGTCCTTTTTGAGAGCGGAAGCTCACCTTGCACCTACCCGCACCCACAGTAGACCCCTGGCTGGTGGCCCTGTCCCGCGTGGGCTCTCCTTTTCGTTCCTGATGTTCGGTTCTTTCGTTACAATATTCAGACTGGTTCGTACCTACTGTAAGAAGCCGGTGTCTTAAAGTCTCGTCTTGTTTCCAGACGGGGATCTTACTGTTGTTCGGGAGCGCAAGGTTTAGTGGGGTCGGTGATGTGCATCGTTCGCCAATCGACAGCAAGGCAAACAACCCACCGAAGGTGCAGATGGTTCCTCCGGTTTGCGGGTTTGCGGGTTTGCTTCTGGCGGATTGCTTCCACCGGCGGATGTTGCTTGGGACAGCATTATTATTTTTTTTTTTTTTCGCATCTTCTTTTTTCGGTGACCAGAGGCTTCAAAAGTTTGACGTTTGACAACCCTGCTCTTTTAAAGGTCGTGCATCTTACTTGCACGCGGTTCTGCAGCAGTGGAAGGATAGTTTTCTGCACTCCGCGCACAGAGGTTCCCCCTCTTTCTTCCATAATTTTCGTCGAGGGGTGCCCTCGCGTGGCACGAACCAGCCTCTGCCTCCCCCAGCAGTGTGAGGAAACTGAACCGCCCAAGTAGGACCTTCTGATCATTCACCCGAATTTGCCACCTGAAACCACGTCCCAGGATTTGGGCTCAGGGTAGTGCGGTCAACGAAATTTACTCCAGTTTCCCTTTCTACTTTCTGCTAACCTCGCGGTGTGCGGTTTTGCTTACAGGTAGGTGGCAAATAGGCATATGTGGCGCCAACATGGAAATACAGGATTTCTGTGGGACTTGGGTTTGGGCCTGTTGGAGAACAGCGGCCTGCAATAGTAGCTACCACTTGGTGGTTGGTGACACTTGAGGTTTCGTTTTGACGTGTCGAAACTACAAGTTCGTAAACCTTTTCTCCGCAAAACTCCCTTCCTGACCGGTTTTTTTGTTTCCGTGTTGGACCTGTTTTTTTTTTTTTTTTTTTTTTTTCCGACGACAACTAGTGTCAGACTAGCCTACCCGAACGCAGTTGATTTCTTTAGGCAAGACTACTCTACCGGCGGAAGTTGTTTGGGGTAACGTCTTTTTTTTTTTTTTTCGGGTTGTCAAACTGATGAAGGTATTGTTACACTGGCATTGCAAAGGTCCTCTGCTAACTCTTATTTGGGATGGCGCCTTTCGTGTGTCGCGTGAGCCACAGACGACTCTTTTAGACGACACGAAACAAAACACTGCTCACATCTCGCGGTCATCTTCGGATGAAAAATAGAGAGAGAGAGAGAGACGAGTTAGAGTGCAGGGACCATCTCTCCGAGGAGTATCCGGTCGCCCCACTACTATCCCGTACTACTACGGCGGGCGCAAGTCGTTGCGCCGTGGGCGCGGAGCGAGCCGTGGCCCTGTCAAAGATGATTGTTGCACCGATAACCGAAATAGATTTGTGAGGAGTGGCTCGGGCCTGCCAGGTTCTCGGTTTCTTTCTCTCTCCCCCCTCAGGGCCCCAACGACAACAATGTCTCAGCCCAGCACACCCGGAGGTTGTTGTTTCCTTTTGTAAGGCTTCTCGGCCGACTGGGGGGGGGGGGGCTTGCTTGTATTCGTTTTCACTTCCCTTTCCCCCCGCCCATGGTCCCTCATGCGATTCGGGTCGGTTGCGTTGAATTTCTTTATTTTATTTTGGAGTTAAGGGATATACTTTTTAGACTGAGAGTTCGAATGGGGTTCCAAACAGAACAAAAAGAAAAGAAGAAGAATCACAGCGCGGGCCGGCCGGGTAGGTGGCTAACAGGGGGGCAGTGCGTGTGGGTACGTAACTTTGAAGGGACGTAACCGTACACGACGCACTCAGTATGGGGTTTCACATGGTATGCGAAAGGAAATGGCATGAGACCTCGACGAAGCACCCACAGGTTACGTTTGGGTTGTTCTGTGCGTGCCCGTAGTAATAAATCGCTGGGTACAGGCGCATACTCGTCACCACTGGAGGGGAGTGACAATTACACATCACCCTAGTTACAAGAAAACAGTACTGGTGTGCACTCGCGCGCCCAGGCCAATCTGGACGAAATTATTCCTTCCCCGCCGTCACCCCCCTTTTACCCGAAAACACCGCGAGAGAAGGAGAAAGAACAAAGGAACCCGAAAGCTTTTCGTTGACTGCAAAAAAAAAAAAACGCGGTTTTCGTGGGGCGGTCTTGGTGTGCTTCGCTTGCTTCCCTCTTTTTTTCCTCGGGCGGCTTGGTTTGTTTTTGTTTTGAGGAGCCGTGCCATTCTCCGGTTATCGATAAAGTTGCGGTGCGAGTCTTGCGAACGCTGCTTTGAAAGTGCCCCAGCACCCGGCGCGACGCGTTCCACGAGGCGAACACGGTGTTGCCAAGTACGGTCACGAGGTTGCCCTCTGTGTAGCCACCGGGTGAGGAACAAGCTCGTTGGGGCGAGCAACTACACCTTGCCTCGGGACCGACTGGCCCAACAGTCCAATTGCTGTCGACACGGTAACCTTCTTCACTTCTGCCTTCAATGTTCTCCAATGAACATTCCTACGCCAACGACTTCGCGGCGTGGATCACACACTCCTAGCGTGGCGCCCGGCTTTGTAATACCAGTTGCCGCATCTTCTCCGACGACAACAACAACAACAAAACAGATGTGTCGTCGCACTCGGCACACAACTCGATCAGCGTTGGGGAACTCCCCGGGTCTTCGTCTGGAATCCAACTGGGCCGCAGTTTCCATCCCTCTGGGGGGCTCCGCGTGGGAGGTGATGGAAGGGTGGGGAGATGGATACGGGCGCAGACTGCGCCGTGTTTCGGGTCCTTGAGGCCACGGACACATAAGGCGGACCACCATCGGCGCGGCCTGAGTGTCTGCAGACAGGACGGCGGTGTGAGTCTGGGTCGTCAGGCGGCTGTTCGTAGCTCGTTACAGACAGGACCACCCGTGCTACTAGAGCCGTCACGGGAAGGCCCCTACAACCGTGTCTGTGCAACCAGCTAAAAAATTAGGTGGCGCTTTATTTGGTTTGTGCACACTAGCGGAAGTAAGTTTCATGGTGCGCGTGCCAACTACCAATTATGAGTACCAACAATGCGTTGTTAAACACAAAAAAAGCTCAGGTGATTGTGACTCGCTCTACCGCGCTGACTCGTCTTCTTGTTATTGTTACGGTGGCAATCTGCGAAGTAAACACCGCAGAGGGGTGGGAAGGACTGTCAGAGTTCTTTGAAATTTTGCGTCAAAGATCTGGGGACCCTCCCCCCTGAAGCGCTCGCCCCTGCTAGAAGAAAAAACCCGTGGCTGGAACTCTTTCAGTGAAAGCGCAGACCAGGCGGCGTCTTCTGTTTTGGGCTGTTGTCGATGTGCTTGGCGAGACCGAGTGGCCCTCGGCTTGACTAAGAAAGGGGAGGAGGGATGACAATGGAAAGGAGGCTTTGTTACAGAATGGTACGGCGAGCAGCTGTGGTAACAAGTACGTATGCAACTACCGTTGGGTGGATGAGCAGCGGGTGGGTTGGGCGACTTTCTCAGAATGAAAGTTTCTTGCTTGAAACGCCTGCCGGGACTTAAAAAGAAGCTCCGGGGCGACATCCGCCAAAAGAAAAGAACCCGAAAATGAATTGCTTTTTTTTGTTTTCCTTTGTAGTTTCCGTTCTATTCGTACTTTTTGTTGGAGTGGGGGAGAAAAAAAAAAAAGACCGAAAGAAGTGGTGATTTTGCTCGTCGTTTGTTATTCACTGTCCAGGCGGCATGTATTTGGTATACCTTTTTCCTGTTTCTTGTTCTTCCTCTCTCGCCTCTTCCTTGCACTGGCTATTGACAGTCAGCCGAGAGCTGCGGGCGAAGGACTAACGCGACACAGGCCGCGAGGGAGGAAAATACTCGACGTAGCTGCTTTGACTCCGAATGGAAGGGAGGAAATATAGAGGTAAAGGGGCAAACACAATCTGATTTGTTCTTCGCTTACACCACCGTGTGTTGGTTTCTCACTCAGGACTTTGACCTGTTGTGTTTGTGTGAGTTGTCGCGTAGGGGTAGACCCGCAAGACCTCACGTCCGTTCAACACGTGGTTCGGTAGTTACAGCACTTGGGATCCCTTCTGTTCTTTGTCGGGCAGCAATCGTCGAGCATTTCCTTCCAAGATGGCGCTTGTGTAAAAAAAAAAAAAAAAAAAAAAAAAAAAGGGAAACAAGACCAAGAGAGAAAAATGAAAAAGAAACGATACAAAAAGAGCTGCCCAAAAGGTGGCAACTCTCGTTCCCCCCCTTCCCTCAGCGGGCCACACACACACACATGCACATATATAACCATTATTTTTCCGTGTGCTTCCCGGCGATGTTCGCTCACTCGGTATTTTTTTTTTTTGTTTAGAGAGCAAGTTCGCTTGAAACTCCGGGGGTTTAAAGTCTCCGGGTGACCTTCGTCGACCGTCGTCGTTTTGTTGCGTGCTATTCTTCCCTTCTTTTTATTTCGTTCCAATTTTTTTTTTTTTTTTTGTGTCCGAGAGAAAAATCGTCTCTTTTGCCCCCCTCCCCCCCACACGCGGAGCTGAAAATGTCGAAGCCGCGGTCGATGATCGATGATCACATGACTCGTTCCGTACGGCGTTGGCTATCGGTTCATTTGGGAGGGGGGGGGGGGGAGGGGGCGGACGGCGCTTTTGTTAAAGGATCAGCCACTTTGGCCCGACGGATGCGTTTTTTTTTTTGCGTGTGGGGGAAGAGTGCTGGTGTATCAACATCTACGCGGAGCTGAAAGAGTCGAAGCCGCAGTCGATGGTCGCAGGGGACTCGAACTGCGCTCCCCCGGTGGTGTTGGCGTCTGAGGCCGCCGATTCGATGGTGACCGGCAGCGACGCGAACACGCGCATTTCGCTCGGAAAGTGCGAGCCGGCGGCCCGCACCGGCGGAGTGCTCCCTGCTGACGACGCCGACTGCTCCGCGTCGCAGGCGGCCGCCGCCGATTGCGCCGCACGCGACCGCCGGGAACCATCCGTGCCTGGCGAAAGGACCCGGGTGGCCAGCCGCAGCACTTCGTCACGCACCAGAGACGCTTCTTGAGGCGCGTGGTGCTCGGGCTTCGCGGTCGAGACGGCGGAGCGCTCGAGATCGGAGAGCAGCGCCTGCAGGTCCTCGTCGCCGGCTGACCGCGCTCCGTCCGCGAACAGCGCGCGGGCCGATGCGATGAGCCCCGCGAACGCCACGAACGGGTCAGTCGCCCCGGAGACCTCGCGAACGACCCTCTTCTGGACGGTTTTCGCGTACGTCGTGAGCAGCGCGGTCTTTTGCCCGACCCTCAGGACCGAAGTGCTCGCCATCACATGCGCGCAGACGCTCCGCGCGGGGACGTCGACCGCCGGGGAGCGAAGTCCGATGTGGCTCGGACTGCTCGCGACCAAGGGAGTGCCCGGGGAGGTGGGGTCGGCGGAGGGCGCGAACTCGGCGGTTTTGCCTTCGGCGCCGCGGACGACGGCGTGCGCCGCGCAAAGGAGGTCGCGGAGCATGGCGGCGCGCGAGTTGTCGAGCTGGCCCTGCTTCTGCATCTTCTCGTCGACGACGAGCACCGTCGTAAGCGCGATGAACGCTCGGTGCAGCTTTTTCGACCGGTGCCGAACCACGGGGCAGGCGTGTGCGAATGTGCACAGTCCGCATTCAGCGGCGGCCGCGGCAGCATCCAGCCCGTCCCACTGCGCACCGACCGGCTTCGCCGGCCGCGCCGCCGCCCAGCCGCGCGGACTGCCCCACTGGTCCGTCGAGCTGCCGAGAACGGAGTCGTCGGCGTTGCTCGAATTGCTGCACCTGCTGCTCGCACTCGCCCGGTCCTCCTTCGCCGCCGCCTCGGCCACCTTCCGCTGCGTCTCCTCCGCGCCGAAGATGCAGTTGAAATACCGGAGCCTCGCGTTCACCATTTTCGACGACGAACAAAAAAAAACGCGGGTTTTTTTTTGTATGTGGGTGTGTGTGATACTTTTCAAAAGATCTCGGCAGATAGTGTCGGAGAAAAAAAGAATGGGGGTGGTGTTGGGGATAGGATACGGAGGACGGACGAGCAGGGGGGAGAAACGATTACTGGCGGGAAAGAACCCGGAAGAGAAGACGAGTGCACACAGCCCCAGGGGGGGGAGGGGTGGGACTGAGAGGGTGCACGCGGTGCGGATTACGGGGACACGAAATGCCAAGCACCCAGCAACGGGACTAAAAGTTGCTGCCTTTCCTTCTTTTTTTTTTTTTTTGCTTTCTTCTCGGTTGTTTCTTTCTTGCCTTGCTGTATCAAATGCGAGCGGAGGCGTTCTCTCTGCTTTTTTGATTCTTTTTTTTTTTCTGTTCTTTTTTCTGTTCTACCGTCGAAGAATGTCTGTGATCGGACTTCGGGAAAAAAAAAGAGAGAGACGGGAACAAAAGTGTATATGAGAGAAGAAATGACACAGGAGGACTCTCGGAGGATCCCACGTTACAAAAGAGCTTGGGTCGGTGTCAAGCGTATGGTTTTGTGTTTAGACTCGGTTTCGTTTTGGTTTTATTTTTTTTTTTTTGTGTGTGGTTTTCTCTCGCGTTCTTCCTCTGCGAAAGAGGTTGGGCGGCCGGGGAAAAACGTGCTGTGGGTAATGTTAGGTCGTTTCGTGTTAAGGAGCATCGTCTACTGTGTAGACTGGGGGGGGGGTTGCAAGAACGTGCTTGGAATGGATATGTGCTCAACCACTGGTCCCGTCTTCGCCGTGTTTCGGTCCTTTAACCCACGGACACATAAGGCGGATCATCATCAGCGCGGAACCTGAGTGTCTGCAGACAGGACAGCGGTGTGAGTCTGGGGGGAGGAATGCGCCGCCAGCTGCACTCATAGTTTCTCCTCGTTTTGGCTGGGTGCCATGTCAAACGACTCGACAAAAACACGTATCCGTTAGACGCCACCCAGCTTTTGTTTGTCTTACAGGGGGGGGTCGAATAATAACAGTTATTTGACACACGTCTGGTTGTCTAAAAACACTACCACTATTTGATCCTGCTACTGTTCAGCTACCCGGAACTTTCTTTAGTAGTCGACAAATCGAATAATAACACAGGTGTTATTATTCGACCCCCCCCCCCCCCTTTACAGAGACAGGCGACCTAAACATGCGTCGAACGCTAGCTTCCGCCGCTTCTTTCGTACACGGGCGTGGACCACAGCTACACCACGTCGAGACAAGAAAACATCACTTCCGTCAACTTCCGTCAATGCTGACGCGCTCGTGCCAATAGTGGAGGCCGCCAACAAGCCAGGACCCCAGCTGGACTCAAAATCGCCTTGAAAAAGGGGGGTTGTCAGAAACCCAAAACGTGAGGCCGGCCACTTGGGTGCCCTCAAAACGCTCCGGAAATCCCGAAAAAGTTCGGATGCTCGTTTAGACCGTTTCAGACTGTTTCGAGTTACTCGAAAAATGGCAGCGGTACTGCTCTCTCTCCATCAGCAACCTGTCTCATGACGGTCTAAACCCAGCTCATGTTCCCTGTTAGTGGGGTGAACAATCCAACCCTTAGACAATTCTGCTTGTCTAGGTTAGGAAGAGCCGACATCGAAGGATCAAAAGGCAACGTCGCTATGATTCTGCACCTCCGGCTTCATCCCTTGAACATGAAGCGAGCCATACATTCACATCGAGGATCGGTACTGAAGATCGTGTATCGAGCAAGCTTATACCCTTAGGCTCTACGCGAGATTTCTGTTCCCGCTGAGCTTGCTCTAGGACACCTGCGTTAATGTGTAACAGATGTGCTGGTGCGAAGATAAACCACGAAGATAGCGTGGCTGTACTAGCCAGTGCGCTCAATAGGCCGACCGAGACGATTGTCTGTTTTCACAGTACTCAGGTCGCGGTTGGTTCACCTACCAACGTCTGCAAGAAATGATCACCACCGTAGACACAACGCAAGTGCCAGTGTATGCAACTCGCCGACCATGCAGACACCTTGCCAAGCGGAAAAGGGGAGAAATGGCTACTGCAATCGGTGTTCTACGTACACTTATCTACTTTCCGGCCTTTGCGACCGCTGGCGGGGGACGTGACAAAAAAGGGAACAATCTACGGCAAACGGCACAGACAAGGTGCGAGGGAAATACGAACAAACCTACATGTGTCTATCAACAATTTCGCTCCGACTGCGAGACTGCTTGCGGACAGCCTTTCGTTTCGCGTGGCCTCAGGTTTCTCGGAGGGGAGAAAACCTTGGTTTAACGTATAGGCAGAACACTGCCTCTCTGATTGATGCTAGCATCAAGTCTTCTTAGAAGAAGCTGTTCAAGCTGTTGTATAGAAGGGGGAGGGTGGGTATAAGGACATGAGTACGGTAAGAAAGGTTGTGGGGATCTCCGTTAGTCGGGTAGAGCGCTCTACCGCCTCGTTGATTGAGAGGGGACTGGGACGCAAGAACTTGTTTGATCAACACTGCGCCGGTTCTATGCGCACAGTATTTCTTTGGTGTGCACTCCATTATGAGCGATGGCTAGCCATGTCCGGAACTCTTTCCGGAACAGTTCGCTTGACTCCGACTACGACCGTTTGAGGGAAGCTAGCAACACGCACGGGGGCTCTACATCCGCCTTGGGCTGCTGGCCAAATGCTGCAACAGCGGCGATGCGTCGGCGGACGTGCACGCATACAACTTGACCATCTCGTGCCTCAGACCCTCGTTCTCGGACTCCGCTTCGGACAGCCTCTGCTCCGACGCCGTCAAGCGCTGCTCGAGGGAGTGCAGCAACACGTCGCGGGTGGCCTGGGTGCTGCTCAGCCGCCTCTCCGCCTCCAGCAGCCGGGTCTGCAGCGCCGCAACCTCGTCGCCCGCGCGTGCCGGCGGCCCGCGCTGCGGGGGTCCGGCGCCGTCGGGCTGCTTTCGCTTCGGGGTCGCTTCGAGCCGTTCTTCGGCTGTGCGCAGCCGCTTTTCGGCGGTCGCGCGCCTTTCTTCCGCGTCCTGCGAGGGGTGGGGAAAAGTTGAGGTTCGGGCGCAAGTCGGGTTTTTTGAAGGGTTCGGTCTTTAGATGCCTTGGCGTGAGTCAACCTTTCTGAGGGACTGGTCTTTAGAGGCCTTGATGCGAGTCAGAGGGGTGGTTGCATGCAAATGACTCCCCACTAACGCAACAAGACGACGAGGAGTGGGGAAACGTTGAGGTTCGGGCGCAAGTCAGGTTTTCTGAAGGGTTTGGTCTTTAGATGCCTTGGCGTGAGTCAAACTTTCTGAGGGACTGGTCTTTAGAGGCCTTGATGCGAGTCAGAGGGGTGGTTGCATGCAAATGACTCCCCACTAACGCAACAAGACGACGAGGAGTGGGGAAACGTTGAGGTTCGGGCGCAAGTCAGGTTTTCTGAAGGGTTTGGTCTTTAGATGCCTTGGCGTGAGTCAAACTTTCTGAGGGACTGGTCTTTAGAGGCCTTGATGCGAGTCAGAGGGGTGGTTGCATGCAAATGACTCCCCACTAACGCAACAAGACGACGAGGAGTGGGGAAACGTTGAGGTTCGGGCGCAAGTCAGGTTTTCTGAAGGGTTTGGTCTTTAGATGCCTTGGCGTGAGTCAAACTTTCTGAGGGACTGGTCTTTAGAGGCCTTGATGCGAGTCAGAGGGGTGGTTGCATGCAAATGACTCCCCACTAACGCAACAAGACGACGAGGAGTGGGGAAACGTTGAGGTTCGGGCGCAAGTCAGGTTTTCTGAAGGGTTTGGTCTTTAGATGCCTTGGCGTGAGTCAAACTTTCTGAGGGACTGGTCTTTAGAGGCCTTGATGCGAGTCAGAGGGGTGGTTGCATGCAAATGACTCCCCACTAACGCAACAAGACGACGAGGAGTGGGGAAACGTTGAGGTTCGGGCGCAAGTCAGGTTTTCTGAAGGGTTTGGTCTTTAGATGCCTTGGCGTGAGTCAAACTTTCTGAGGGACTGGTCTTTAGAGGCCTTGATGCGAGTCAGAGGGGTGGTTGCATGCAAATGACTCCCCACTAACGCAACAAGACGACGAGGAGTGGGGAAACGTTGAGGTTCGGGCGCAAGTCAGGTTTTCTGAAGGGTTTGGTCTTTAGATGCTTTGGCGTGAGTCAAACTTTCTGAGGGACTGGTCTTTAGAGGCCTTGATGCGAGTCAGAGGGGTGGTTGCATGCAAATGACTCCCCACTAACGCAACAAGACGACGAGGAGTGGGGAAACGTTGAGGTTCGGGCGCAAGTCAGGTTTTCTGAAGGGTTTGGTCTTTAGATGCCTTGGCGTGAGTCAAACTTTCTGAGGGACTGGTCTTTAGAGGCCTTGATGCGAGTCAGAGGGGTGGTTGCATGCAAATGACTCCCCACTAACGCAACAAGACGACGAGGAGTGGGGAAACGTTGAGGTTCGGGCGCAAGTCAGGTTTTCTGAAGGGTTTGGTCTTTAGATGCTTTGGCGTGAGTCAACCTTTCTGAGGGACTGGTCTTTAGAGGCCTTCAGAGTCGAGAACACTCCCGGCGGTAGGTCGCGCAACGAGTGACAGCAGCAGATCAGCAGCAACTGAACAATGATAATGATGCAACACTTAAAGAAAGGCGTTCTTCTTCTTCTGCGCGGCGGAGTCCATGGGACACTTCGTAAAATCAGGGCATCGAGCTATCCTCCGAGTTTAGCCGGTGCGAGAATGGAAAGCAAGCAAACACTGTGGGAAAACGAAAAAGCCTTGCCGAAGACAAGGTCACAGGGGGGTGGGTGGGCGGGGTTCAAGGCTTTGAGGCCACCAACCAAGCAACCAACCACCCCCTGGTTCTTAGTAATATTGGTAGGATAACTAGCTACGAGGGGCTATTCTCTGGAATGTCTAGAAGCTGGAGTTAAAAAGGGTGTGCCCGAGCCACACCCGAAAAGCGTAATGAAGACGAGTGTGGGTCCACACCCGAAAAGCGGGTGTCACCCGCTTTCTTTCCTCCAGCTCGAGCTACCGCTTCTGAGGCTAGACTCCAGTACATTTGTACATAGGGAAGGGTCCGACTCCGTGTCAATACGCAAACGCCCATCAAAGCATGCCTTCACGCTTACATTGTAGAGGCGGTCAGCAAAACTGCAGGCACGGAAAAAAAAGAACAGGCGTGTGTTTGTTTGTACGTGCCAGGGGAGGATCAGCCCGTCAGTGAACGAACATGATCTTTAGGCCAATCTTCTTCCCAAACACGCTGTGTAGCGTTCTTTATTTGTATCGTGTTTACAATGCGTTGTTTGTGCGTACGTGTGTAAACCCTGTTTTAAGTGATTTCGGACACACGCACGCTGCCGACGCTTTGATGATATTACAGACAAGCAAGCTTGTTACCATAAAAAATTAGTATGGTGCTTCCGTTTGTTTGTGCGCACTAGCGACTTTTCACCTGATTTGGTGAGTTGCTTTTAGTACGCTGCCAACTACTAATTTTTAGTACCAACAATGCATTGTTAACACAAAAAAGCGGCAAAACGCACACCTCGAGCCGTTCGACCGCGGTGGCGAGCTTCTGCGCGGAGCCGGAACGCTCCTTCTCGGCGACGCGCAGGCGCGCTTTGAGGTCGGTGACGTCTTCTTCGGCGGTCGCGAGGCTTGTCTTGGTCGCGGTGAGCAGCTCTTGCAGCCTCGGCAGCTCTGTCTCGTAGAAGCGGATGCGGCAGCCTTGCTCGCAGGTGCACGTCCGCAGCTCGCGCACCTCCTTCCGCAGCGCGGCGTGCGCCCGGCGCTGCTCGTCGCGGTCCTCCTCGTCCGCTGCCCTGCCGCTCGATTCGAGGACGGTCACCGTCTGCCGGAGCCGCGTGTTTTCGGACGACAGGCTCTCGACCTTCCTGCACAAGGTTTCGTGCTCTTTCTGCTGCCCGTCGTCGGTCCTTCTCCTGCGCGCCTCCAGCCCTGCCACCATCTCGCGGAGGCATTCGTTCTCGGACGACAGGCTCTCCACCTTCCTGCGCAGGGTTTCGTGCTCCTTTTGCTGCTCTTCGCCTGTCCTTCTCCCGCGCGCCCCCGGCCCGGTTACCATTTCACGGAGGCGTTCGTTCTCGGACGAGAGGCTCTCCACCTTCCTGCGCAAGGCCTCGTGCTCTTTTTGCTGCCCTTCATCTGTCCTTCCCCCGCGCGCCCCCGGCCCGGCTGCCATTTCGCGGAGGCGTTCGTTCTCGGATGAGAGGCTGTCGATTTTCCTGCGCAAGGTTTCGTGCTCCTTTTGCTGCTCGTCGTCCGCCGGTCTCCCCCGCGCGCCTTGCAGCCCCGCCACCGTCTCGCGGAGGTGGTCGTTCTCGGCTGAAAGGCTTTCGGCGATTCTTCCCAGCGACTTCCGTCGTTCTTTGCCGGTCTCCGCCTGCAGCCGCAGGCACCGGATCTCCCGCGCCGCCTCTTCAAGCTCGTCGGCGGCCCGCGCGCCGTCGAAGCCCGCCTCCCCCAGCCGCCGGCGCAGAACGCGCGAGTTGTCCGCCGCGGCTGGCCGGAACTTTGCCTCGGATTCCCCCAGGGGCTGGGGGGTGTCGGCAGGGGGCGGGTGGGGCTTGGGCGTCGCGTGGAGAAACGGTGACGCGGGGTCGGCGTGGATGACGGCGATGGGGCGGGGTACATTCGGCGTCGCGGCGGCAGCCGGGCCGTCCCAGGCGAGGAGCGCGTGCAGCTTGGCAGCCAAGCCGGCGTTCGCGACGGTCAGGCGCTCGATTTCGCGCTGGGCGCCTTCTTGCTCGGCGAACTGGCGCAGGCCGCCGGTCCGGAACCCCGTCTCTACCTCGTGCTCCAGGTCTGCCACCCTCCTCTTCAGCAGCTCGTTCTCCTTCGACACCGCTGCCGGCGGCTGGGAACCGCTGCCCACAAGCTGCGGCAACGGTCTCCGATACCCTGCTTCAATTTCACGCTCCAGGTCCGCCACTCTTTTTTTCAACAGCTCGTTTTCCTTCGACGGAAAAGCGGCTTCTCTCCGCGGAGGACCCCCCCTCGTTGCGGCTTCCGCGTCGCGCTCAAAGCCGTCAATCCGCCTCTTCAGCAGCTCGTTCTCCTTCAGCAGCGCCGCCGACGGCGGCGACGTCGGCGGCGGCAGCGCGCCGACCGCCGGCGCCAGCGGCGGGCAGCGCCCGCCGCTGGCTTCCGACGCAGAGTCGGACCGGGGGTGGGGGCCGCCCCGTCGCGCTCGCTGCGCCCGCAGGGCTTCGAGCGTGCCGGCCGCGGGCTGCGGCCCGGATCGCTCGTCGGCGGCGTCCACGCGGACCCAGACCGCGCCGAAGGCCCGCACGCAGGGCCTGCCGCGGGGCGTCGTCGCTTCGGTCGCGAACCCGCGCGCCTGCGCGTCGGCTTGCAGCCGTTCGATGACTCCTTCCAAAGCCGAAAGTCGCGCGGTCCGCCGGACGCTGCCTTTTGCAAGAGCCTCCAAGTGCAGCTGCGTCAGCGTCTGCACCTCTGCCTCCATGGCTTGCATTCTCTTCTCGCACAGGTGGTCGTCGTGCGTAATAGGACTCTCCGTGCTCGTTGGGACCAGTGCGCTGTGTTCGGGTTGCATCTTGCCCGTGATTTTCGCGTTGGCGCCATGGGATTGCTTCTTTTTCTCGTGCTGGCGGTCCTCGTTCCCAACGGACACGCTGCGGGTGGGTTGCATCCAGCGAGGGGTCGTCGAGTCGGCACCGTTGCTTGATTGCACACTGCCCGATGATCTGGTATCTGCGCCGTCGGTCTCTGCCCTGCGTTTTGATTGGAACCTGCCTGAAGATGCAGCGTCGTCGCCATGGCTGGACTGCAACCAGTCACGGGTGTTCGCATCTGCGCCATAAGGTTGCGCCTTGCCAGCTGCACCGATGAGGTAAGATTGCGTTCTGCCCGATGTCACGGACTCTGTACTGTGGTTGGACTGCATCCAGTCAGGGGTGTTCACGTCCGAGTGCAGCTTGCCTGCACTGAGGCAGGATTGAGACCTGCCCGATGTCACGCAGTCTGTACTGTGGTTAGACTGTATCCAGGCAGGGGTGTTCGCATCTGCCCCTTGGTATTGAGGCTTGCCAGCTGCACTAAGGCAGGACTGTGTCTTGCCCGATGCAACGAAGTCTGTGTTGCGGTTAGACTGCATCCAGGCAGGGGTGTTCGCATCTGCCCCCTGGGATTGCGGCTTGCCAGCTGCACTGAGGCAGGGTTTTGTCCTGCTCGACGCCATGAAGTCGGTACTGTGGTCGAAGTGCATCCTGCTCGAAGCGTTGGTGCTGTGCTTTGGATGCGTCCAGTCGGAGACGCTGGAATTCGCAGTGTGGCTCGATTGCGCGCTGCTCAGAGTACCGGCACCCGCGTATTGGGACCGCGTCACGTGCGGGGGGACGGCATCTGCACCCTGGTTTGGACCGGCGTCCGGAATCATTTCCGGCGAGCCCAGCGCGGCCGCGCCACGGCTGTTGTTGACGGAGGAACAGACGGACATCGACCTGCCCTCGAACGGCTCCGCTTTCTTCTCACCCGCCGCACGGCTGGGCACCGGATTCCCGTCGCGCGCCTCATGCGGCGTTGCGCAAGCCTGCAGGTCAAGTGGCACTTCCCTCGAAGAACTGCTCCACGTTGTGGAAACGAGGTCGGCACGTTCCCGAGGGGCCGCATCGTAATGCGGACTGCTAACGGCAACGCTCGTGTCTATGTCTACTTGAGAGCGGGTGTCTCCCGGCGTGAAATGCGCGTTCAAACCTCGCGTTGATGCGTCGGCGCGTCGGGTCGGGTCGTCGGTGGAGTGGCAGCGGGCGGGGCCCAGCTCGTCTGTCAAGCTCTGTGCTGCCGCCGCTTCACCCTGCGGGACGAGTCCCGCGCACGCCTGCTGATCTGCCGCCAAATCCGGCGGCCCCCCGTGCGCCGGTTGCCCACTCGCCCGGTCTGCGCCGGCTCCCGCCGCCGCGGGAGCTTCTCGCGGGCTTCTGCCCAGCTCCCGCGAGGTGTCCGCCAAGCTCCGCGCTGCCGCCGCTTCACCCTGCGGGACGAGTGCCGCGTGCGCCTGCCGACCCGCCGCCGACTCCGGCGGCCCCCCGTGCGCCGATTGCTCCCCCGCCCGGTTTGCGCCGGCTCCCGCCGCCGCGGGAGCTTCTCGCGGGTTTCTGCCCAGCTCCCGCGAGGTGTCCGCCAAGCTCGCTGCTTCACCCTGCAGGACGAGTGCCGCGTGCGCCTGCCGACCCGCCGCCGACTCCGGCGGCCCCCCGTGCGCCAACTGCTCGCCCGTCCGGTCTGCGCCGGGTGTCGCTGTTCGCGGCTCCGCCGCCGCGGGAGCTTCTTGCAGGCTTCTGCCCAGCTCGAGGGCGACCTGACGCTGCAGCGTCTCGTCGCGCGCGGCGGCGGGCGCAACGACGACCGCTGTTACCGCGGGCGCCGGCGGGCCGGCGTGCACAATTGATTGCAGCGCGCCGTGGGCCGCTTCCGGCTTCGCGACCTTCAAGTCGTGGTTCGGCGCGGCGCGGCGGCCGAGGATGGGGTCCGGTGAGTGCCGGTTCGACGGCAGCGCCTCGTCGGCAACCTGCGTCGAGTCGGCGGCGGGCCCGTGCGCTGCGCGCTTCTTCGCCAGCGGCGCCGCGCTTGGCGGCAGCAGCCCGGCCGCGATCCGGGTCTGCAGCGGCGTCAGCTCCCGCCTCTCCGGGTCCTGGTGCGAACCAACCCCGCAGCCCGTCTCGGCGGCTGCCACGTGGCTTTCGAGCAGGGTAAACCTGCCGCCCAGCCCACTCATCCCGTGGCCCCCCTCAGCGTCGGGCCCAGTTTGACTGGCAGCCGGGGCTGCGGCGAGGGGACTTGTTTGGCCGGCCGCGTGCGAGAGCGTGGGGTCGCCAGCGGATACCTGGACGCGAAGCTCGTCGCCGTCCGCGCGCTGATGCGACCCGTACGGTGTGCATGCTAAATCGCGCGGGATGTCCTGCCCACGACCAATCGAGGTACAGTTCGACGGCGGTTCCTTGACAGCAGATAGCAACGCGGGGTCCTCGCAGCCTTGGCTGAACAACTCGTCGGTTCCTGCCCGGAGGGTTAAGGTGCCTGCCGCAGCGTCCCGGCCCGCGTCCGACTCATACGGCCCATACGGTGTGAATGCTACATCGCGCGGGATGTCTTGCCCACGACCAATCGAGGTACAGTTCGACAGCGGTTCTTTGGCGGCAGACAGCAACGCGGGGTCCCAGCAGCTTTGGCTATACAATTCGTCGGTTCCTGCCCGCAGGGTGAAGGTGCCCGCCGCGGCGTGGCCCCGGCCCGCGTCCGAGCAACCCCACCCGTCGCCGCCGCTCGTTGCGGTTTGGAAGGTCGCCTCGAGGCAGGGCACTGCGTCCGTCGCCGAACTGACGGGGTCGACCAAAGTGCCCGCAGCGCCGAGCGGGATGCCTTGGCCTCCGGGCGGGATGCCTTGGCCTCCGGGCGGGATGCCTTGGCCTCCGGGCGGGATGCCTTGGCCTCCGGGCGGCAGGTGCTCGTCGCTCGTGCTTTTCGCGGTCCGCAAGGTGAAGTCCAGGCACGTCGACGACGCGTCCGCTTTGAACCCCGTCGATCCAACCGAGAGGAAGGCGGAGGCAGGTTGGGAGTGTGCTTCGCTGCAGGTTTCCGAAGAAGGCAGCTGTGCGTCTAGAACGGAATGGCCGTGATTTGGGGTGTGCACTCGCGCGTGCGTGTGGTCGTGTTCCGTACTCAATCGTGAGCGGATGGGAGAGCTTGGAATGACTCGCTCGTGCGAAGGGTCGGATTCCGAAACCAGCTGTGCTTCTAGAGCAGAGTACCCGTAGCTCGTATTGCCTTGTCCATGCGATAGGTCGATCTCTGCGGTCAATCGCGAGCGGATGGGAGAGCTTGGGTGGCTTGGAATGACTCGCTCATGGTCGAATTCCGAAGTCAACTGTGCTTCTAGAGCAGAGCAACCGTGGCCCGGATTGCCTTGCCCGTGCGATAGGTCGCACTCTGCAATCAACCGCGAGCGGAGGGGAGAGCGCGGGCAGCTTGGAACAACCCGCTCATGGTCGAATTCCGAAGCCAGCCGTGCGTCCAGGGGCGCGTCTTCGGGCGACTGTGCCCGACTCGGCACGAGCGGAGCCTGAGCCTGCGGAGGCTCGAATTCCGACGACACCTGAAAGTCGACGGGAGAGTTCGTGCGGCTCAGGCCCCACCGCCCGGCGTCCGCGAAAGGCTCGGAGTGCGAAGCCTCCGCCGGGCCCGCCTCCCACAGCGTCGCCCGGGACTCCGGCGCGGAGAGCAACCCCCCCGAGGCCGCCGAAGAGGTGGACATCCGGTTCGACACCGACGGCTCGCGCGACGGTTCGCCGCGCCGCACGCCGGCGAGGTCTACGGGCGGCGCGCGCCGCGGGAACCTCGCTCCGGCGATGCTGACAGTCGCCCAGCACTCGAACGCGGACAGCAGCTCCGCCCAAGGGAGCCACGCCGCGTTCACGTCCGCCGGCGCCGGGGCGTCGTGGCGCGGGGGCTCGCCGGGCTGGCGGATGACGACCGGTCGGTACACCAGCACGCGGGGGAACGCGCTGGTTTCGCTGTGGTAGCACATCTCTTGCGCGATGTGCACGCAGCCGTATCCCTGCGGGCAGCCGGGTCTCGGCCGCAGGAGGACCAGGCACTCCATCAAGTCGGCGTGGAACCGCAGAACGCACGCGTCCTCGCACGACAGCGGATGCACCCGCGCCTCCCCCAGCCCGCCCGTCGCCTGCCCCACGGCGGCTTCGAGCGCCGCCGGAAGGGCAAGGCCCGGGGTTGCGTGCCAACCGCCGCGCCGCTTCGCGGCGGCCTTCTCCACGAGCGGGATCCACGCGTTCTGCTCCGGGTGGACGGCTGCGCGCGCGTACAGCGGCGCGCCGCCGCTGCTCGGGAGGTAGTCGTCGACGATCATCGGTTCGGGCAGGAGCGCAACGGCGTAGCCGGGGCCGGGGTGCAAATCGCTGTCGGTGCTCTGGAACAGGGGAGCTGACGGCGTCAGGGCAGCCATGGTTGCGAGCCAAGAGGGGTCGCTGGCCTCGCCTGCGACGGGGAGGGCCATGGGCTCGTCCTCAGAAGGGACGTGCTGGCCGTCCGTCGAGAAGTGCTGCGCCCAGGTCGGGGGGTAAAGGGAGACGGGCGGCTTCGTGCGGGAGGTTGCGCCGGCTGCTTTGCAGAGGGCATCACGCGTTCGGTGCCAGTGGTGGGCGGGGCCGCCGCCGGCCGCGGGCGGGTGGGGCACGGGCGGGAAGCAGAGGTCGACGAAGGCGATGCCCATCCGCTTCGCGACGCGGAGCAGTTCGCCGGCGTCGCCCTTGTCGGCCTGCGCGAGCGCCGCCGCGCTCTCGACCGCGGTGATCTGCGTGGCGACCACCGTGGCGTTCGTGCGCTCGATGAGGCCGCCGGGGTACGTGCCGCTGGGCGCCATGGTTTCCCTGCTTCCGGCGGGGTTCCTCCGCCCCCCGGTTCCCAAAGAGTTCTGGGGGTGACAGTCTCAGGTTGGTGTGTGGGGCAGAATCCTGCCTCTCGTGTGTGCGTGATACCGGGAGGGGGATGTTCGCTCGGTACAGCGAGGCTTTCTTCTACTTCGGTTCAACGAGGCTGCCTACTTTTTGGTTTCCATATCCTTGGTCGAACCAGGCTTTCTATCTGGTTCCAAGAGGAACAACGTGATCTTCATGTTTCCGGTCCTCAGTCTAACAAGTCGTTTCATCGGGTTCCAAGTGGAACAACGTGTTCATGTTTCCGGATCCTCAGTCTAATCTGGTTCCAAGTGGAACAACGTGCTCTTCATGTTTCCGGTCCTCAGTCTAACAAGTCGTTTCATCGGGTTCCAAGAGGAACAACGTGATCTTCATGTTTCCGGTCCTCCGTCTAACAAGTCGTTTCATCGGGTTCCAAGTGGAACAACGTGTTCATGTTTCCGGACCATCGATCCAACAAGGCTTTCTGTCCGAAGGCTGCCTGCTTTCTGTTCTACGACCGGACCATC
The DNA here is from genome assembly GCA_030068145.1 of Diplonema papillatum. Taxonomy (NCBI): domain Eukaryota; phylum Euglenozoa; class Diplonemea; order Diplonemida; family Diplonemidae; genus Diplonema; species Diplonema papillatum. Next base: position 268,259 of record JAPJBO010000105.1, read on the forward strand.
GGTCGACAAGGATGCTTGCTATCTAACTATTCCCGTCGTTCAACCTCGCGTTCTGCTTTTCTAGTTCGGCCATCATGCCTGACTCTCCTTTTCGCGAGAAGGAAGAAGAAAAGGCAGAAGAAAAACAAAACACAGGACTCGGCATGAGGCAACGCAGGACACAAAGAAAGAGGACAGAAAAAACGGAGAACGAAAGGAAGGCAAGGCGGAAAAGGGGGCGATTTTCGTTTCAGACATTTTGTTTTTTTTTTACCTTTTAGTAGTGCTGTTGTGGTGAGGACAACATTTCCGCAGCGACAGCGGTGCGTGATAAGACTTATGCGAGACCAACGAGCAGCAAGAAACTCCGCCAACGGAGATGAGGGTTCGTACGATCATAGAGATGCTAGCCTTCCCGCTTTTTACCTCAGCTATCGCCGGTTGCTTTGTTTGGCAGTGCCAGTGCCAAACCCGAACGCATGAAACGTTCTTGGGACTGGCGTTCATATATGGTGAGCGGCCTCGCCGGCTCCATGCGAACCAGTCCGCGGGACTGCAGCACACAAGAGCTCTTTTGTCCACGGACAGGGAGATTGACAGCGGTGCGCTCTCATGGTCAAGTGCCGCACTGGACACGAAACGCAGCAACCGCACAGCGTGGTCGCCCGGTCACTCGCCCATCGGCTCGGCTGGAGCACGTTATTTAAGTCGGCATCATGTTGGAGTCTCTGGTTGACTTCATTCTACAGTGGACGTGTGCTTGAAACTCCGGGGGGTATGTAATCACCGGGTGACTTGTGCGCAGCGTCTGCGCTTTATATTTAGCGTTTTTCGAGGTTTCAAGGTCCGGTGGTTTAGAGTCTCCGGTTGACCATTGAGGCTGGGCCGGGTTGTTGATGTATTCGCACACTGTCACTGTGACCGGCCAAGGTCGTGACGAATGGGACTGACACCAACAAGATCGCATTCGCTAAGAATGAAGGATTGAGTCCCAGAGCCGAAGTTCGCGTGATTATCGGGGGGGTCGAAAGTCTCCGGTTGACTGCCGGCAGTTGAACTGTGTTGTGACCCGGTGGTTGTACGTGGAGAGATTATATGTCGTGGTCGTTTGCCGTTTCGGCCATTATCCACACACCTTACATGCGGTGGCCTCAGTATGGTGCCGTAGTGAGGGCGAGAGTGGCCGCTGACGTGGATGCCAACTACAAAACGTCACAGGGCGCCACAGTTTTTTGAGGATGGAGCGGCACACGCTAACAACCACCCCTGGGGATGCCTTTTCTTCGTTCGTGGTCAAGGCACGCAAAAGCGTGTAGCGAGTGAAGCGCGAGGTCTGGCATTTCTTTCGTTCTCGCGCAACGAATGCACGGTGTGCCCCGCGTCCCCCCTTCTCGGTCCATGGTTCACTTCCGCGAACCAATGGTGGCTAAATTCCGTGGGCACGTACGGTTTCTAGACGGTTTCGAGGTTTAAGAAAAAGCCGGCGATTTTTGAGTCTCCGGTTGACCGTTGAGGCAGGGAAGGGTGTTGAAGGGCGAGTAACCGCGGTCGCAGTGATCATGCCAGGTTTTTCGTATTACGAGTACGACGCGATGTCGGTCAGCAAAAGACCGTGTTGGAAGCGTCAGGGAGACCATGATGCAACATGTTTCGAAGGGGGCACAGAAGAACCCCCAGAGGGCCGCGTTCTTGTTCGCCCTAGAGGGTTTGGACGATGTCGACTGGAAACGGCCATGCCCGCAGCGTTGCCGATCTTGGTTCAAAGAGAAATGTGTCCACTCAAAACATCTCTTGCAGTCCGTAGGATGTCGGTGGGCGAAGGAGGGGAGGCATATGGAGATTGGTTGCAGACCACGGATGAAGTTTACACGGCAGAACTGGAACAGGAGACCTGATGGGTAATACATTATCGTTCTGGAGCATAAGTACAAGGCCAATTGTGGGGAAAGGGATACCCCGCGGTGTTTCCTGCGCAGCCGCGCATTTCTCTTGCGCGCGTTACACAAGTGCGGCGTGCCGTATTCTGTTCGTTGACTCCTTGACTGCGGATGGAGGGGTGTCCGAGGGTTGCCGCCAATTCAACCCCTACAGTGTCCCCTTATTGCCTGCAACTGTCTTTCACGGCAGAGCAGTGCACAGTCCTGATACTACTACTAGTGACAGGCCATGATGCCTATCGCAATAGCTTGAAGTTAGAGTGCGAAGAAAGCAATGGTTTGCATTGCTCACATTCATACGCACCGAGTCGTGTTTCCGGTGCTTGCGCGCATGCGGACCAGTGTCTTCCGGTCGCGCTGCGTCCTTTCTCTTCTTTGCTGGTGGATGTGCACACGTTGTTCTATGTCGCGCGCGGGTAAATGCGATGCAGTTCCAGGGGATAGGTCCAAACTATCCGATCCCGGTTTTCACAGCGGGCTTCGTACGACCCCAGTCACTGGCTTAGCTTCAAGACTTAACCAAAAACGCAACAGTTTTGGTCCCCTAGTTCGCCCCCCTTGAGAACGGGGGGACACTGAACTCTCTCTGGCTGGGTCGTGTGAAGCGGGAGCGAAGGCAGAACATTTCCGGAGTAGGGGCTTGCATTGATAACGAAGAAACGGACGAACAGTATCCCGCCAACGGTGATGAAAATGATACGCCGCTTGTAAACGCTTGTTTACAGGGTAGAAACCTCTCCGGGGGGCTTTCTGTACTACTACAACTTTGTCTTCGGTAGTTTCCTTTGCAAACGTTGTTCTGGAAATGTTCCCGCCAGTACAAATGTTCTGATGAGAAAAGAATGCGATCCTGAAACCCTGTGCAGTGAGGAGATCCAACCGACACGCGGCAACGCCCTCACCGAATGGAAATTTCGCGTGAAACTCCGGATGCGCAGAGTCTGTCGACGACCTTCCGCAGAAGAATTTGATCTCTTCTCTCCGACGTGGATATACAAAAAAAAGGGGGTGGGATATGCGACGGGGGGGCACCTTGTGTGCTTTATTTTAGTTAAGTCGTTCGTCGTGGGCTTTCGGCCAGTATTCACGTATCAAACACACGGTTGGCCTTCTTTCGTCTTTTTGTTCGCACGCCGTGCTTTCGTTTGCGTGGACAGGTCCCGATCGAGAAAATTCAGAAATTGACAGTCGCGCTTTTTTACTACTAGACGCAGAGCTGGAGCTTGGATTTTGGGTTGAAGCCGAAGTCGAGTCAGATTGGGTCTGAACGCGGTGGATCAGCTGAAAGGGTTGACGCTGTGTTCCAGGCCCATTACCGACAACGGTCCTCTTCACAGTTCTAGTGGAAACCCAAGACCTATTCTTAATATGAATACTGGTCCCGTCTTATGTAGAGGGGTCCCTTAACAAAACCAGGGTCGGCTGACCCGATTTAATAACCAAGCTCCACCCGTGCTAGAAGTTCCTTCCATTCCGTTCGTGGGGTGGTTAAAGGCTCAGCTTCGGTTGCAATTGCTCTGCGGGTTGAGCAGCTCAACCTCACAGGTGGACGAGAAAACTGAGCCGGTCCGTCCATATCTCTTGAAACTGCATCGAAGTGCCTGCCGCTGTTTGTCACAACCACGGTCTATCAGGTCCATCTCTAGTCCCCAGAGCTGCATCGAATTGCCCGGTGCTGTATTATTCGGTCTATCAAGAGGGGATGGACCGGCTCAAAAACAGACCCTCGGGCCAGTGAAAAGCGGGACGCCGGACTTAAGAGCACGGGACCGGTGCCTGGCCACTGGTCATCCACTGTCTGGCCCATTTATGTGCTCAACACCAGACTGGTCCTACCTGCATCGTGTTCCAGTCGTTTGAGCCACGGACACGTAAGGTGGACCATCCGCGGAATCAGAGTGTCCGCAGACAAGACAGCGGTGTGTGTCTGGTTTGCCAGGCGGCTGTTCGCAGCTCCCAGAAACACCCATGTTTTTAGAGCGCTGGAGGTGGAGGTGGCCACAGATAGTTCAAGCCCCGATTTGTTCATATTACTAGAGCGCAGGAGGTGGCGGTATAACGGCTAACCACAGAGTTCAAGTCCCGATTTGCCCATGTTATTAGAGCGCAGGAGGTGGCGGAGTCACACAAAGCCCCGATTTGTTCATATTACTGAAGCGCAGGTGGTGGCGATATAACGGTTAACCACGAGAGTTCAAGCCCCGATTTGCGCGACGCCTCGGCACTTTGGCTCAGGAAATCGGTAGCAACCAGGGCCGGAGGCCAGCAGCACGATTCCTGTGGCGCACTCAAGCAATGAAAGTGACCGACGACTACATCCACTCACGAGGCGGTTCGCACCCAAGACCTTTGCAAGCAACCCTTTGCAAGAGACCCGTTCGGGTTTCATTCGATAAATCGAAGACGCTCCGTTCACCCGCAGGGAGCCACGCGGCTGTTTCAAAGCCGAGGAACTGACCTAATATAGCAGCCTACTATATTACAAATGCTGCGCGTTGAAGCTGTACGGGAAGGACCTCGACAGGAGTCCCCGAAGCCTGCATCCCGACAGGGAAGACGCGCAAACTGAAGCAGTCGAGGAAGCCCGCGCATATGGAGTAAGCAGACTCGACACTGGGCCAAGCGATGGCCGGCCTAACTTCTTCCCCATCGGTCCAACAACAGCCAAAACGGCCCAAGAAGTCCGCACCGCGAAAGCGAGCGCAGACAAACCCTGACCTGGAAACAACCAGTTTGACGGAACGATGTACCCCGTGCACGTGACAAGAAAAGGGCCACCGTTAAAAAGCAGCAGCTACACAGGCGGCGCAAGGTAGAGTGGGTGATCCATTCTGCGAAAATGTGATGCACAGCGAGTCGGTCACACACCAGGGTGCGTGGCGAGGCTTATTGACGCAACTGGGCGGAGTTCTTGCAGAGACTCTGTCTGAGGGGGGGGTGCAACACACGTGAAGAAACGACCTATACTTTTGCGATCACACGGGGCACTGGACCGGAGAAGGCTGCAGCCAGAGTCGCTGCTTCACGAGGGACGGGGTAGGCGAGGCGCCTTGCCCCTTCCGATTGGCGGAGGTTGTTCTTGCAGAATAGCAATCACAGAGAGGCGATCCAGCATAGGGTCAGTTTGCCACTACTTGCTCATTTGTGGCACTACTCGTTGACTAAACGCGCTGCTTGATTGAAAGCTTCGAATATGCATGGCGTGCCACGCCCGAAGGATCTGAAGAAAACCTTGCCGAGGGACACGTTGTAAAAACTGAATGAGCACAGCATTGCTGTCTTGTTTTCGACAAGGTCAAGTCTATTCGACTAGGCAACGATGCGCTTGACGGTGGCATTGAGCGAGGGTAACAAGAGGCACGGCTCGGCGGAGGGAAGCCGTGGCACGAAACGAGTCGGACGAGACGAAAGGAACAAACGGTGGAAACACGACAACAGAGAAAGAACGGGCACCTTGCGCGCAGAGCACGGGCACAGTTCGGAAAGGGGAGTACGAAGGTGGTGGTCGTTGGGGGGGATTGCAAGAACGTGCTTGGAATGGATATGCGCTCAACACCGCACTGGTCCCGTCTGCTCCGTGTTTCGGTCCTTTAAGCCACGGACACAGAAGGCGGTCCATCATCAGCGCGGAACCTGAGTGTCTGCAGACAGGACAGCGGTGTGAGTCTGGTTTGTCAGGCGGCTGTTCGTAGCTCGTCACAGCCAGGACCACCCATGCTACCAGAGCACAGGCGAATCCATCACGGGGAAAAAGCCCCACAACCTTGCTACGACTTTTGCTTCCTCTAACTGAGAAACATTGCTTGGATTCGGCGCTGAACTTGTTGCCAAACGAGCTTCCCTCTCGCAAGCTAATCGGTAGAACGACGGACCGTGTGCAACAACCGTGTCTGAGCAATCAGTTAAAAAACTCAAGGCCCTCGCCCTGACTGTGACTGCGACTCGCTAGGCAGCAGTGACTTGTGGCTTCTTTTTACGGTGGCAATCTGCGAAGTAAACTCCACAGAGCACAGCGGACATAGTGGTCGGGGGGATTGCAAGAACGTGCTTGGAATAGTTGTGTGATCAACACTGGTCCGATCTGCACCGTGTTTCGGTCCTTTAAGCCAGACACATGAGGCGGACCATTATCAGCGCGGAACCCAGCTGTCTGCACACAGGACAGCGCTGTGGTCTGGTTTGTCAGGCGTGGTGAGGAGAGCGAAAACGGTGACTCGGGAACTGCGTAAGATTCGGACTTCTCATTACGAAGCGAATACGTGCGAGGGTTGCTTTGCTTGCATGCTATGGTGTGCGTTAACAACGTGTCGAAACGGGTTACTGCATGGACTGCCGGCAAATAGATAGCCCCAGTGCGTTCTGCGGACACCGCATAATGGACGCACAACAGCAAAAGAATCGCGCCACTAATGCTCAGCAGAGGTAGGCTAGATCAGCAGACAAGAACGATCCATGTAAACGAAGGCAGCCTGTGCCTGCGAGGAGTCTCGCGATGGTGCATTTTCGCAACGTGGTCACAATCGCTTGCCGCTGGACGGTGGTGGTGGAGAGACTTCGGGTGCGGTAGCGGGTGGGCTCTTTTTTCCGTTCTGGCCCGTCCTTGAGTCATGTCACCGGAGCACCGTGTGGCCGGTCTGCATATCCGTCCTAGTGTACCACTTAGGAGGTGGTGTTGTGGTGGAACACACCTAACTATGTACTGCACACCGTGTACTGCTAACGGCGTAGTGTATGCATACACACACGTAGGTTTACCATGGGTATACACAGTACCTATGTAGTGCAGACCAGCTCCACGTGCAGTCGGCATTTCCCCGCACCTGTACCGGGTTGGAAACCCGGGTTGGCCTTCTGCACATGCGCGGCATCGAGCACTTGCGTGAAGCCTCCGCTTTCGCAGGTGCTGTCAGAAGCGACACAGGGCAAGCCCGCCGAATTGCCCTCACCCGCCTTAGCAGCACGTGAAGCAAGGGAGGTGCGTTCGCCAGCCAACCATCCCGTTGGCCTTCTGGATGATGTACAGCGGGCGCATCGCAAACAGCGATTCCGGGGTGCTGCCTTCTTTCTCTGTGTTGGTGTAATTTACTTCAACTCGAGTTGTTGCGAGCCATGCTGGCATTCCCATGCATTAAAACATCACTGTCTCTATGGGAACGTGTCAGTTAGACTTTGGCGGACACTTGCCGGCATAGCGGAGAACCCCCACCTTCATACTTTTTGACGGACAGATGATGGCATGGCAATTGTCATACAGGCCACTGTGGCCGACGCCCATCGCCCCCCCCACCCCCCTTTTATCCCGGTGGCGGACATATGGCGGCACGGCAAACCGATGAGAAATAAGGCCCGAGACCCCCCCCCCTCCCCATGCCGGACAGTGTCCGCCAAAGTCTAACTGACACGTTCCCTATTGATGTAAGCGCTATATAACACAGGAGTTAATCCATAATGGGCGGCCCTGAGATTACCCCCCTCAGGTGACACCGCTGTTTTATCTTTAACCACACTACAACACATTCTTGCGAGCATTGCTTCCTAATGAGGAACATGAAGTTCTCTTCCGGTGATCAGGCTCGCTTTTCTATACCCCTCCAGAGTTGCTGCGACGTGTCCCTGAAGATGCGAAGGCGTACACTCTAGCAAGCATTGCTTCCAAATGAGGAACAAAAAGGTCCTCTTCGGTGATCAGGCTCGCTTGTCCCTCGGGGCTATGTAAACCTTGATGTAGAGCGGACACTTCTTCCTGCCCTTTCGATGCAAAGGCGCATACTCTTGCGAGCATTGCTTCCAAATGGGGAACAAGAAGGCTGTCTTGGCGAGTTGCTGAATGACATCGGCATCAGACCATCACTGTTCTAGAGATGCGAGCGCAATAATATCTTGCGAGCATTGCTTCCAAATGAGGAACAAGGTCCTCTTCGGTGATCAGGCTTGATTTTCTGAACCCCTTACGAGTTGACGATGCAGCGCACATTCTTGCAAGCATTGCTTCCAATGAGGAACACAAGAATCTCTTCCGGTGATCAGGCTCGCTGTTCTAAACCCCCAGCGAATGGCAGTGATGCACGATGGCATCGTCATGCATCAGAGCATCAGTGTCTCTGAGGATGGAATCGACATTCTTGCGAGCATTGCTTCCAAATGAGGAACAAAAAGGTCCTCTTCAATGATCAGGCTCGCGTTTCCTATGGATCCAAGTAAACCGTGAAGGAAATCGGGACACTTCAAATGCAAAGGCGCATCTTCTTGCGAGCATTGCTTCCAAATGAGAAACAAGGTCCTCTTCGGTGATCAGGCTCGCTTTTCCTTCGGCGCCATGTAAACCTTGGTGTAAAGCGGGACACTTCAGAACAACGTCGCCCGCCCTTTAGATGCAAAGGCACATAATCTTGCGAGCATTGCTTCCAAATGAGAAACAAGATCCTCTTCGGTGATCAGGCTCGCTTTTCTATGTCCCTTACGGATTGCTGCGATGCATGCCGGCGGGCATGGACATCACTACCCCTGAAGATGCAATGGAAGGCGCATCTTCTTGCGAGCATTGCTTCCAAATGAGAAACAAGGTCCTCTTCGGTGATCAGGCTCGCTTTTCCTTCGGCGCCATGTAAACCTTGGTGTAAAGCGGGACACTTCAGAACAACGTCGCCCGCCCTTTAGATGCAAAGGCACATAATCTTGCGAGCATTGCTTCCAAATGAGAAACAAGATCCTCTTCGGTGATCAGGCTCGCTTTTCTATGTCCCTTACGGATTGCTGCGATGCATGCCGGCGGGCATGGACATCACTACCCCTGAAGATGCAATGGCGCACATTCTTGCAAGCATTGCTTCCAAATGAAGAACAAAAAGGTCCTCTTCGGTGATCAGGCTCGCTTTTCCTCGGCGCCGTGTAAACCTTGGTGTCAAGCGGGACACTTCAGAACAACGTCGCCCGCCCTTTAGATGCAAAGGCGCATAATCTTGTGAGCATTGCTTCCAAATGAGGAACTAAAAGGTCCTCTTCGGTGATCAGGCTCGCGTTTCCTTTGGATCCATGTAAACCGTGAAGGAAATCGGGACACTTCAAATGCAAAGGCGCATCTTCTTGCGAGCATTGCTTCCAAATGAGAAACAAGGTCCTCTTCGGTGATCAGGCTCGCTTTTCTAAAAATGCCCCTTACGAATTGCTGCGATGCATGCCGGCGGGCATGGACATCACTACCCCTGAAGATGCGATGGCGCATATTATTGCAAGCATTGCTTCCAAATGAGGAACAAAAAGGTCCTCTTCGGTGATCAGGCTCGCTTTGCCTTCGGAGCCATGTAACCTTGATGGCGGGACACTCCAGAACTACTGCACCCGCCCTTTAGATGCAAAGGCGCATGATCTTGCGAGCGTTGCTTCCAAATGAGAAACAAGGTCCTCTTCGGTGATCAGGCTCGCTTTTCTATGCCCCTTACGGGTTGCTGCGACATGGACATCACTACCCCTGAAGATGCAATGGCGCACATTCTTGCAAGCATTGCTCCCAAATGAGGAACAAAAAGGTCCTCTTCGGTGATCCAGCTCGCATCTCCTTCGGCGCCATGTAAACCTTGTGTAATGCGGGACACTTCAGAACAACTTCGCCCGCCCTTTAGATGCAAAGGCGCATATTCTTGCAAGCATTGCTTCCAAATGAGGAACAAAAAGGTCCTCTTCGGTGATCAGGCTCGCGTTTCCTTTGGATCTATGAAAACACCTTGGTGGAAATCTGGACACTTCAAAATAACCTTTCCACCCTTTTAGGTGCACAGGCGCTGCTTGCGGAACAAGACGGTTCTCTTCCGGCAAATAAGACTGTCTTGCCCAAACCCCTGGTGTCTGGTGACAACGGTTTGGCCATTTTTCGGGTTCTTTTAAAGTTAGGACCTTCTCGGCCACATCAGTTGAGCCGAGGCAGCTTTTCTAAAGACGACTGCGTTGTGGCAACGAAGGCAAAACTATACACCCACCCACGCCGGGGAGTCGGCTGTTTCACCGCCCGGGGTGCAGGAAACGGTCACACCTAGGCATTCGATGAGGTTCTTGCGTTGCCCGCGCACGACTGCGATTTGGCCTTTGAAACGCGACTCGGAGAAGATCTGTGTGCGGAGGGAGAATCTCGTTTCGTGTAGTGTGCGTGGGAGTTGTTGCTCTTGGTGCTGGTTTTGATAGGATAAGGAACAAGCCAGGCGCTTCGCTTTTGTTTGTGCGTGCCGGGTGATCGTTTTCCCACTTGCATTTTACCCTAGGTAAGGAATTCTGATCAGCCACCAAAACACGCTGCCTACGTCTTTTTAGCCTGCACAATACATTGGAGGGCAACCCGCAAAAACCTTAGTACTAAAAACAAGAAAATTCTGCGGTGGTCCGTTGGTAAAGGGGGGGGGTCGTTGTATAATGGTCTAGCTTGGAGGGAATTGGAAAGGTTGGAAAAGGCTTTGGGGTCTCGGTCGGTTTGTGGTTTTTTTTTTTTTTCCCGACGACAACTAGTGTCAGACTAGCCTACCCGAAGGCAGTTGATTCCTTTAGGCAAGATTTCTCTACCGGCGGAAGTTGTTTGGGTTAACGTCTTTTTTTTTTTTTTTTTTTTTTTTTCCCGACGACAACTGTGTCAGACTAGCCTACCCGAAGGCAGTTGATTTCTTTAGGCAAGGTTTCTCTACCGGCGGAAGTTGTTTGGGTTAACGTCTTTTTTTTTTTTTTTTTTTTTTTTTTGTCTCGCGCCGTCTCTATAAGAAAAGAAGAATTCGTAGTCCCGCCTCGTTCGCCCTCTAGGTGTCCCGCTCGCAAAGATAAAACCAAAGCTCTCGATAGTGTCCACATTTCTCATATCGGCTATTTCGGTGCCGGGCTTCTTAGACCGAATACGTCGTGATCAGCGTCGACCATCGGGCGGCGAGCGGGTCATCGCACAGGGCTTTCACGCGTCTCGCGACGTGTAGTACCGCCGGCCCGTGCTTCAGCGCAAAGTCTTCAAGGAGCTCTTTTACCACCGGCGGGCGACGCGTTGTGGCGCTTCGGATGTCCGACACTTCGTTGTGTGTGTCGTCGTCGGCAAGCAGCACGTGTTCTGCGGTCGCCAGCTCGCAACACCGTCTACACTGCACGCGGGTTCCCTTCGGCAGTATCGACCTTCTCACGATCGCGAGCAGGAGGTCCACCGCCCCTGGGACCGTCTCCAGCGCCCTGAGGGTGCTTCCTCTCGTCGTCTTCCCCGTCGCCATCTGCCGAATCGCCCTCGTCGCGGTCTTCGCTCGTCCGTACTGGCACACTCGCCGCACGTACTCGGCTGGTCCCTCCAGCTGGGGGAAGTTCCCGGCTGCGAAGCAGCATACTGCCTTCTCCCCGTTTCTCCAGTGGAGGTGTTCCACATCCAACGCCGGCGTTCCCTCACGTAGAGTGATCGACGCCGCCTCATCCGCCCGGTTGATGTGCTGGTTTTCCGCGTGTCCCTTACTCCACCGCAGGCACTCCGCGTACTCGCCAAGGCACTCTGCCACCGGGTCTCCGATACGTCTCCGCTGCACTCGTTGTATTGCAGCCTGACTGTCGCAGTACCAGACCAGCTGGTTGGCCAGCACTCCGCAAATCCTCAACGCCGTTGCCAGGAGCAGCATCGCCGCCAATTCAGCGTCGGTACTCGATGTAACCGTCCCTCGCAGGACGGCGCCGATCTTCTTCGCGCCGATCGATACACCTACTGACCCACGTGCCTCTTCTTCTACGAAACCGCCGTCGCTCGCCACTACGGTGTTCCGTGTTCCTCTGCACTGTGAATTCACCAGCTTCACGGTCTGAGCAAGAAGGCTTGCCCCTTCTGCTGTCTCTCGAGGGGCCCTGCGGCGGAAGCCTTTCGTCGGGAGGTCGTCCCCCACTCCGTCCCGCTTAAACGCCAAATACGCCCTCGTTTGCTGCATTGAGGCATAGGACTCGACGGTTTGGCACGCGTACCCATCCTTGCAGCCAGCGAATTCTTTAATGCCCCGGCTGTAGCGGTGCTTCGGGAGTAGGCTCGACTGTGCTGCCGTCAGCTTCGGTGCTCGGGGGTCGAAACAGGTCGACAGACTGTGCATCGAGAGGGTGGGGAGCACATGTGTCGTGTAGAACGCGCACCTTCGCCGGGTAGAACGGTACAGGTGCGAGTTCGTGTAGTCCACGAGTCTCGCTACCCTCTCCAGCTTTTTTGCGTCATTTTCACATCCTCCGGCGTGTCTCTTCGCGTGTATGCACACGCCCAGCAGCACGGCCTTGTCCACGGTCTCACGGACGGGGTTCGAACTCCACTCAAAGGAGCTTTTCGCCACGACCACGACTTTCTTCTCCTCTAGCTCCAGCCCCTTAGAATTCGCCCAATTCTGCACTCTTCCGAAAGTGTACGGGAGTCGAGCTCTTGTCGTGCGAGCGACCAAATCGTCGACGTACATTCGCGCGTCTGCTTCCGCCGGGGGCTCACAGGTGTACACGATGAAAAGGAGCACGCTTAGCGGCGAACCCTGCAAGACCCCGCGGTTGAGGGCAACGGGCGCCGTGAAACCTTCGTGATGCGCAATCGTCACCGCTTGGTTCTCGATAACCCTTGCTATTGTTATTGCCCACTCGGGGCCTAACCTGCGTCCAACTGTCTCTATTAGCCTTCCGTGGGGAATCGAGTCGAAAGCGGCCATCACGTCCACAAGCAACAGCAGGTGCTCGTCGTCCTCGTTCGATGCAACGTCGGACTCCAGCCACTCCTTCGCAAACAAAGCTACCTGCGCCGCTCCGCTGCGTTGCCCGCAACCGTACTGGAAGCCGCAGCGCTTGACGTACTCTAGGACCAAGGGTCTCATCTTCAAGTACACCGCGGTATGGAGCAACTTTGCGAAGAGGGGCATGATCGCAATCGGTCGGTACCCTCTCGGATCGGAAGCCCTCAGCATCTTCCCTTTCCAGAAGAGAAACACCCAGGCCACTCTCTGTCGCTCGGGAACTCCCTCACGGACCCATCTGCTTAGTTCGACTGACGTCGCTGCAATCGCTTCGTCTTCCATTTTCAGCAGAAACTTCGGCGAGAAGTCAGAGGTCCTCGCAGTGGGTCGAACGGCTTTGGCGGCTTCTCTTATATCGTCGGGGGAGATGGCTATCGGGTTGGCGTTCCTTGGAAGTAGCACCGGAGGTTGCGGGACGTCGGATGCGTACTTCTTCCGGAGAAAACTCGTGAAGTCTTCCGGGTTCTCTAACAGCGGGGGCTGGTATGGTGCAGCAAGATTCGGCGATTTCCGCAGGGGGGCTAAAACGTCCAGCTTCCTCCGGATGCATCGAATTTCGGCGTTCAGCCTTCGTCTCTGCTCTACATCGGCTTCGCCCCGTGCTACCATCCTTCGGTGAAGAGCTTTCTGCAGGCGGGCGGTTTTCGTGCCGCGGGGCTGGGGTGGGGGTGCTGCCGCACTGGCGTCCAAGGCGTCTAGAAGCTCAGGAAAGGTCGCCTGGTGCAGGCTCTGGCGCGCGGCTGGGTACCCCATCGCTGGGGGCCTCCTCATGTACTTATCGAAACTGAGGGCCAGTATCGCGTGGTCACTTCCGCCGGTGAAGCGGATGAAGTCCAGGCTCCATCTTGATCTACGTGGAACGAAAGCTCTGTCCAGCGAAGAGTTTGCATTCGATCTCGAGAACGTCGTCCGTGACCGCACCAGCTCTTGTACATGCTCTTGTCGCATCCGCCTCTCCACCTGGGGGGTCGTCCTCGGGTTGAAATCGCCGACTACTGCCAGGTCGGTCGAGCATTCTCTTGCTCGGAGCGCTATCCATTCTCCAAGTCGCTCTACGAGCACGTCGCGCTTGTGACACGGTACGTACACACTCACTACCCTCAGCGTCTCTCCCGCTATTCGAAGGTCGGCACTGCACGCACCATACCCCGAGTAACATTGCGAGACCGTCACTGTGGATTGTCTTTTCACAAGAATGGCCGTTCGTGCTATGGGGCGGTCGCCGGAATAGGGGCAGACCCCTATCACAACTACCGCCCACCCGGCCCGAGCAGCGTATTCCCGGAAAACGGTGGGTTCACGGCCGATTTCGTTCACCGCCAGCAGATCGGCGGCAGGCAAGCGGGCGAAGTATCTCTCCAGACACATCTTTGCGGAGGCGTTGCACGACAGCAGCAGTATTCGTCTCTCGAGCGGTAGGAAGCCGTGGGCTCTCACGGCCGGTATGATCAAGGGGAGCACTTGTCGAGGGGCAGGGGTCGACCCCGGCGGCGCATGGTTCGCTCCTCCGGGCGGGTCGGTCAAAGGGCGGGGCTGGGAAAGGCAAGGTACTCTAGGACGTGCGAGATTGTTTGACTGCGATGGTGGAGTTCGACATGGGGTGACGGGTGCGATTCTTGCTTGAACTTGGGGTAGCATGGGGGGGGGCTCGGTGATGACATCGGTCGGCCGCTCGTCTTCCGGTTCGGAGGGGGAAGCGTCTGATGTGACGGGGGAGGAATTGACTGATATGATATTTGCTCTTGAAGTCAGGTCGGTTCGGTTGATTGGTTCGGGGGAGCCAACCCCGGTTAATAGCTTCCACCATCGGGGTCACTCTCTGTTCTGGTCCTCACCGCCGGCGGCGTCGCCCCTGACCCCTCCCCCGGCTCAAGCATACGTTTGGGCGCAGGCGTTGCCGGGGCCGCGTCCGCGGCCACCCTGCCAGTCTTCCCGCCCCGGCCGCGCCCTCCCCTCCCTCTCTGTTGGGTCCCTGCCGGCTCTGCTTCCAGTGCGACGCCCCGGCCCTGCCGCGTTTCTCCACCCTTCTCTGCCGCAGGGCCCGTTTCGCCGTCCGATAGCAGCTCCATCTCGTCGCTTCGAGGGGTACCACCACCGCCTCCCCTTCGCACTACCTCAGCGCTGGAGTCCGCCTCGGCTTCCACGATGTTTGCAAGCTTTCCAAACTGCAGTTTCCTGCCCATAATTCTGTACTCGGCTCTCTGCAGTGCCGCCTCCTGGTCATCGCTCAGTCCTCGTATCACGAAACCGTTCTTTCCCTTTCCCATCCCGTACACAGGCTCCACCTCCCATCCGTCGAAGATCCCCATCTCACCCATGATCATCCTGACCTCGTACTCCCCCAGGAATCGGTCCACACCAACCACGCCGTACTCGGCCTGGATCCGATCCCAGTACCTGTCCTTCTCCCGTCGCGTCTGCTCCCTCGACCGCACGAATACACCATCCTTCTTCAATGCGATCGAAGCGCTGTCGAGGTATTCCGCCAACTTCAGTATACCGGCCTCCGTCGCGTTGTCCGCGAACAGCCGGTAACCGGAGGCGGAGGCCCTGACCATCTCCACGTGGACGCCCGCCTTCTCTGCCGCTACTAGGATGTCGTTCGGGGGGTTCGCCGTCTTGTCTGACCGTGCTTCCTTCCGCTGGAACGCCTCGAGCTCGACCCCTCCAGGCCCCTCAAACACCCACGGCGCCGGGTGCAGTGAGAAGCCCCGCGCAGCAGCTGCCTTGACGACTGTCTTCCTGTCCACGTCCGGCGCTAGTTCCAACAGTTTGACGCAGTTCCCCTTATAATATCCGCCGGCGTGGGTCACACGGCCTACCTGTGTCACCTGGCGAATTTCATCAATTGCGGCCCCGACATCGCTCCTTTCTCCGCAGAGGGACCACACATCGACGAGAAGCGCAGCAACGTCCTTGCCTTCAAACTCTAGCAGTTCCCCCTCGCTCGGCATCGTTGGCGTTGGTTTTTTTTTTTTTTTTTTTTTTTCTTTTTGGGGGGTTATTATTTTTCTCGGGGGTTCGCGTAACCCTTCTTTTCCGGAAGATAACGTTATCTTTTCTTTTCTCTCTGGCGCTCTTTTTCTCTCTATCTCTCTCTATGGCTAGCAGAGCGACTATTGCGACCGACACCACGACCACACCCGTAATGAATGTGACCAAGGGCTCCCCACGTTCTACATGTTGAGCAGGAGTTGCCATGTAGCCCGTACCGGACTCCCCCCCCCCCTTTAGTTTGTGCTACCGTGTCTGTCCCCCCAGCAAGCGGCACGAGACCGACCAGGCCCGCGTCGCGTGGAAGGAGCGGCAGCGGCCGCACGCCGGGTCGTCGGTGGACTCGCCCCCGCGGAACGCGTCGTCCGTGATGGGCAAGCCGTCCGCTTCTCGTCGCCCCACGCTAAACGAGCATCCGACCAGTTATTTTGGATTTTCCCGAGTATTTTAGGACCACCCAGGTGGTAGGTTTTTAGTTTTTGGGCTGCTGGGGGCCCCCCTTTTTTCGGAAAAACAGGTCCTTTTAGGGTCCTTTTAGGGTCCTTTTAGGGTCCTTTTAGGGTCCTTTTAGGGTCCTTTTAGGGTCCTTTTAGGGTCCTTTTAGGGTCCTTTTAGGGTCCTTTTAGGGTCCTTTTAGGGTCCTTTTAGGGTCCTTTTAGGGTCCTTTTAGGGTCCTTTTAGGGTCCTTTTAGGGTCCTTTTAGGGTCCTTTTAGGGTCCTTTTAGGGTCCTTTTAGGGTCCTTTTAGGGTCCTTTTAGGGTCCTTTTAGGGTCCTTTTAGGGTCCTTTTAGGTCCTTTTAGGGTCCTTTTAGGTCCTTTTAGGGTCCTTTTAGGGTCCTTTTAGGGTCCTTTTAGGGTCCTTTTAGGGTCCTTTTAGGGTCCTTTTAGGGTCCTTTCAGGGTCCTTTTAGGGTCCTTTTAGGGTCCTTTTAGGGTCCTTTTAGGGTCCTTTTAGGGTCCTTTTAGGGTCCTTTTAGGGTCCTTTTAGGGTCCTTTTAGGGTCCTTTTAGGGTCCTTTCAGGGTCCTTTTAGGGTCCTTTTAGGGTCCTTTTAGGGTCCTTTTAGGGTCCTTTTAGGGTCCTTTTAGGGTCCTTTCAGGGTCCTTTAGGGTCCTTTTAGGGTCCTTTTAGGGTCCTTTTAGGTCCCGGCAGTTTGGCAACCGACCTTTCCGGGGCCGTCCGCAGCCGAGCGGGCGAGGCCCGTGGATGCCCATGGGGCCGTCAAGCGTGTGTGCAGCAGGCAGTCGAGAATTGTGCTGTATCCATCTGCTCGTATGTTCTAAACAGCGACGCCATCGCGAAGAACTGGAACTGACGTGTTGAGAGTATGTGGGGGGAAAAACTTAGTTTAGTGTTTAGGCAGAACACTGCCTCGCATGCATGTTTGATGCTAGCATCAAGTCTTCGTCGAAGACAGTGTAAAATAAAATAGGGGTTTGGCATCGTCTCATATGGTTACGGGTTGTATATTTGGTGCATGCTTTCGTTATGGGTTATGGCTAGCCATGCCCGGGACTGTTTGTGCGGTTCGGCTTATTTGGCCTGTTTCACTTTCAGGTTAGAAATCTGCCCCTAAAATACGCTGCGCCTTCGTCTTTTTAGCCTTGTCGGGCAACTCGCAAGATTGTTGTGCGCACGTGTGATCCTACGTGATAGGTATAACACGGTACGCCGCCAACCGCCTCCTTTTAATAATGATAAGCACGTTTGCTAGTAACTTTGATTAATAATGATAAGCACGTTTGCTAGTAACTTTGTTGCCATAAAAAATACTCGAAGGACGGCCTTGTCAGCCCACACGCGTCCATGAAGAAGCTGAAAGCTTCCTCGCGTGTTCGACAGGTGTTGATTTCACCTCGCCGATGTAAATCTGTGTTCCTCAACAACGCCTCCATGCAAACTTAGCAAAATGGTGGCCGTCTTTCGCCGACTGAATGGGATTTCAACACGCATTGGTAGCCGGTCAAGTAGTGCTGGTGCGTCAAACGATCATCTCGCTTCCGAAGCCAGACAGTCCTCCACTGGTTTTCGAAGGATGGGTGCCATGGAGGGAGGTACAACCGCATACTTGCCACGGACGAGTCGACAGTGTTTCCCCGGTCATAGTTTGCCAGAAGAAATGGTAATCGTGGTAAACTTTCTTTTTGTTCCTTTTACGGCTATTCTCTCCTTTTATGCGTCTTTTGCTCTCTATTGCTGGGAATACCGGTATTCCTGGACTTTTGGTGCTGAAGGAAGGGATGAATCCGTTCACTTCACCCCCCACGTGGCGCTCGTTTAGCAGGGGCTGCCGAGTAGCACCGTGGCAACTCGAGCCCCCGGTGCGGTGCAGAACATACTCGAAGAAGCATGACAGGACATGGGGTCTAAACTTTGAGCCAACAGAGAAGGACCAAAACACCAAAAACGTGCGAGACCACATCCGCGTGCGGCCTTGTTTGACAGAGTCAACGAACGCGCTTTCATATGCCAAGAAAGCACGCGATGTCGTGGGAGTGTGCTGTATGTAGACTTCTGCCCTCTTCCACGACTATCATCCGGCAACTACGGCATTCTGGTCCTGGATGGCTGGTTTGCGGGTTTGCAGTTTTTCGGTGAGAATACACGAGGGAACGTAACTGTCTGTCTACCACGGTGCCAGTCACACTAATTTCCCTTCACCCTTGGTCACACCCCGTGTTAGTGTCTAGGAACTAAAGAAAAAGGAAAGGATGATACCTCGTCCATGCCAAAGATCTCGCGGAGACGCTTTTCAGCTTTGTTCATCCAGCCCGATGCCTTGATTTGACGCAAAACGTGTTTTCGGATGGTCTTCGTGAACGGCTTTTTCCCAAGTGGGTGAGAAGCCCACGATGGAGGGTAGATCCGCCAATTGTCAGGGTGCTGTAGTGTGTGTTTTTAAGTCCGAAATGGCTGAAAAGGTTGATTCCCGAGCCGGGGGGGGACACCACGATCCCTTTGAAACTGCGTCGCGTTGTCTGCCGCTGTCCTTTAACCCCTTACCGACCACCGGGCACCCTCGACTTTTTTCCGCGGGTTTGAGTCTAAATCCTGGTCATGTCTGGTTGGCACCTTGTCGACTGGGGGGCAGCGGGATTTCCGAGGTTCAAGGGCGGGAAATTAAGAGATACGCCACATATCTTTTCATTCCCGCCCTTGAAAGCTGTTTTCAACACACCGATCCCAACTTTCCGGCATATCTAAGAAATGGGCTATTTAACGACCCCTGTGGAGGTCGCTGGTAGGTAAAGGGGTTAACTGGTTGTCGTCACCGAGAGGCCAATGCAGAACGAGAGAAGAATCAGGACACCGTGACGAATACAGATGGGAAAAAAAAACGGTAGAGAAATGGGGCATGGTGCCCAACAAGCCAACACAGCACAACGATTACCAAGGACTATGGCACCGTGGCCAAAACAGTAATACAGTACGACGATTACCAAGGATTAGGACACCGTGGCCAAAACGGTAACACAGTACGACGATTACCAAGGATTAGGACACTGTGGCCAAAACAGTACCCAATACAGCACGACGATTACCAAGGATTGGGGCGTGGCCAATCCAGTACCCGATAGCGGATTCCCACACACACATACGAGCAAGCTCGCTTGAGCGCCGAAGGTGCGTCAAGTGTAATTATATTCGGCCTCAAGATAAGCGGTGGTGGACTGGTGTGTATTTACCTCGTTCTGAGGATGCAAGGAAGACGAGCAGCCAGAGATTGCAATGTCTTACATGTAGGATGGAGGGGATACGTGACACAGGAAAGACGCACCTTGAAGGGGAATGCGAGACCGTTGTCGATGGCGTGTATTTTGACTTCGGTTTCCGTGATGAACGTGAGCCAGTTGTCGAGGCCACGGTCGGTGTTCCTCGTCATGTAGTCGAGGACGACCAGGCGCTGGAACTGCTCCAAGAAGATAGGCCGCTGAGCCTCGGTCAAAGCGTCGAAGTTGAGGTGCTTGCCGTCTCCATTGGACTGCACGAAGAGCTGCAGGGACCCGACCTTCGTCGGAAGCTTCGGAAACCGCCGCTCTATGGCGTTGTAGTTGAACGTCTTCGCAGAGAGACGGATGACGCACGTCGGGGGGACCACCTGCAGGTCGAGCATCACGTCCATCGCGAACGCGGCGCTCTCGCTAACGTAGCCTGTGTTCGGCAGCAGGCAGGACCGCCCGAAGCAGCAAGGGCAGAGGACCCGGTGGAACCACTTGGCCCACTTCGGGTTCGCGGGCCCGTACGGCTCCTCCGACTTCGGCTTGAAGATGCCGACCTTCTTCCCGGTGCTCGCGGCGTGCACCCAGTAGCTTCCGCTGCTGCCGGCTATGACCAGCTCCGGCTGCTTGCCCTGGTCGATGGCCGCTTTGATGTCTGCGACGGTGTTGTCGAAGTTCAACACGAGCGGGTAGTGGGGCGAGGTGAACTCAGGGGTGTCGATGCGGAGGACGGAGGGCTTCGCCGAGAAGGAGAAGCGGCTGGACGACCGCTTGGGGCGGGACCTGTCCTCGGCGACCTCTTCGGTGCTGCTCATCAGCGGCGCTTGCTCGGTTTCCGGGACGCATTCGATCCGGGTGGCCTTCGTGTTGCTGCTGTCCTTCGTGTCCGCCATGTCTCCCTCGCTGCCCTGCGGGGTGGTCTCTTGAGTCTTGCTTTCCTCGCACTCTAGCAACGGCTCCGACAGGTCCAACGGCGCCGCCTTCTTATCCTGCTTGACCAAGCTTGAGTTCGATACTTTCGGGCTGTATTCTAATGCGTCCCCGCGACCCTCAGACATACAGCACGGGGGCGGCAACCCTCCTTTCGCTGCTTTTTTGTCTTTTCTCTTTTTTTTTTTTTTTTTTTGTAAGTGCAGTTAGCGATCGTGTGGGTTGCCCTACGATGGAATGGAAACGCTAAACGAATTCGCGGGCACGGCGTGTTTGGGCGATCGAACTTGCTCTGAGGCTTGCCCCGCACCCACTTTCTTGATCTTTGCTATTCCTGCTCTACCTGAGGTTCCACCTGCGAGCTCCGGAAGATATTTACGTACAAGTCGAACTTTGAGTGCGTCCCTCCGAAGAAAGGCCCACCGATCTGGTTCCAAACTACTCACGTCCCCCTCCTTCTCTTGGCTGCCTTGGTCTTGAAGCTCGCTGGTTTGTCCGGGCTGGTTGCTTCGCGCTTCCTCTTCGTTTTGCATTCCGACAGCAATACGGGACAGGGACAGTTCCGAAGGCATGACCGATAGCCATCCCTAAACCAGAACTAACCACTGACAGCTGTTGTCCCTTTGACCGGTTGCGCGCGCAGGTGCTGGAGCCCCACAACAAGAAGGGACGAAAGGCGATCTTGAAAGATGCCAACGGTGGAGGGATAACGGATCCAGGATCCTCACGGCCGAGCAAAACGACCTTCGGGGGTGGGAGGGTATGTATGGGTTTTTCCCAGCATCGGCAGATGGGCTGACAGAGAGGAACAAGATGATAGCAGCGGCAGGCTAGGACGATACCCGCTACCATGTACAGAACGGATGGGGGAAAGGCACTCCGACGACATTCTCATTCAAACCGATTCAACTCCATCGATAATGATGAGCAAGCCAATCATCGTCGAACGCAGTCTGAGAGAGTAAATTTTCAAGCGACTCTCAACTGCTGATGGGCATGGGCGAACCCAGCCCGCTAATTCGTTCGACGACCGTGGGCAGCTGAACGGGGTGGTTGGCCCTCGTAAGTGGAGAGGAGGAAGGGGTGTAAAAAATACTCCGGGGATGCACTTCCCTAGCGAACTGGCGGCCTTCAGCATGCCAGAGTGAATTTCTACGACAGGCGCGTGTTCAAGTAGTAGCAGTGGCTTAAACTTAATACGCTGCCTGTGATCCGAAGAAGCCCAAACTGCCTTGCAGGATCTTCGCTTTGCCGAACTTAAGATCCTGCAAGGCGCGTTTGAATTGGAGTCGTGATGATGAACATGCCCGCTCGTGTTTACGTTTGCACGTGTGTTCGCCACGCCAATGAGTAGCATTGTGCCGGCCTTTCGCCACGTGACGGGACGGCACTTTTAACGCGGATCCGACGCGGTGCGCGCGACTCGTTGGCCTACGCAAGAATTTCCCTTCAAAGCAGGCGGTTGCGCAACTGAGAGAGAGAGAGAGACGAGTTAGAGTGCAGGGACCATCTCTCCGAGGAGTATCCGGTCGCCCCACTACTATCCCGTACTACTACGGCGGGCGCAAGTCGTTGCGCCGTGGGCGCGGAGCGAGCCGTGGCCCAGTCAAAGATGATTGTTGCACCGATGGTGGCGCAGCCGGGGGCGTTCTGACTGGCGCGGGCTCTCCTCCTTTGGCACTAGCCCGCCCTATGGCGGCGGCTAGCATCTTGACGGAGAATCTCAACTCCCACTGAACAAAGGGTGGCAACTGATGTCGTAAGAACCTTGAAGTATGGCTAAAGATAAAGTGGTGTCACCTGAGGGGGTAATCTCAGGGCCGCCCACGTGATAAAGCCGTTAAGCATTGGGAACTTTTAAGTACACGGACCACACGGATCTGCATGCACGCCGTTAAGCAGCGGCTGCCGGCTTATCCCGTGACACCTTTTATATGGAGTTGGTTATCATGAATAGACAGTGCAATGCACGGTGAAGAGACTTTCCCGGGGTACTGCTGCTGCACGGACGGAGCCCAAACTAGGCCAGCAGATTCCGCCCGGCACCGGCCGGATGCGAACCTTCTGCGTGCGTCGTCAGTTGCGGCTATTTCTACGAGAACACCTCCTGCGACGCACGACACTGCGACGAGCACCAGCGTGGGGAGATCGGTCAGAGATCTGCCCCGTAATTGCCCAGTTGGTGGAGCGGCTCAATGTATGCCTGCGGAAATCAAAGGAGGACAACAGGATTGAGACGGCTGGGGAGAGGTCGGGTGTGGCTTCTTTTCTCACACACACACACACACACACACACACACACACACACACACACACACACACACACACACACACACACACACACACACACACACACACACACACACACACACACACACACACACACACATGCTCTATCGACCGTAATTGGAATAATGTAGGATGTGTTGCTAGCTGGTCCTACATATATGCAGGTGTCCCAGGTTTTACCCGGTCTGTCATTAACCCAGCTTTAGTCCCAGCCCGTGCCGCTGTCATACGATGCAGGACCACGATGGCACATCTTACCTTGGGTGCATCTAGGGGTCGAGCTGAGTATTGAGCAGGCGAACGTCCCCGAAGGCGCGGGCAAGCACCAGGGTCGATATTCTGCAAGTACACAAACCCCGATAGTTTTGTTACCTGGGCCAGCCTATTTTGGGGGGTGTCCCAGGTTTTAACCCGGTTCAGCATTCATCCAATTACGGTATCTCTTTTCACTCTCTCGGGAAAGGTCAGCGCGGTACCGATGGCCACGAGAACACATGTATGTAGGTGGGGGAGAGGCCCTGGGACTGCTAAGGCGTGGTAAGCCCGACACGGAGTATTTTTGGCTTGTGTTCTCTCTTTCTCTCTGAACTTTTTACCTGGGCTTCCTTCGGAAGGTTGCTTCTGTGGTCTTCGGGTATTTCGTACACGGCTCGGTATGAAAAAATATGCAAGTGGTTCCACATGTTACGTTGACAACATGTCATATATCATGTAATCACAAGGTATGCCTTTTCACACGTTATGGCACAAGTGAAACCTCAGGACGTGGGCCGTGCACTCGGCCAACTGGTCCACCCACTCACGCACGCCAAGCCCGCCTTCGGTAGGTAAATTTGTTGCATTGGTGTGATTGTCAGGCCTTCGACAACCCTGAGCAACGCGCTATGCACACTCCGTGTCTACGTTACAGCAGCTGGAACGCGTTTGCTCCGCCGCCGCGGGGGCGGTCGTCGTGACCTCCCGGCCGGAGCCATCGTTGGGTGACTCCTCGCTCGTCGCCTTCGAATATATAAGTTCGCAGAGAACTTCTCTCACTTCGTTTACGAAGTCCTTGATCTTCCGCTCTTGAACAAAAGGAACCAGATGCAACTGCGAGCGCAAACACCGCCCTTTTTCTGCTTCTTGCAGAGTTCGGAGCAGGTTGCCGGTTTTGCAGTAGGCTGGTATTCGGAAGACAGGAGGATGGAGAGGGTGGGGATCGTTGTTATCGGTGCTGGTTTTGAGGGAGAAGGAAAAAGGTAAGAAATATTCTTTTTTGTGGCGGTCTCCGCGCGAGAGGGTGAGGAAGGTCTGTGAAGGCCTGTGCCTCTTTTTGCAAAGCTGCACACTCCTTTTAAAAAAGAGAAGAGAGGGTCCAAGGTCTATTACTAGCGCGGCTTGCCGTCCCGAAGCCTTCGCTGGCGGCTTAATCAGCATGGATTCTTCGACGAACTACGGAAACGGCCCCCCTCCCTATGCCGGACATTTTCCGCCAAAGTCTACACGGTGGAGTCCAGCCTCAGAAGCTGGAGTTAAAGCTCGAGTTAAAAAGCGGGTGCCACACCCGCTTCTCGGGTGTGGATTCCCACGCGTTTTGGTTGTAGCAGGGTGTGACTCGGGCACACCCTCTTTAACACCAGCTTCTGAGGCTGGACCTCATAGTGTAACTGACACGTTCCCCCCACGCCCCTGGTGGGTTGGCTGGTACCTTCGGGCAGGTTGTCGACGGCCGGAGGTTGGGGGACGCGAACTTGCGCTTCATTTGTTTCGGTTTATGTTTTCTTTCGGTTCGGGGTTTCTTTTTTTCTTTCTTCTTATTATTTTGCTGTGCGCTGCTGAAGTGAGGTAAGAGTGTGGAGAACGGAGAGTGAAAGAGAGTTAGAGGGAACCCGTGAGTGTGGAGCACGTAGACGAGCGAGCAACGACAATCTCGAACCCCCTTCCCAAATCACCCACTCACGGCTAGGCCCTACTGTGCATTGGGCCGGCGAACCGTAGAGTGAAACCCGCCTCTTTCTTTCTCCACGTTCGTATGATTCCCTGAGATGTTCGCTTCGGCTTGAGCACTCGGGATGACACAGGAGATGGATTGGGGCCCAGGGAGGGAGGCTGTTTCCAGAAATCAGGGTCGAGACAAGCCTTGAGATTTCGTCGCGAGGTGACCCCTCGCCCACTAAAATACCCTCTCTCAGGCCCTCACCCTCTCTCAGGCCCTCACCCTCTCTCAGGCCCTCACCCTCTCTCAGGCCCTCACCCCCTCTCAGGCCCTCACCCCCTCTCAGGCCCTCACCCCCTCTCAGGCCCTCACCCCCTCTCAGGCCCTCACCCCCTCTCAGGCCCTCACCCCCTCTCAGGCCCTCACCCCCTCTCAGGCCCTCACCCCCTCTCAGGCCCTCACCCCCTCTCAGGCCCTCACCCCCTCTCAGGCCCTCACCCTCACCCCCTCTCAGGCCCTCACCCCCTCTCAGGCCCTCACCCCCTCTCAGGCCCTCACCCCCTCTCAGGCCCTCACCCCCTCTCAGGCCCTCACCCCCTCTCAGGCCCTCACCCCCTCTCAGGCCCTCACCCCCTCTCAGGCCCTCACCCCCTCTCAGGCCCTCACCCCCTCTCAGGCCCTCACCCCCTCTCAGGCCCTCACCCCCTCTCAGGCCCTCACCCCCTCTCAGGCCCTCACCCCCTCTCAGGTCTTGAAGCGAGCAGCTGGTTTACTAAGGCTTAGTCTAAGCTAATATCTTCCGCTGGATTGAGCGTCAAAAATTTCTAACTTTAGCTCCACCGAGCCTACCGGTGCTCATGAGCGAATCTTGGGAGCGTGCATATCTAGGACAATCTTTCCTCGCATACGAGCTTCAAGTACTCGGTACGCCTTGAAGCGAGCATCTGGTTTAATGAGCGTCAAAAACTTCTAACTTTAGCTCCACCGAGCCTACCCATGTGCATGAGCGAATCTGGGGGTGACCCCAACCAGCGTGCTTGTCTAGGACAATCTTGACTCGCATACGAACTTCATCTACTCGGTACGTCTTGAAGCGAGCATCTAAACCACTATGACAATATTTTGCGCTCTGTACGTCTTGAAGCGAGCTAGTCTACTGTGATAATAGTTTGTACTATGATGTGTACTATGGTAAAACGCTTGCTTGAGGCTCCGCGACCTTGAAGTCTCCGGGTGCCCACGGCCTTTTTTTGGTTGAAAGACGGGCGGTAGGTGAGCCAATACTTCTTTCTGCCTTGTGGATTGGGACCGTCAGATTGTTGCTCGCTCGACTATTGCTCGGGGGGGAGGGGAGCTGCGTGCATTCCGCACGGATGCGAATGAGCGAGCCAATGGGAGGTGCTTCGAGGGGAAGCAAGGCTAGGTTTGCCGAACGTTGAGAAAAGAAAGATGCGTCTTTCTTCGTCTTTCTTCGTGTTTCCGGCGATAATCGCGCAGTCAGTTGCCCGTGACGGCGTTCTCTTCTTTTTGTTTAGACTTTTTCTGTTTCGGTCTTTTCTTTCTGCCTTTTCCGGGGAAAGCCTGCTACGGGAGCCAAGCTTCACGTGTTCGGCGGTACTGCAGAGCCACGGGCCTACGGGTCAAGTGGCTACCGATTTCCCAAACTAAAGCATCAAGGCTTGGCGCACCTTGGGGCTTGGCGCTCGCGCTGAACACAAGCTCGTCGAGACGGTCAGCCACAGGGCAGAGAGGACGGGGTTGTAGCAATGCGTTGTCTCCACTCAAGCTTTGCAAGCTGTGGTTGACCGTCACGTTCCAGGAGCGACCTTTTTAGCGTTTATTGTGGTTTAGTAGTAGTTTTTTTTTTTTTTTTTTTTCCTGTTGACAACTTGTGTCAGACTAGCCCACCCGGGGGTGGTTGATTCCTTCAGGCAGAGTCTCCCCGTCCTGAGCTTTGTTTGGGTCCAAGATGATGGGCGCCCTTCGGCTATTTATTTCTCTTTCCCTCTTTCTCATACTTTTCATTTTATTGGGTTGCGTCTTCCCTCACTCTTAGCGTCTTAAAAGGTCCTTTTGATGCCGAAACCAAATGGAAATAATTTAAAGGAAAAGAAATGGTAATCGTGGTAAACTTTCTTTTTGTTCCTTTTACGGCTATTCTCTCCTTTTATGCGTCTTTTGCTCTCTATTGCTGCAACACATTTTACGTGTTAACTTTTTACCGTCGTGGTGTGTATTGGTGCTACCGACGATGTACGTGTAGGGGGGGAAAAACTTAGTTTAATGTTTAGGCAGAACACTGCCTCGCATGCATGTTTGATGCTAGCATCAAGTCTTCGTCGAAGAAAGTGTAAAATAAAAAGGGGGGGGGGGGGGGTTCGACGTGCGTGTTTGTTGTCTTCGGACTATCTTTCGGTTTCGGTTTCGGATGTGCTCGGGTTGTGTTACCCTTGGAGCAGTTCTTTCCCCATTCTTTGTGGTGCGCTCTGCTATTGCGTCGCTGCAGAACTGGATAAGTGGAAAACGAACCGACTGTCAATTCGAGGGTTCCCCATATTTCCATCGTAATGCCCTCGGGACACTGAAAGGGAGTTGGATGATGGGTACGCAAGAGCGTGAGCGGTCGGTTCTTGAAGAGTGGTGCCAGCCTGGTGCACCGCCACTATGCTGCAACAAATACTGTCTCCAGGGAAGCAGAAATTGGTTGTCGCAAAAGAGAGAGGTGTCCTGTACTGCAGTATGAGAAGAGTCAGTAGATCACGGCTAGCGAACGATGTGGCTGGTTATCCGCCCGCTTCAGAGTTAAAGTTCGCTTTGTGTGTGAGATTCCGGGTTTTTAGGGTCGGCCTTTGTGAAATGGGTTCACCTAAAGCAAGTAAGGGGTACGTGAGTGCGGGTTGTGTCCTTAGTGTACACTTTCATTCTGGGTATTTTGTCGCATTTGGCATGACCGGTCATGCCAGTCACCCGCCAGCTGCACACGGGAAATAGCTTGCGACAATGAAACCCCGGGGGGGAAATCTTGATTGATTTCGTGCTCGGGCATCTTCTCTGCCTTCGGGGGAGGAAGACTGCGAAGGCTATCCTGTGAGGACTCGGCAATCCGCAGAGAGAAAGAGTGGATCCGATAAAATCCGACAAGCCGTATCGTCCGCCAACTGTGCTGTACTTGACAATAATCTTTTTTTTAGAGACCAGCGTCCTCTACGACAAAGAAAAAGCATACGCGCGGCACTTCACTTTCCGCGCTTTCCTTAGTATACTAGTGTTTTTTGGTTGTTTTCGCTTTGAACGGCGTTGGTGGTTTGCTTGAACGCTCCTTTGGGGGGGAAGGGTATAAAAATACTCAACGTAGCTGCTTTGACTCCGAATGGGAGGGACGAAATATAGAGGTAGAGGGGCAAACACGATACCAAAAACAATCTGATTTGTTCTTCGCTTACACCACCGTGCGCTGTCTTCTCACTCAGGACTTTGACCTGTTGTGTTTGTGGGATTTGTCGTGTAAGGGTAGACCCGCATGACTTCACGTCCGTTCAACACGCGGTTCGGTAGTTACTGCACTTGGGATCCCTTCTGTTCTTTGCCTGGCAGCATCGTCGAGCGTTTGCTTCCGAGCTGGCGCTTATGTAAAAGAAAAGGGGTCGGTCTTTTTCTCGGGTGAGCTGTTTCTCGTGTCAAGAACCCGTGGTTCGTTCTCTGGTGTTCACTCGTCGTTACTAGGAGCATCGCTCTTGCTTTCTTTTCCTGCGCTGAGTGATATGCTTAAGTTTAGCGCGCTTTCTTTTCCTGCGCTGAGTGATATGCTTAAGTTTAGCGCGTAGATCTTCAACAGCTGAGGTCGGTGAGAGTTTCATACGAACGATCTGTTTTTTTCCAAAAATCAGTCCATGCCTTTGAACGAGACTGGACGATTTTTTTGGAAATCGTCAATCGCTCGCATTGAAGATCCATTGACCGAACACCACCCAATTTCTAGCGTTTATTGTGTTTTTTTTTCAATTTCATCAAACCTTGCGATTCAACTCCAGAAGATATGTGATGCTCGTTCTCGGACCCAAGATTTCAAACAGAGCATCGATCGAGTAAGTGATCTTTGCACCTTTTTCGTTCTAACTCCGCGCCGCGGTCAGCGCGCAGCTCTCCCTACTGAAGCTCTTCTTCCCTTGCAGCAATCCTCCTTGTTCGTTCGCTGCTTCGTTCTCGATGCTGCGTGATGCGAAAAAACAGATGATGGCATTGATGCAAAACAAGCGTAAAATCTTTAAGCAAAAAACCTCAAGCAAAAAAGGTTCTCGTACGTCTGCCACGAACTTCGTGATGTCTCAGGACACTGATGACTTGAAAAACAGGGGCAGAGGGAAGCGAGGGGTGGATATACGATGCTGTCGGGTCAGCAGACAAATTTGTGCCCTTGTATCCCGTTTCGGGTTTGATCCTGGGATACAGAGACAGGTCCAACTTTCGGGTCTAAACCCGTCGGCCCACATACTTGGGTTCATTTTTGTTTTTGATCCTCTACAAGACCTTCGATCGTATACACGACAAAACCCCTCCCCCCTGCTCCATTGCCCCGGATTACTCGTCCCAAATGAGGTTGCTGGGGGGCAGGCAGTCTCTCTGCCCGCCGGGGAGGTTGACGTCGACCATGCCGTCGCGCCGGACGGCCTTCACGCGGCACCGCGCGCCGTTGAGGCGGGCCTTCTTGACGCAGCCTTCGATGGTGCAGATAGAGCCCGTCAGCGGCGCGAGCAGCAGCCGCCAGAGGCACGAGATCCGCGCTGCGGTCAGCGTGTGCCGGAGCCGCGTTTCGGTGAGCGTCGTCACGAAGGCATCTTTCGGGCTCACGCCGTGTCGGGTGAAGATACGATGCTGTTGGGTCAGCAGACTACTTTGGGTCTCCCGTTGCGGGGGTTTGATCCAGGGATATAGAGACAGGTCCAAATTTCAGGTCTAAACCCGTGGGCCCACGTACTTGGATTCATTTTTCGTTTTGATCCTCCACAAGTCCCTCCCCCCTGTTCCCCATCCTGCTCCATCCCCCCTATTACTCGTCCCAAATGAGGTTGCTGGGGGGCAGGCAGTCTCTCTGCCCGCCGGGGAGGCTGACGTCGACCATGCCGTCGCGCCGGACGGCCTTCACGCGGCACCGCGCACCGTTGAGGCGGGCCTTCTTGACGCAGCCTTCGATGGTGCAGATAGAGCCCGTCGGCGGCGCGAGCAGCAGGCGCCGCAGGCACGAGATCCGCGCCGCGGTCAGAGAGTGCCGAAACCGCGTTTCGGACAGCGCCGTCACGAAGGCATCCTTCGGGCTCACGTCGTGCGCGATGTCCTTCATCAGCACGCCGTATTCGTACTTGTTCAGCAGGCCGTCTTCGTCGGCGTCGTACCGCTTGAACACTTCCTTCGAAACGACCGCGGCGGACGCGTTTTCGATGGCGTCCATGGAAAGCACGGAGCCGTTGTGCTTCAGCTTCGTCCCGTCCAGGGAGTCGGTGTCGGCGTCGTTCGCGGAGGCGGACGCCGCATCGATTTTGCTCGAAAGAGACGCGGACACAGGGACAACCTCCCGCCGCGTCCCCCGCAGCGACGGCTCGTCATGCGACGAACAGTTGTCGTCCTGACTGCTCAGCTCGCCGCCGCCGTGCGACCCGCTCGACGGGCGGCCTTCCGGGATCGGAATGCTGACCGAGCGCACGCCCGCGCCGGTCAGCCGCTGTCTGGAATTCGCGGACAAACGCGCGCCGTCCGGCGACCGAGATGCCGCCGCGGCTGGCGCGCCATGGTCCGACTGCGGCCGGGGGTCGCTGCCGCTGTGGCCGTAGCCCCCGCCGCGGTGCGCCGCTGCGTCCGCGTCTCCGGCGTCGGTTCTGCTCGTGCTCGGCGCGTTTGAATCGTAGTAGCGAACGCTGGAGGCCCGAACGTCCGCCGCCGGGTACCCCGGACCGGCCCCTTGCTGGTGGTAGTGGTGCTGCCGGTACGTGTCGGGCGAGCCGGGTTCGCTTGCGTACTGCCTCGTATTGACGAACTCGCTGCTTCTGTACGACGCGTTCAGATCCGAGTTGTGCGTGATGGATTCAGGGCGGCGCATGGGGATGACCGCGGCGAAGGAAGGGTCGCGTGAAAGTGACGACTTGGGGTTCGGGCTCTGGGAACGCCGCACTGGAGCATCGCGTTGGTGCTGAGGAGAAGGCGGTGCGTTCAGATACGCCGGAGGGTCGGAATAGGACCGGCGGCGAAGGGAGGGGCCGGCCAAGCCGAGCTGCCCGCCGGCGAGTCTGCGGATCAAGAGCTCGTCGAGCAGGCGGTCCTTCTCAAACTCCCGCCTCCTCGCCTGCCACTGCTCGGCCGCGTGCCTTTCCAGCAACTCGTCCAGCACGTCGTCCCTGCCGCCCGTGGTCATCTGCATCAGTCCCACCTTCCTCCCGCCTTCTGGGGGCGCGCCGAACTGTCCTCTTCTGCCGTGCTTTCTGCCGTGCGAATGCATTTCTAGACTGCTGCTGTTGTTCTTGCTTTACTCTCTCTTCTACGCTACCTTTTTAGAGCTATAGTTCGCTTGAGAATCCGGGATTTTAGAGTTGTTTGTGGATTAGGAGGTCGGTAATTTAAGAGCCTCCGGTGTTCGTGTTTTGTGTTTCCGACGATCCCGTGGGACGTACAGATTGGTGTCTTTCGCTCTCTAACTGCCGGGGGTGTCAGATCTTGCAAGAAGATTTTGACACTGTGAGAGGTTGGATTGGATGTGCTTCGGCGGAGGGCGACGCTGGCCAAGCTGAGCTGCCCGCCGGCGAGTCTGCGGATCAAGAGCTCGTCGAGCAGGCGGTCCTTCTCAAACTCCCGCCTCCTCGCCTGCCACTGCTCGGCCGCGTGCCTTTCCAGCAACTCGTCCAGCACGTCGTCCCTGCCGCCCGTGGTCATCTGCATCAGTCCCACCTTCCTCCCGCCTTCTGGGGGCGCGCCGAACTGTCCTCTTCTGCCGTGCTTTCTGCCGTGCGAATGCATTTCTAGACTGCTGCTGTTGTTCTTGCTTTACTCTTTCTTCTACGCTACCTTTTTAGAGCTATAGTTCGCTTGAGAATCCGGGATTTTAGAGTTGTTTGTGGATTAGGAGGTCGGTAATTTAAGAGCCTCCGGTGTTTGTGTTTTGTGTTTCCGACGATCCCGTGGGACGTACAGATTGGTGTCCTTCGCTCTCTAACTGCCGGGGGTGTCAGATCTTGCAAGAAGATTTTGACACTGTGAGAGGTTGGATTGGATGTGCTTCGGCGGAGGGCGACGCTGGCCAAGCCGAGCTGCCCGCCGGCGAGTCTGCGGATCAAGAGCTCGTCGAGCAGGCGGTCCTTCTCAAACTCCCGCCTCCTCGCCTGCCACTGCTCGGCCGCGTGCCTTTCCAGCAACTCGTCCAGCACGTCGTCCCTGCCGCCCGTGGTCATCTGCATCAGTCCCACCTTCCTCCCGCCTTCTGGGGGCGCGCCGAACTGTCCTCTTCTGCCGTGCTTTCTGCCGTGCGAATGCATTTCTAGACTGCTGCTGTTGTTCTTGCTTTACTCTTTCTTCTACGCTACCTTTTTAGAGTTATAGTTCGCTTGAGAATCCGGGATTTAGAGTTGTTTGTGGATTAGGAGGTCGGTAATTTAAGAGCCTCCGGTGTTTGTGTTTTGTGTTTCCGACGATCCCGTGGGACGTACAGATTGGTGTCCTTCGCT
The DNA here is from genome assembly GCA_030068145.1 of Diplonema papillatum. Lineage (NCBI taxonomy): Eukaryota > Euglenozoa > Diplonemea > Diplonemida > Diplonemidae > Diplonema > Diplonema papillatum. The sequence continues at coordinate 300,474 of JAPJBO010000105.1, forward strand.
CTCTAACTGCCGGGGGTGTCAGATCTTGCAAGAAGATTTTGACACTGTGAGAGGTTGGATTGGATGTGCTTCGGCGGAGGGCGACGCTGGCCAAGCCGAGCTGCCCGCCGGCGAGTCTGCGGATCAAGAGCTCGTCGAGCAGGCGGTCCTTCTCAAACTCCCGCCTCCTCGCCTGCCACTGCTCGGCCGCGTGCCTTTCCAGCAACTCGTCCAGCACGTCGTCCCTGCCGCCCGTGGTCATCTGCATCAGTCGCACCTTCCTCCCGCCTTTTGGGGGCGCGCCGAACTGTCCTCTTCTGCCGTGCTTTCTGCCGTGCTATTGCATTTCTCTCTCTCTAGACTGTCGCTTTCTTTTCTTCCCCCAGGGGGAATGGGAGGTTTGCTTACTTTTTTTTCTACGCTACCTTTTTGTGTTTCCGGATATCCCGTGGGACGTACAGATTGGCGTCCTTCACTCTCTAAAATAGATGAAGTGGTACACCTGCCGGGGGTCAGATCTTGCAACAAGATTTTAGCAGTGAGGGGTTAGATTGTTTGTGCTTCGCGGTTGCAAGATTGGTTGGGCGTCTACTCCAATGACAGCATTGGGAAAATTACCCAGCGCTCGATGGTGCAGTACCAACACGTAGTACACCGGAAGCCTTGCCGCCATATTGAAGGGCAAGCCGGAAACAGAGACCTTGCGTGGTACATCAAGCTTACCCGCTCGTCGGGCGAGCAAATTATTTCGCTCTACTACTCAAAGCCAGTAAGTCTGACGGTCTCTTCGCCCCCGATCTAGGTTCACCGTATTTGGCACACGCGAGCAGTTCAAGGAAATGGCCAACTTGCGTGACTACGTGCTTGGTTTCACCGGTATACAGACCTCGGGAGACGAGTTGTGCGGCTATGTTCTGGAGATGACGGCGGTGCGCAAGCAAGCAGAGGAAACCCTTTGCTTAGTCATCATGGTCACAAGGGTAATCTTCGTGGCTTTCAGCTCCTGCGGCATCGAGACGTCGATACCCGTCGAACTCACGATCAACAAGAGAAGCTTGGGACTACATATTACTCACCAATTGTATGGTGGAGACGACGGCTGCCATTGCCTATTTGCACTGGTCAACCCAGATCCAGAAATTGCTTACGAAACGTCCTGCACCGACCACGCCCACACATTTATGCAAGGTGTTTTTCGAGGTCATAGCCCTGAAGTCTATTCTGATAATACAATAACGTACTTAGATCTTGTGTAGTGAAATCTCCAGCTTTATTACGTGCCAGTGGCTTGCGGCGGTCTGAAACCATATTTCAGCCCCCCGATCTTTTAATTCACGTCGTAAAATTAGGTTTTCAACAACGCCCAAGTTATTTGCTGGTCTTGTACCGCTTGTTCATAAAGTGTCTGTATGTAATTTCTTTTTGCAAGTATCCGTGTGGTGCCGACAGCTACTGCAAGGTGCCCGTTCGCGGCGGCTCTAGAGAGTGCCTGACTTACAAAAAGTTTGACCGAACTCCTCCCTTTGCAACAGCGTTGTCCTCTGAAAAGCGTAAGAGAGTCGGACAGGGGCGACGTATCAGAAGCGACAGAACCCGCGCTGGAAAGCAGCGGAGCTGCCGCGATGAACAAAAGGGGGGGGGGTGGGGAACTGGTTAATCCGGACTGTTTTGTGTAGTTAGCGGCGAACGCTCGTCGGTTGTCCCGGTGGGGGGGGGGGTCCTCTTAATGGTTCCTTTTTTGCGTTTCTTGTTTTTTTTTGCTCCGGCCGTATGAGTACGGAAGTGCAGCTTGTTGAAAATGTATGAAATACACTTTGGGCTTCATGTTCGAGACCTGTCGATGCGTGTTACTTCTCAGCGTACACGGTACACGTGCTCACGAGGGGAGGTGGCTCGTGTAGCGTGATCAAAACAAAATTGAAATAGGGTTGACTACGCTGGAGGAACACCTTCGTCGCTAGACGCGCCTCACTCTGGGACAGTCGGCAGGCAGAATGCAATGCGTAAGGCCCCCCTCAACGCACACTTCATGTTCCATTCATACAGCAGCAAAGCAGCAGAGACAAGCGGGTCTCTCGCGAGGAAACGTGCGCCACACGCCGTCTTTCGACGCGTCGCGCGTGGCGGCTTATTCCGTTGATCCGGTTGTCATTCATGCAGGCAGTTCAATGGCAGCCACTCCCACCCGTTGCTGCGGAGAAGACAGGCCGGGCGACGGCCGAGCAAAGGCCGCCTGACAGTGAATTCTGCCGGGGACTCGTCTGTCAGCAGACGGCTGGGACCGCGTTTTCTCGTCGGCGAGACCTGTTGTTGAGCCACAGTACAGCCCAGCTTCGCGGATCCTTAGAGCAAACCTGGCGCAGCAGGTTTCTGGAGTCCCGGACTCGGTTGATCGAGGGTGACATCAATTGCACTTAACGGTGGATGTCTTGGCTCTGGGAACGATGAAGACTGCGGCCAGACGCGATGGTCAACAGCGGCTCGAACCGCGCACCGACATCGGCGAGACCTATTGTTGAGCCACAGTGTAGCCCAGCTTCGCGGATCCTTAGAGCGAACCTTGCGCAGCAGGTCCGAGTCCCGGACCCGGTTGATCGAGGGTGACATCAATTGGATGCCTTGGCTCTGGGAACGATGAAGACCGCGGCCAGACGCGATGGTCAATGGGAATTGAAGAAGCATGAGACGCATCAGGTCGTCGAACGCGTTTGCGGGCTGGCTTCGCCCGTATCCATCAGCAGCTGAGTGTTTGAACCCTGACCTCTCAGACCACAGTGACAGCCTCCTTTTGTCGAACACTTGCCTGCATGCTCGGACCGTCGGGTCTCAAGTTTCGCGTGAACCGAACTGCACGGATGTGATATCCTGCGGATACCTTCAACACGTCATGGTTGGAGCGTGTCGGCGGTGCCATGAACCCGGCAGCAGAGCCGATGGTCTCACCTCCATGCAGGTGGTTCCTGCAACCACTCCTTGCCGTTGACGCCCGGAGACGACGGCGCCGCCTGAGCAGCTTCCGAAGCCCGCAAGGGCCGCTTGACAGTGAACTCTGCCAGGAACTCTTCCGTCAGCAGCGGCTCGAACGTCGCCCCACCGTCGGCGAGATCGGCCGAGCCGCAGCGGAGCTCGGCTTCGCGGATCCTTTGCTCAGCGGAGCGAACCTGGCGCAGCAGGTCCGAGTCGCGGAGGACGGCCGTTTTCTTCTTCACCGCCCGCAGGGCCGCCAGCTCCTCTTCGAGAACCCCCACTCGGCTCGTCAACGTGGCGCTGGTCTCTTCACTGCGCCTGATTGGGGTTTGTCTTCGTTGAAAGTATGCTAATCCTGCAGGGAATATTTGTCTAGACCTCTTGAGTTTGTGCACAACCACGAGTGGGGCAGTCGGCGAACCTAACAGCATCTAAAGCAGGACTCCCCGTTCGTGAGAAAAGGCGAAGAAATGCGTAGTTTTGTTTTATTCTTTTACTCGTTAGTTTTCGACAACTTTTTTTGTATTGAGGTGTCGTTCAGATGTAAATCCAAAGCCGCCCACGTCAAATTTTGTTAAGCATTGAGTTCTTTTAAGTACATGAACCACATGGATTAGCATGCACTGCCTTGAAAGTCAGGTTATCGGATGACGTCGTCACCTGCCATTGCGTCGTCAAGGTCGAGCATTTGCGGAGCTAGCGGGGTTTGGCTTTCTTGCGATTCCAGAGACTGAGTCGGCGAGTACGAGGGCGGGCACGTGTGTCCGTTTTTCACTTTCGAGGGCATTGGTGTGCCCGTGGTCCCCGGTCGTTTCTGAGAGCTGCTTGCCCTCGGTACCTTCTTCTTCCTTCGTTGCACCCCTGAGTCGGGGGTGGTCGCCTTCGTCTTGTTAAGCATTGAGTTCTTTTAAGTACACGAACCACATGGATTAGCATGCACTGTTAAGTTGTTAAGCAGCGGCTGCCAAAACTTGCCGCGACACCTATGATCAAGTAAAGGAGGAAAGGAGAAAATGGGAGAAAGGTGTAGCATGGTTGCAGATAAAATAGTGGTCTCATCTGAGGGGGGTAATTTCAGGGCCGCCCATGCGATGGTGTTGCTGGGCACAACATGGACAACATGGAGTAGCATGCACTGCAAAGCCGTAGCATGCACTGCAAAGCCGTTATGCAGCGGCTGCCGGCTTCTCCCGTGACACCTTTTACGTGTAGTTGGCTATTACGAATTACCTACTGTTGGGGTTTTATTTTCGTTGAAAAAAGGCCGCTCCAGGAACGCGACGGTCAACCACAGCTTGCAAAGCTTGAGTCCGAGGCAGCACAGCGATACAACCCCGTCCGCTCTGCCCTGTGGCTGACCGTCTCGACGAGCTTGTGATCAGCGCAAGCGCCAAGCCCCAAGGTGCGCCACGCCTTGATGCTTTTGCCACTTGACCCATAAGCTTTCGGTTGTGCGTGCCGATCGATCGTTTTCCCATTTGTAGTTACCCTGTGTCATTTTCAGGTACAAATTTTGGTCGACCACCGGTGCACGCTGCCTACGTTTGTTTAGCCTGCACAATACATTGAAGGGCAACCCGCAAAAAAAGACTGTGGCAATGTGAGTACTAAAAACACCGGAATCTGGCGCTTCCTTTGTTTGTGCGCACTTCCTTCAACCCTGTTTTGTTCATCTAACGGGAGTGAGGATAATACGCTGCCATCGATCGGTTTTTAGAGTGCAAGTTCGTTTAGGGATCCGGGGGTTTAAAGTCTCCGGGAGACCATTGTCGCCAGGGTCCTTTAAGGTATAGTATTTTAGTGTGCGTATCGTATCTGTTGTTAGACTGTTTCTTGTGGTAAGCGGTCGGTTTTTTGAAGTCTCCGTTTGACTTGTGAGGCGGGGAGGTAAGGGGGGGTTTTCCTTTTGTGCTGTTAGAGCAGGGCCTGGGCAGTGTGTTGTCATTCCTTTTCGTACTTTGTGTCGCTTTTACTTGACTGTTTGCTGTCACATGTGTCGTGTAACTTCGTTTTTAGCGTACGTGACCGACACCAGGTCCACTGCGTTGTGCAAGTGGTCTGGGCCCCCCTTTTTTTAGAGTTAAAGTTCGCTTGAAATTCCGGGGTTTTAGGGTCTCCGTGTGACCGTTCATGAATGGGTTCTCTTAGAGCAAGAAAGGGCTATGGTTTTTGATGGAAACAAAATACTCGGGGGATTGCCTTGTGCTCATTTCGAAGGAGGCTAGAGGGGGAGAAAACAATACAACTACAAAGTGGGTCTTTTTTGATGCACGCTTACGCCGCCACTAAACCCAGATTTACCTGTGTTTCGTGTGGGCTACAGCACATTTACCGCCTTTGATCTATCGCAACTGGCAGTCACTTCAAGCATTGCCTACAAACAGCAAGTGCTTATACAAAAAAAAAATAGTATGGCCTGGTGTGGTCGGTGGGCCAGTTCCCCGTAGTTCCCCGTAGTTCCCCCCTAGTTCAACATGGGGGGGGGTGTCTTTTTTTTTTCGTTTCTTGTTTTTTTGCTGAGTGCTTCAGGGATGCAGCCGTGGGTCCTGGAGAGCATTTCTAAGCTACTTTGCACTTTTTCGTCACAAAATAAGACAATTTCGGGTAGTTCGAGCGTATCAAGAGCAAAGACCCCAGGAGACAAGCCACCTGGTCCAGGCCAAAATCGGTGAACTTCGGGGGGTAATTCCTTTGTGGCGACCACTTTCTGCAGTCGGCCCTGGCGAAGGTGGGGCGGAAGAGCTACAAAGGTGCAGTATTACGGCCCCAACTTGCGCAGAGCGGCCGTGCCCCGAAGAGGAAGGAATAGGATGAGAAGGAAGGACAGACTGCGAGTCACGGTTTGACAGGTAGTGACAGGATCAGCTGCGGTAAGGAGAGCAGGAAATGTTCTACCAGAGGCCCCGCGCCGGCCGGGTTTCGAAGCGATCGCGGGACCGCAGACCTTCGCGGCGGTCGGAGGAGAGAGGTGGTTCCGGGCGCTGCAGTATTGGCTGGATGGGATGTGCTGGTCGGTGGTGGGTGACGTCTCGATGGCAGAGCTCGCCGTCGACTTTGACGTGTGCACCAAACTAGATCTTCCGGGCAGTGTCGTAGCGACGACGGACGGGACACCGTTGAGCATGCGTGCGAGGGTACTCGCAAAACTTTTAAAAACCGTCGGGGATGCGCTGGAGCGAAACGGCGACGGACCGCTTCTGCCAGACAGGACTGGAGAAGATAGGGTCGCTGAGAACGGTGGGAGCCCCGCCGTGCCTCACGGGGTACGAGATGAGGCCGATCTTCCGTGGTGGTACGGAGACGATGGAAGTGCTCGAGACACAGTTGACGACGGCACGAGTTCAGCGACAAGGCGTGAGAGCGTGCGGCGAGATGGGCGGTGTTCAACGCTACGGAACACGAAGTGGAGTGAGCGGGTGTGCCACGAGCACCAGAAAGTGAAGTGCGGCGTGTGAAAGCGCCGGTGCAGCAACCGATGAACCTGGACGAGCAATCGAAGAAGAAGCGAGGCACCAAACGCGCGCCTGAGCGCGACGATCAAGTCGAGCTAAAGAGGCGAAAGAATGACACATCACGTACGAAGAGATAACCGCGACACCGCAAATCGCCAGATTATTTGCATTCTAAACCAAACTTCAGAGGCGGTCGCGGTCAACCGAGGAGTAAGGTTGATAACCAGAATGACAGTCACAATGGCCATGCTGAAGGCAAGGTTGCGTTGCAGGAGGAGAAACTGGTGCTTGGCAGAGGATAAGATGGCTATGGCGGCAGGGGCAGAACAGAGAGACAGCGAGTCCTTCTTGTGGGATAGTCACGCCTTCGCAGTCCCAGGACCTCCGCCCACTTGCATACAGCCGTCGACTGGCCTTTCCCAAGAGGACGAGTTGGAATGCAGGTACCATCTCCGGAGAGCTTCCGGTTTCTCCCAGAGTAGAGGAGCTGACCTGGGCTTCTGAACGTGATTGCAGATCACCTTCTTGCCCAAACCCAAGAGGGATTGGAGTGTCGGAATGGCGCGCAAGGAGAGGCTCTGGCTTGTTTGCTTCTTTCGCTGGCGAGAGGGAGACTTCGGACACGGCAAAGCCTTGGGTTCTTCGGGCTCTGCATCCTTCTGTTCCAGAGATCGTAGAGCAGTTTGCCGACAACAACATTAGCCTTGAATGGCATGCTTCGGGTGAGGGCATGCAGTTTATCAAGAAGTAACTTCTTATCAGCTTCCCTTCCATGCAGACAGTAACTTCTTATCAGCTTCCCTTCCATGCAGACAGTAACTTCTTATCAGCTTCCCTTCCATGCAGACAGTAACTTCTTATCAGCTTCCCTTCCATGCAGACAAGTTGGACTCAAGCACATATTTTCGTCTATCACCGGACTCTTGATTGCGTGCTGCCAATTTTATCTGTGGGCTGTCCAAGATATTCTGCAGATCTCGATCGGTCAGGCCTCTGCCATTAACGCGATTATTTTCAAGGACCAGTACAAGCACGCAATGGTGGCAACTGCTTTCCCTACAGTCCTCTTGGGGAACGTTGAAGGGGGCCCGGTAGCGAGCTTTACTTAGGTTCCTGCAAGCGTGAGCCAACCGACTTCTGCGAGTCCCGCGATAGCGTTCGAGTCTACTTTCCAACGAATCCTTCATGCCACGGCGTCACGAAAGCACCACCCCCGACACCCCGAAGGCTCCATTTTTCAAAAGGCTTGGCCCTTCTGTGGAAAGCCCAAGCAAGAGGAACCGTTTTGCTCACTCCAAAGCTCCCGGTTTGGCGCCGGTGCGTGGCGTTTGAAAAAGTCCACTGCAAAAAAAAAAAAAAGACACCCCAAGGTCAGTTCCCCGTAGTTCCCCCGTAGTTCCCCCTGGCTATACCGACCACACCAATGGCGCTTTCTTTTGTTTGTGCGCACTAGCGGAACTCACACCTGCTTTGGTAAGTTTCATGTAGTACGCTGCCAACTACTAATTTTTAGTACCAACAATGCATTGTTAACACAAAGAACGGTGCGAACCTAAGCGCGTCGGACTTGTCGGCGAGAGCGTCTGTCAGGGCGGCGTTTTGCCTCTCGCAGTCGTCGAGGCGACCCTTCGTCTCGCGGTGCGCCTTCGTCATGTCGAGGAGCTGCCCAGCGAGCCGGCGCCTCGATTTTTCGAACGCATCGCGCTCCACACGCCAGAGGTCACGCTCCTTCATCATCCGCCGCGTGTGGTGCGGGCTGTCGTCGAAGCACCCGGAATTCCGCGACCGGCCCGGCTCCCACCCGTCTACCGGGTCCTGCCGGCTGAACGACAGCGGCTCGGAAGCCATTGCGGCGCAGGCCGCCTCTAGAGGCCGCGAGCTGAGCAATGGTGAGCGGGAAAGAGACTCGGGCTGGAGCTGGGGCTCGGCGCCGAAGGCGGCGCTTTCCGAGCCGTGCGAGGCGCGGCGCCGCGACGAGCTGGCGGGCGGCAGCAGCCCGACGCTGTGCCGGACGGCGCGCCTTGGCCCTTCGCCTCGTAACGCGCCAATGCCCACCCTGCAGCCGACTCCCGCGGGCTGCTGCTGCTGGCGGGGGCCGCCCAGCCGTCGGCCACCTGCGGAGGGGTGTTTCGTGTGCTTCCGGCAAAAGACTCTGCGAGACGATGTCACAAGGGAAGTAAATTGTAGCTTCATGCTTAGGCAGAGTGCTGCCTTCGAAGAAGATGATGAATAACTACTAAAAGGGGGAAGTGCAAGAAGGGGAACGTGGGTCTGGGGCTGGAACTGGGGTTCGGCGTCGAAGGCGGCGCTTTCCGAGCCGTGCGAGGCGCGGCGCCGCGACGAGCTGGCGGGCGGCAGCAGCCTGACGCTGTGCCGGACGGCGCGCCTTGGCCCTTCGCCTCGTAACGCGCCAATGCCCACCCTGCAGCCGACTCCCGCGGGCTGCTGCTGCTGGCGGGGGCCGCCCAGCCGTCGGCCACCTGCGGGGGGGTGTTTCGTGTGCTTCCGGCAAAAGACTCTGTGAGACGATGTCACAATGGAAGTAAATTGTAGCTTCATGTTTACGTTGGCGGAGTGCTGCCTTCGAAGAAGGTGATGAATAAATAATAAAAGGGGGAAGGGAGTGCAAGAAGGTCTGGGGCTGGTGCTGGGGTTTTCGGCGTCGAAGGCGGCGCTTTCCAAGACCTGCGAGGCGCGGCGCCGCGACGAGCTGGCGGGCGGCAGCAGCCTGACGCTGTGCCGGACGGCGCGCCTTGGCCCTTCGCCTCGTAACGCGCCAGCGCCCACCCTGCAGCCGACTCCCGCGGGCTGCTGCTGCTGGCGGGGGCCGCCCAGCCGTCGGCCACCTGCGGGGGGGTGTTTCGTGTGCTTTCGGCAAAAGACTCTGTGAGACGATGTCACAATGGAAGTAAATTGTAGCTTCATGTTTACGTTGGCGGAGTGCTGCCTTCGAAGAAGGTGATGAATAAATAATAAAAGGGGGAAGGGAGTGCAAGAAGTCTGGGGCTGGTGCTGGGGTTTTCGGCGTCGAAGGCGGCGCTTTCCAAGACCTGCGAGGCGCGGCGCCGCGACGAGCTGGCGGGCGGCAGCAGCCCGATGCTGTGCCGGACGGCGCGCCTTGGCCCTTCGCCTCGTAACGCGCCAACGCCCACCTTGCAGCCGACTCTCGCGGCCGCTGCTGGCCCGTTGGCCTCCTGCAGAGGGGTGTTTTGTGCGCACGATGTCACAAGGGAAGTAAGGTTACGCAAGCAATCTTGCTGGGCACATTTCACATTGGGACTAGTCCCGTGAGGCACTTTTTCCTTTGGTCTAATGTTCAGGCAGAGCGCTGCCTATGCTAGCATCAAGTCTCCTTCGAAGAAGATGATGAATAAAAAATGAAAGGGGGAAAATCTTAGTTTAATGTTTCGGTTTCGCATTTAGTCTCGGCATCATGTGGTGGATCGCACATGTAACTAACTCGCAGCCTTCGAGCCTGCGCACGAGGCCACCGCAGCGCATGAAAGCATACCTTCTGCCGTGGAGGCTCTAGGCACGGATGCCTGCCACGGTGGCACCGAGGGGGGACCATCAGAAGTCGATGGGCGAGCAAGAACGTACATCATTCCCCGCCACCCGCCTCCTCCCCTGCATCTTGAAGGTTTGAGAAGTTGAGTGCTCGTGCTCCAACTGATCAGCGATCGGTGCCAAGCCATCGACCCTCAATGTCCAAGGTTCTGCGTTCAGTGTTCAGTGGCCAGGGAACACGGAAACGTTTTGCTGATGACGTTTTTCAGTCGCTTGCTGTGAAGTATGCGTGGCACATAAAGGGTGTGGGCCTCCACCGTCAGGTGGGCTAGGCTAGTTCCGGGGTGGCTCCCTGGGAGGGACAGGGACGGGGTTAGTCACGCCTTAGCAGTCCCAGGGCCTCTCCCCACGCACCTGTATGTGTTCTCGTGGTCACCGCTACCACGCTGACCTTTCCCTTCCCGAGAACACATCAAAACAAGTCAAGTGGTGTGATTAGTCACGCCTTGCCTCTCACCACCCACCACTGTATGTGTTCTCGTGGTCACCACTACCACGCTGACCTTTCCCTTCCCGAGAACACATCAAAACAAGTCAACGGGTGTGGGCACGTGACCGCGGGAGCGGAAGTTGCGCCGGGAACCGAGGCAACGAGGTCCCCCGCGTGTTGGGGTCCGCCAGCTGTCCGCCGGACGGCACCGCCAGTCAGGGCACAGGACGATCTTTCTAAAGAGGGGTGGAAACAAAAAAAGGGCGCGGCTTTGAAGATGCGTTCGAACGAAAGGAGTCAGCTTTCTCGGGTTCTCTTCTGTTCGCAGGTTCTTTCCTTACTTTCGCTCCCTCTCTTTCTCTTGTTCTTCTCTCTCCCTCCCTCTCTCTCTCGGAAAAGATTTACGGTTCAACGAAACCAGCGCACAACGGTTAGCCTGATCTCGCACCTACTTTCCGCTACCAAATAGATGCTCTACGCTAGCTCTCTGTAGTCACTTCGTTCGTTCGCCCTCTTCACTCGTTCGTTACTTGGTCGCTTCCGCGTTTGTTTGATTGTCAGTTTGCACCACCTCCAGGGGAATCGCTTGTTAGTTAGTGGGCAAGTGCTCCAGCGGTTGTCAAGAGTCGTCGCTTACTTCGGTTGGTCCATACGGAAGGATGCATTAGCAGAGTGGGCCGAAACTGGCACTCTGCAACTGCAGTCTTGCGGGTGGAACCCTTCCATGGCCGCCCTCCTTTCTTCTGAGTTTTCCAGGAGTGTTTGCCAGGCACCAGCATTTCCTGTGTGCGCAGGATGCAAAGTGTATTGGGGCAGCGAGTTTGCAGTTGTCTGCGGGCCGGCTGGAAGTGCATCAGGGGGTGCGTTAGGGCGCTAGGCTTCCTTTTCCGGGGTTGCTGATGCGTGTTTAGCCGCATGCTGCAGTGCTTGAATGCCTTCATAGCACCTGCACTTCACTGCACTCAATGCAACAGTCATCCGATGTGGGATTGATTGCCGCCAGTGGTTCAGCTGGAAAGTGCAGAGTGGAGGGTTCACGTCTAGGTGCGCTACATCGAGCCTGGATGCACCTGCCTCGCGAAGCTTTTGACCGTTCTTGGTGGACAGCGCCACCTGCGATTCGACCTCCGCGAACTTCTATTACGGAAACACCAGCATCTCGGTACGCCGACAGCTGGTTCACAGGAAAGGCGTCTCGGAATCGTGCCTTAGCAACAGCTTTTCGGCTGTTCTTAACCTGCGGGGTCCGAACGATGGAATTCCGACTACCAGTTGGGGGCCCAATGAACGACAGATAATACGTTATACGGAAACGCCCGATTGCGTTTGCGCCCGTTGCGTGCCGGCCAGCCGCTGGAGTGCAGCTGGGAGTGGATGCACTGTTGTGTGGCGGATCTTCCGTAGGACCGTGTGCGGCGAGCGAAGCGCGGTGGGAACTTCTCTGGGGGTGGGTCGTCGCTGGGCGATCACGCATTCTGATCGGCCACTCTTAATGGACAGCGCCACCTGCGATTCGGACGATGCGAACTCCTACTACGGAAACACACCAGCATCTCGGCACGCCGACAGCTGGTTTACAGCCGGCGTGCAGCTGCTGCTGCAGCTGCACGCCGCTGCTGGAGTTGGCGGAACTGTTGTGTAGCGGATTGCCTCAGGACCGTGTGCGGCGAGCGAAGCGCGGTAGGAACCTTGCTGGGGTGGGAAGGCGGTGCCTGCCCCCCCCCCCCACCTACTGGTCCCCTCCGTCGGCGGGCTGCAGATCTCGGAACTGCTGCAGAACGGCTTCGACCCGGTCGGCCCGCTCGTGCTCGAGCTGCGCCCTGGTTTCCTGCGCGGGCTTCGACAGGGCGTCGTCCATCGGCACCGGAGACCGGCGCAAGAAGGCGGGCAGCGAGTTCAACGACCCGTTGTCGCTGGGCGACGCGCCGCGGGCGGCCCGCAGAGCCTCGAGTTCCGAGGCTTGCTGGGCGATTACGCACTCTGCCTCGCGGAGCTTCTGGCCGTTCTTGATGGACAGCGCCACCTGCGATTCGAACGACGCGAACTTGTTCGACAACTCGACGCCGCGTGCCTCCGAGACCCGCACCTGCTTTTTGAGCTCGTCGACAGTGGCGAGCAGCTTGGTTTCGCTTTCCGCGTGGCTAACCTTCACGCGAAGCAGCTCCTCCTGTGCCTCCAGCCGCGCCGCTGCCTCCTCATCCTGTCGTGCGATGCGAGTGAAAAAGTGGAGATTGACGGTGGGCAGAGACTAAACCTTTTTTTTGTATAAGCACCCCTGCTGTTTGTAGGAAATGCTTGAGGAGACTGCCAGTTGCGAAAGATCAAAGGAGGTAAATGTGCACGAAGCACAGGTAAATCTGGGTTTAGTGGCGGGCGTAAGCGTTCAACAAAAAAGATCCACTTTGAAGATGTATTTGTGTTCTCACCCTCTAGAATGAGCACAAGGCAGTCCCTTGAGTATTTCCTCCCCTTGTATACCTGGCCTCGCTGGGGTTGGCTTGCCTCTGGGTTCCTGGCATCAAGCAGGGTTGTAGCCGAGGCTGCGGGCGGCTCCTTCAGAAAACTCGTGGGGAGCGTCTTCAACTTGCATCCACTTATGCTCGTATTATCCCTCTCACGAGCAAGGTTTTCAGGAGAAGGTGTGGATGTGCTTGGATGTTACACCTGGTTCGATTGCGGAACTTGGAGACTGCTACAGTAGTCCTGCACGAGACTTGGGCACGTGCCTCGTGTAGGTGGGCCTGTGACCCGCTTTGAGAACTCTGGAGTCTGGCATGTGTGCCGTTTACGGGATACATGTCAGCTTCCTACTCATGGGACCAAGGTAGGCACGCTCACACCTCAAAATCGGACCAAGCACCTGGTTCGATTGCGGGATAATAAAGCCTCGGAAGTACGTGCGCTCGGCTAAGGCCGGCGCGTGGCGAGACTGGAGGCAGCAGTTAAAGTTCGGGGAACAGTAAAGTTCGGGCGAAGCTAAGTTCGGGCGATGCTAAGTTCTGGTGAAGCTCAGTTCGGACGACGCTAAGTTCGAGTGATGCTAAGTTCGGGCGAAGCTAAGTTCTGGTGCTAAGCGCTGGTACAACTAACAGAAAGTTCGGGCACGAAGCGAAGTTCGGCCAAGGTGGTAAAGTCCGGGTGAAGCTAAGATCGGTGCTCGTACCTATCTTCGACCGGAAAAGAGTGATGGGCGGGGTCCGAACCCCGGTAGGCCCGCCTGAAGGCCCAAGCCAGCTCTGCCACCCATGCTTTTGGGCAGGGGGGGAAGAAAGTTAGCTCAGCGCTAGTATCTAGTCCAAAAAACTATACGCTTTCGCAACATTAAAAGCCGGGTTGGCTCGAATAGAGGCTATTCACATTGCATGTTCATAGCCACGGGGGCAAGCCGCTGCATGCCTTTCAGACACTCTCAGTAGCTTTACATACTTTTCCCCCAAGTGATGTGCAAACGTTTCAACCCTTGGTCGGGCCCCGCCTGTTCCGGGTTCTGGCGGCAAACTTCGGGCGCCAAATTGGCATTCGCTTCAACCGCGCTCGGGGATGTGCGATGCGTGTGAAAAGATTAGCATGGCGCTTTCTTTTGTTTGCGCGCACTACCGGAACTCACCTGCTTTGGTAAGTTTCATGTAGTACGCTGCCGACCACTAATTTTTAGCCAATACCAATTGCAGAATTCGCCGGCAGAAAGCGAGCGGCATACCGCTGTTTTCCGCACTGCGGAAAGCGCCACCTCGTACTGTTTGCTGCCCGTGCCGTCTCCCGCTTCATTGCTCGCAGCAGACGACGACGCGAGCACCTCAAGTTTTTGCTTCAGCTGTGATGTTGGGGTAGTGGAGTGAAAACGGATAACCCGGACCGACTGACCCATGTCCAATTGCTGTTGACACGGAAACCTTCTCCTCCACTTCGGCCTTCAATGTTCTCCATTGAATATTCGCTACTACAACCAAGATCTGCACTCATCCACGCTCCATCGAGGCTCACGCCAACGACTTCGCGGCGTGGACCATGCACTCCTACGCACGCCTGGCTTTGTGATACCAGTACGCGGCCAACTATGGGTGTATCGCTTGAGCATCACCCATTTTCGGGACCGGTGCATTCGGCAGGTCAGTTGTTACCCTACCAACGAAAGACAGCCGCTTCGTTTCGTTTGTGCGTGCCGGCGAATCGGCTTCCCGCTTCTTTTTAGCCTGTTTCAACTTTAGGCTAGGAATCCCGACCGACGACCAACGTGTACGCCTACGCTGTGTCAGCCTTCACAAAACAGTGTAGGGCAACCCGCAAGTTTAATACTAAAATGCTGAGGTGTATAAGGGTCGTGGGCTGAATACGGATAATAACTTGTCCAGCTGAACAAGGAACAGGGCAGACCAATAGCCCAGGATCAGAAAGCCGGATGTGGCAATTTTGTGCAATATTCCCAGCCCGAGAGCGGTGACGTAATGTAGGAAGTATACGACTATACTTCGTCGAGGTTCTTCTGCCGGAACACTGGCACCACCACCACTGGTGGCCTGAACGACACACACGTGATGACCCACACAAAATTGACAGGTGCACAAAGGAACGCTACGTTATCACAAATTCGTGCAGCTCGAACACACGACTCGCAAACGGGAAGGGTTCCGGTTTAAGAGTAGCTACGGCACGATGCGCTGCCAAACCGTCTCTTTTTAGAGTGCAAGTTCGCTTGGAGATCCGGGGTTTTATAGTCTCGTGACCATTGTCGTAAAGGTTCCTTTAAGGTATCGTAAGTTGGGTGGGCGTATCGTGTCGTGGTTTTCAATGACCAACACCTTTGGTACCATTTGAAAATGAAAGGGGAAAATTGGCAGGAACCTCGGTGGTCTCGACTTCGAGCGCCTGCCTATCCATTTCCCAAGACTCCCTCTCCCGTTGGAAGTCTCCGCGCAGTCGGATGACGTCGGCGGACGAAGCCTGGGCCTGCTCGCGAGTGGCGACAGCCGTGCGCAGCGTCTCCAGCTCCGAGAGCAGCGACGTGACGTAGTCGGCACGGTACGACTCCACCTCGTCGTGGCTCTTCTGCCGGGACATTTTGTCGGCTCGGATGGTGGACTTCAAGCGGTTGATCTCGAGCTGCATCTTCTGCTCGCGCTTGGACTTCACCCGCGTCGAAGCGGCAAGCTCGAAGATGTCGGACGGTCTGCTTGACGGGGACGGCGGCGGCGATGTCGACACGGTAGAGCCAGAGGAACTCGCAGTCCTGTGCACAGCAAAGGGCGATGCGGACCCGGAGTGACTCGAGGCAGGATCCTTTAGCAGCTGGCCTTGCTGCTTGAGGGCGATGGAGCACAGCCTCCGTGTTTCGGACATGTCCATTTCGGCTTCTTGGACGCGGCTGCGCAGGGAGGCGATTTGGACGTCTTTTTCCTCGATTTGCTCTTCGAGCTGCGCCATGTCCTGCACCTTCTCGCTGAGAGCGTTGTAGTCGGTGAGAACCTCGGCCAGCTCGTCTTTGATCTTCTTCTTCTCTTGCTCCATGGAGGCCCACATCGAAGAGCCCCGCATGGTCTCTTTTATTTTCGCCAGCTCGTCTTCGAGCTCGGTTTGCTGCTTCAGGTGGGATTCAATCATCGTTCTGCGTTCGGTTTGCCATCTTCCTTTCTCGGCGTTCAGTTCGGACACGGCCGCGTTTACACGCTGGGATATCTCTGACTCGCTGTCAAGCCGGGCTTGCTCCATGAACGCTTCGTGAGACCGGGTGAGGTCGGTGATTCGCATGTTGGACTCCTCCACTTCCTTCCGGGTGTTGCGCAGCTCATTGTCGCGTTGCTGGACCAGTTCCCGGAGCTGCTGCTCGGAGATGGTTTCGACGTCGACTGCGCTTGCCTTCGTGGACAGGGACCTGGACGCCGCCTCCTTTAGGGTCTCGTTCTCCTTTTCGACCTGCCGGGTCTTCTGCTGGAGGGTTTGCACGGCGAGCGCGTCCTGCTTCACCTTTTCTTCGAGCGACAAAATCTGCACCTGCGCCATTTCGAAGTCGGTGTTCTTCCGCTCGAGGGCCGAGAGCTGCTCGGCGGTCTCCTTCAGGTTCTCCTTGTAGAGCTCGACCTGGTCCGTCAAGCCCTGCAGGCGCCCGCGCAGCTCGTCGCACTCGTCGTCGCTCGCCCGCCGCTTGCCTTCGCTCTCGGCGAGCTTCTTCTGCAGCTTCTTCACTGCCTCGAACAGGTCCGCGCGGGAGCTGTTCTTCGAGAGTTCCGCCATCGTGCGGTACCCTCCCTGGTCACCACCCTTGCAGAGGCTCCCTCCTTTCCCTGTCCGTTGGTTGTGTGAGGTTTCTACGGTTTCCATCATGTGCTAGCATGCAGCCATGCGAGTTCCAGGGGACTGCCTTGCTTCCGCGGTTTCTATCATGCATGCATACAGCCATGCGAGTTCCAGAAGGCTCGCTACTTGATGACGTCGTCTGTCGGGAGAGTCAACGATGGTGAGAATGAGAGCAAAGTGGTGATATCCAGGGCAGGTTTCGCCTTCGCAACACGAACCCGAGCGGACTTCTTAGGTCGGCTACGGCTTCTGCAGGTTCGATGGGTAAGAGGTCAGGCTAGTCGTCCCTGGGTTTAGTGCCCAGGCTTGCTTCGGCAACGCGGGCTTCCTCGCTTCGGTTTTTGCGGCTTCCCTGACGGGGATGACGGCTTCCGACGTTCAGCAGTCAGGGGAACACCACGGCGGTTCTGGTCGGTATTCTGGTCGGTATTCCGGTCGGTAGCACGCAGGCACGGAGGATCGCTGGTTTCTGTAGGGAAAAACGGAATGATCAGAACTGTGATACAGTATGCCGCCTGTCGGCGACGGAGCTAGAGTAAAAACGCTGCTTTCCCGCGCAGAAGGGAAAAAAAGGACAAAGGAAAGAAGATCAGAACACAAGCAGCTGCAACGCAGCCTGCCAGAAGGAATCAACCACCTCAGGTCCGTTGGAGGGGAAGGGGGGAATCGGGGGGGGATTGCAAGTACGTGCTGAATGGATATGTGCTCAACACCGCACTGGTCCCGTCTGCGCCGCGGTTCGGTCCTTTAAGCTACGGACACATAAGGCGGACCATCATCAGCGCGGAACCTGAGTGTCTGCAGACAGGACAGCGGTGTGAGTCCGTTGGAGGGGAAGGGGGGAATCGGGGCAAGCGCGAAGAAGGAAAGGGAACGACCGAACCCGCGATCGCACGGGCCGCGCTCCGAGCTCGAGAGAGGCGGCAAATCACTCAGAGAAGACGATAGGTATCCTTCAAAAGCAGATGTGCCCCTTCGGCCAGCTTCAAGTTGCAACGGGTCCAGGCCTTTTTAAGACGGGTTGGCTTTTTATCAGTTGACGACGAGAGCGACACGAGAGAGAGAACTCGTCAAAGCAAGTCGAAGGGTGTGGCGGGTTTAGAGTCCAGAGAGCAGCAACCAAGGCGGTAGTCTCTCAGGGCCTCTTCCCCTCCCACCCACCTGCACGTGTTCGCACAGTGTCACCGGGCTGACCTTTTCCGGAGAGAGAGAGAGAGAGAGAGAGAGAGAGAGAGAGAGAGAGAGAGAGAGAGAGAGAGAGAGAGAGAGAGAGAGAGAGAGAGAGAGAGAGAGAGAGAGAGAGAGAGAGAGAGAGAGAGAGAGAGAGAGAGAGAGAGAGAGAGAGAGCCCATAGGGCTGGCGCACTCTACGGGATAGTGCGAGAGAAACTCCCGTTTCTTGTCCCTCGTGCCTGCAGTTGCTTGACAGAAAAAGTCTCGTATAAATAAGTTTTAGGGGTCATCTGGCCTGCGGGCCGAGAAGCAGTCAGAGACCCGGGCGCTTCAGGGGTCTAGGCACAGAGGGCAGCCAGGGTCTAGGCGGTAGGGGTAGTGGAGGGGACAACGAAAAGCCTTAGATGTGAAAGATCCTGCACCGACAGGTCGCTTCTTGTGTGATCCGGAACTCCCCGCCGACCAAGGCGTTGTAAACGGTAAGCACGCACAGGAAGGAGGGCGCTATTTTCAACCATCTCAGCAGCATCAAGAGGACAACAGCGGCTCTTTTGACCCTGGTCCTGCTACCCTCTGCTTCTGCCGCAGCAAGATGTGCAGGGTGTACTCGTTGGTCCTCCTGTATCAACTGAATACAGCCTGTGGACAGCCGATGGCAAGGACATCGTTGAGGAGGTGTGTAGCGAGCAATTCAAAACTACCTTCGTGGTAGATTTCACACCAGGCTGGTAGAGAATAGTCCTCGAACCCCCTATTTCTCCTCGAAACATCTGCCATGGCACATTTCTCAAAACCCAGAAAGAAGAAGAGGAACGAGTTTCGTTGACCGCACACCCTGAACTCATATACTGGACGTGATTTCAGGTGGCAACTGATCATGATGGGTCCTACACAGGGCGGTTCAGTTTCCTCACACATCGCATGTGGCTAAAAAGAATACTCGGGGTGCGGAGGAGACAAATTTCATAACGGACTTCAGCAGCGTGGATCGTGAGACAGGTGGCTGCCATGCTTTGAGAGCACAAGCGATTCCCTTCGAAAAGACTGGGGGCGGGGAAACTTTTAGTGAACGTTGTTTGGCAGAACTTTGCCTTGCGGGGGGTGGCGGGTGCAAGCAAATATGCACTACCCGCTGGGCATGCACATTCACTTGCATCCCGAGTGGTAACAAGTGGAAGAACGAGCGAACACTTTATACGCATGAACATGACGTGGGGGACAACAGGGATCGCTTGACATGCAATAGCATGACGAGTGGCCACAAGTGGAAGGACAGGCGATCACTTGCTGCGCATCTTTAGAGTGTAAAATCACTTCGAGATCCGGGGGTTTAAAGTCTCCGGGTGACCAGTGTTTGCGCAAAAGGGTCTGGACATGTCAGGCACGTCTCTAGGTTGCCTTCGTGGGTCGCCTCTCGAGTCTGCTACATCAAAAGGATTGGTGATATTGGTTCTGCGGGTGGTGCTACCTGACCTCCTCCTCGGACTGGTCACGCCCTATTGTATCAGAGGCTGATTCGTGAAGCAGTGCGCATTCTTTAAATCAAAAAAAAAAACCTACGGGGTGCATTCTTCTGCGAGGGACGTCGGGCGAGCTTACAGCTGTTAGGGGAAGCCATGGAGGTGCTTTACTGTGGGCCAGTATTACCAAAGTACCGAGGTGAGAATGGGAACGAAACGAAGGAACTAAACCGAAAAAGAAGGGAACCCCGCGATGTCGCACTTTCGCCATCTTTCCCCCCCGATGCATTCACCACTGGAATGCCCCTTTTGTTTTCTCTTCTTTGGGCCGAGGCCTGGCCCTCTTTACGTATGTGTGTTCTTTCGTACCTTCGGCTCTCGTGTTGTGGTACAGACGTGTAAACTGCGCCGGTGAAGTGAGAGCGGTCGTAGATGCCGGTTGCGGCTGCGGGAGAAGGGTGCATGACAAGTGCGTAAGCGCGTGCCAGTTCTGCGCGCTGGACAATGCACGCTCCGTGTGAAACGGGCTGGTGTTGCTGCTGGAACAGCGACAACAACTGCAGCAGCAGCAGCAGCAGCAGCAGCAGCAGCAGCAGCAGCAGCAGCAGCAGCAGCAGCAGCAGCAACGACGAAATGCACACTTCAAAACGGGAGAGTGTGGCTGTGTTCGCATAGCCCTCTGAGAATGTCCCCGCTGGTTGCTGCTGGAGGGGGATCCACAATCGGCGCTCCGTATGAAGCGGGCTGATGCTCGCTGTTGGAGGGCGATAGCAACAACAACAACAACAACAACAACAACAACAACAACAACAACAACAACAACAACAACAACAACAACAACAACAACAACAACAACAACAACAACAACAACAACAACAACAACAACAACAACAACAACAACAACAACAACAACAACAACAACAACAACAACAACAACAACAACAACAACAACAACAACAACAACAACAACAACAACAACAACAACAACAACAACAACAACAACAACAACAACAACAACAACAACAACAACAACAACAACAACAACAACAACAACAACAACAACAACAACAACAACAACAACAACAACAACAACAACCACACACAACCACAGCAGCAACACGAAGCGCAGTTCCAATCAGGAGGCCCGGATCCGGGTGCGGCTTGCGGTCGCGTATCCTTCTTCGAGAATACTCCGCTGTCTGTTGCTGGAGGGGCTAGGGGTGCCCAGCAACGACCGCGTCGCCGGTTCTAAAAACGCGCATCGCGCACCCGTGTGCGGCTTCCCGCCTTGGGCACACGTCCCAGCAAGCTACCGATACTGCTGATACTGCTGCTGATGGAGGTGCTGCTGCTGCTGCTGCTGCTGTTGTTGTTGCTGCTGCTGCTGCTGTTGGAGGGCCAGTGCGGCCAACAGCAGTTGCTGAGCACCGGCAGGCGGCGCTGGTGGCGGTTGAGGTGCAGGCGGCTGGCGGTTCGTGACCAGTTGGGCGAGCTTGAGCAGCTCCTGTGTTGTGAACGGAGAGTGGCCGCGACATAGATGAGAAAAAAGTAAGCCAGTCACGAGCAAGTGAACTGGGACTGTCGCCAATGAGAGGCATTGACTAAGCGAGCAGGTACTGCCATTAGTAGCGAAACCGGTTAAAAGATACGTGAGCAGGAACTGTCCAAGCGAAGCGACTTGTCGCCGTTCGTGAGCATTGACGCCAATTCGAACTGGCACCACTAATGGGCAGAGTCGCTAAGTTTATCAAGGCGAGGACACGCCAATTTAGTTAGCTAATCCACTAGAGCCGAATGCATGCCCCGTTTCATTCTGCGACTGCCTTCACTCTAGTAGTAGGTTTGCGGGGTGATTAGCGTTGTTGCCTTGCGAATAATCTCCAGTCTTTGATTCCATTTCGTGGCCGACATCAAGAGAGGTAGTGACCCTTCCGTCCTCCTGGTGCCTCAAGGTTTCCAAGAAGGGAGGTCTCCCTTTGGCAGGACTCCTTTTCTCGAACTGGGAATGCGGATATCTGTCTGCTAAAGTGTGCGGGGAGAAGTGAGCTCGATTGGTCGAAATGAGGCATACCGCGACGGTGGCCCCGTGCTGCGGTTGCGGCTGCGGCTGCGGGAGGGCGGCGGGCTCGGTCTGCAGGCGCTTCTGCTGCAGCTGCAGGGCTTCCATCAGCTGCACGCGCTTCATGCGCTTGACCTCCTCGGCCTGTTCGAGCTTCCGCTTCTCGCGCTCCTTCTCGTCGAGCTTGTGCCGCTCGCGCAGGAGCATCAGCCGCAGCAGCTCTTCCTGGCTCTTCCGCTCGTCGTCGTCGGGCCCGGCGGCCGGCTTCGCGTCCTTCCGCGGCTTCTTGTCGACCTTCTCCTTCGCCTCGGCGCTGTCGTCGCGCGGCCGCTTCTTCGGCCGGCGGGCGGGTTCCCGGTCCTTGTCTTTTTCCTTCGGGTCCTTGTCCTTCGGCTTCTCCCGCTCTTTGTGCTCCTTCGGCTTCTCCTTCGCCTTCGACGCGTGGTCGCGTTTCGCACGCTGCTTTTCTTTTTCGCGCTCGTCCGGCTCCTTTTCCTTCTCCTTCTTGCCTTTGCTCTCCTTCTTATCCTTCTTGTCTTTCGGCCTCTTCTCCCTGTGCGTAGAGTGTTGTGAAGGGGGAAAATCTTAGTTTAATGGTTAGGCAGAGCACTGCCTCTCATGCATGGTTGATGCTAGCATTCAAGTCTTCTTCGAGGAAGGTGTTGTCTAGGGAAGGGATGCAAAAGGGGGGGGAGTACAAAAAGGGAGGAAACGGTGGGGCCTGCGTTGGTCAGCTTTTGCGTCACCCCTCCAACCTCGCGTTTGGCGAGTAGATGTGAAGAGCTCAAGCAAGCTTGCTAGGTGTGTGCGTGTAGTGCGGCTTTTGCCGAGTGCGGGCAGGTGGACTTTCGTCGTTCCTCTTCGGTCCTAGCAAGCTTGCACCACTGGCCAACCACTCGTTTTACAGTGGTCGCCCATGCGGGTTGCCACACGTAGTATTGTTGCAGGCAGAGGAGACGATGGAGGCGTGGTTTGGTGGTTGATCGGAATTCCTAGCATGAAAATAATACAGGGTGAGTACGGTACGCGAACTACTACTTGGTCGCCGTAGCAACGGCTGGCCGCGCCCGAGAAAGGAGGGGAGGAAGCCACGGCTAACCACGAGAGAGAGAGCGAGCGCTAAACCCGAGAAGAGGACAATTGTGGGACTGAGAGATTAGATTGTCAAGCGACACTCACCTGCTGATGGGCATGGGCGAACCCAGCCCGCTAATGCGTTCGACGACCTGATGGGTCACATGCTTCTGCAATTCCCATTGACTATCGCGTCTGGCCGCGGTCTTCATCGTTCCCAGATCCAAGACATCCACCGATAAGTGCAATTGATGTCATCCTCGATCGACCACTCAGCCGCGCGCACCGCTGCTACCTCTCAGTCTGCTCACAGGATGCTTGCTGCAGCAGAAATACCCAGCATCGGGTGTGTGCACCTACGGGGAAAGCCGCATACATTCGTTTGTGCGCACTAACGGAACTCACCTGCTTTGGTAAGCTAATTCTTAGTACCAACAATGCATTGTTAACACAAAAAAAAAAAAAAACGCGTTTGCGAGTGCCGGGTTGAAAAAAAGGACGGAAAAGCGCACCTTTTGTCCTTTTTCCGGTCTTTGTCCTTCCGCTCCAGCTCGCGGGCCTCCTGCTGCTGCTTCTCGAGCAGCTGGCGCTTTTTTCGCTCGATATCGGAGTCGAGTTGTCGCTCCAGTGCTTCCTTCGTAGTCCGCGGGTTCTCTTCGTCCTCCTTCGCCTGGTTGTGTGTTTGCTGGTTACCGTATGCGGGTCTAAGACGAAGAATGGCTTGCGTAGCTTCGTTTTCCGAATGCATTCTCGCCCCCCTTCCGGATGAGGGACGTACCCTTGAGTTGGGAGAGTTGGAAACAAATCTGAAGGATTTGGTAGTCCCATCCTCTGTGACCTATACATAGTGTCATACTACGACGACTATCCCGGGGGGTAATTCGTAGTTTAGCGTTTGGGCGGAATCCTGCCTGGGGAGGGGGATTGCAAGAACGCGCTTGTGGTATTTGTACACCGGGAAGACACGTTGCCGGGGGTAATGCAGCAGTGTTCGACGAAAGATCTCTTTGATCAACCCAGATAATATGCCTACCTACCCCCCCCCCGTGTTTAAGATCGCCCCCCAAAAAAACCGATCTTATACACGGGGGGGGACGATCTTAAACACGGGGGGGGACAAAAACACCCCAAAAAAAATTTTTCGCTGCGCGGGGCCTTGAACCCCCCCCACCCCTCCATCCAAACCAGACTACACCGCAGTCCTGTCTGCAGACACTCAGGTTCCGCGCTGATGATGGTCCGCCTTATGTGTCCGTGGCTAAGAGGACCGAAACACGGCGCAGACGGGACCAGTGCGGTGTTGAGCACATACCCATTCCAAGCACGTTCTTGCAATCCCCCCACCACCCAGTGCTGATGCTAAGGCCTCTAAACTCGGCATCGTTGTCAGCCGGACGGCAAGTGGGGTTTTGGGGCTGTTTTTGGGGTGCCCCAGAGGGGTAAACGTTGCTTCCGTTTGTTTGGGGTTTCTTTTGTGAAAGTCAGGGTGCAAAGACGAGCCTGCCCACAGAGCACTTTGTTGGCGCAGGAAGCTTCGCACTGTTTTCTGCAACAAGCTGTTGCGAGGACCAGTCTATCCACTTGAAACGAAGAAGTCGTCGCACCTTCAGATTGCAGGCGCTCTGGCCGCCAACATTCAAGTGACCTGATGTGTTCGGAGGTGTAATGAACACCAGCCAGCCCCGCGATCTCGCCTCCTTCACGACAGGAATGCTGTAGTGCGACTTGTACTCATCCACCATTACGAGAAGCTCATACTTCCCTGAGGGGAAGCTGGGTAATGTACAGATGTACTCGAGCATTACTTCGTAGTCGCATACCTTCTTTTCGGCACATGAAGTGCATATTGATGTCGTGCTTGTGCCTGTTCTGGTAAAACGTGGGGCGGCCCCGTCCTTCCGTGATAGTGTGTGGCCCCTGCCAAACAACAAGTGGGTCCATCCTCACCTTTTCCGACACAGAGATGTTTCTTTGGGTGTGCTCCACGTGCACCCCCAGCTCAGGATAGCTGTCATGTTCCGCTTCTTGTTTCCAGCGGTGCATGCTCTGACCCGGGGCTCCACACTTTTTACTGAGCACACCGTGGACTTCGCCAACCGGAGACAAATCTCGCCCATTGCGTGTATCACTTCGAATCTCTTCGAGTAAACGACCGCATGGATCGCTTGGCGGGCAAGCGAAATCTCCGAGTCTGTTCCTGAGAGCTGGAGAGTGGCATATGAGCCAATCCTCCTTGTTGTTGTTGTCATCGTGTTCGCCGGAAACGCGTCCACCAAGTTTCTAGATTCGGCGGGTCCAGGTTTTCTGATGCCCTTCGTTCCCCTCATATTCGCGCTGCGACGAGAGGCTCTTCTCCGTGAGACGGGTGTCAATAGGACTGCCAGGATCAAATACTGCGTTGATTAGGCACAGCATCGCAGCTGCAACGAGGGCAACCTGACTCGTGTATGTGAGCATCTTGTTGACCCATTGATTCCCCTTTCTGCAGTCGTTTTGCATTTGCAAGACCAGCAGAAGGGAAAAAACCGCAACTTACCACGGCAACCAAACGCCGGACTGGGCAAAAAGGTTCGGGTTGCACCAACGCCGGACTGGACAAATAGGTTCGGGTTTGCACAAACGCCGGACTGGGCAAAAAGGTTCGGGTTTGCACAAACGCCGGACTGGGCAAAAAGGTTCGGGTTTGCGCAAACGCCGGACTGAGCAAAAGGTTACCTCTAGACTCGCTCAGGGTGGTCCTAACACCCATGTACTTCCCGCCAGAACCTCCCAGAGAAAAAGTACCCCAAAAAAAATTCCCGCTGCGCGGGGCCACAGCCCCCACAGTAAAATGCCCAAAAAAAAAAAACTTTTCCGCTGCGCGGGACCCCACCCCACTCCCCCCCCGTGTATAAGATCGACCTCATTTCTCAAAAAAACCGATCTTATACACGGGGGGGGAGGGCGCGATCTTAAACACGGGGGGTGGTAGGTAAATATAAAAAATTCCTGCGAAGTCCGGGAGTTCTCAAAGTCTTCGGACGGCCCTTCACAACGTGTCCTGCATATTTTGCTGCACGACTGGGGGGGGTTGTTGCGCCTCGAATTGAGCATCTACTTGGTTTCGGAAAGTCGGCGCGTGATCAGGCAACCCCCCCCGTGCGCGCTTTCCCGAAGCTTTCTCGCTTTCAATTCATCAGCCCGGACGATACTTGTTTCAGATTTAAAGTTCGCTTGAGATTCCGGTATTTTCGGGTCTCCGGGTGCCTTTGCTAAATGGGTTCTCTCAGAGCAGCAGCAGTAAGGGCTATGGGTGTGGGTGGTTTTTTTGGCGTACACTTTCATTGTGAATAATGGTTAGCCGACCATGTCCAGGACTGTTTGACCGACAACGAGTACATTCTTTCGAGGGATGTAGTCTTGGGCCCCCACGTTTCCATCATCTTCGCCGGTTCCGTCGGCCCGCAAGATTTTCCGAGAGCTTGCAACTCGTGTTCGGTGGCTCGTCCTGCAATACTAAACAATATAGCACACGAAGCGAATGTCGCGTCGTCCAACAACTGTACACCGCGAGAGTAGAAGAAAGTAGAAAAAAAGGGAAACTAGAGTTCGTTGATAAAAAGTACGACGACTCAGAAAACGAGTGTCCGCCACCACGCACCACGGTGGCTATAGTAAGTGTCCTAGAAGTTGTATGGTGCAAGGGACGCATCGCCTATCTATTACAAGCGCGTGCTGCTAGCGCGACCACAGCCAGTGAGTCTGGCATACCTTCCGGGACATGACCATGTGCTGGAGCTGTGCCTGGAAGACGGCCTTCTTGTCGTCGGCGGGCGTCTGGCGGGCGAAGGTAAAGGTGAGGTCGGAGGAGCGGGAGAAGGTGGCGCAGTCGGCGACGGACGCGACGGGAACCCCGTTGACCTTGACGAGCGTCTGGCCGAGCAGGCCGCGCATGCCGCACCGCGCCGCCGGCGACTCGGGCTCGACGGCGGACAAGACGACGCCGCCCCCGAGCCTGTCTTCGAACCGGAACCCCGGCTCCTCCCACGGCGGCCGCGCGAAGTGGACCACCTTCCGGTTGTCCTCTCCCGGCAGCAGCAGCCCGTCCGGCAGCCGAAACCCGCCCGCGCGCCTGGCGCCGGGCTTGCCGTCGGGGCCAGGCTGCTCTGCCCCCCCGGCGGCGGCCTTGTGCTTCGCCGGCATCCCGCGGTTGAACCCACGCTGCGGCTCGTCTTTTTTCTTACTACTGCTACCACCACCACCACCACCGACACTCCGAGCCGGCGACGCCGCTGGGTTCTTCTGCCCCCGGTCAGCCGGGGTGCAGGCGGAGGGGTGGTGCCCGTCGCTGTCGCTCGCCGATGGAACGGGCAGGGGCAGGGGCAGGGGCAGGGGCAGGGGCAGGGGCACGCGAAGGTCGGCAGCCGGCAGGGCCGGCGGGAGTGGCGCCGATGGGTCTGCCGGGGGCTCGAGCGGCGGGATGGGCGGCGGTGCGTCCAACAGCGGGGGGGGCGGCGTCGCTGGGTTCGAGTCGCCAGCGTCGGCGGGCGGCGTCGAGAGCAGGGGAGGCGGCTGGCCGTCCGCCGGCTCCGGCGCCGCCGCGGCATCATCGGCGGCGGCGGGTTCGGCCTGCGTGGGACTCGGCTGCCGCGGCGGGTCGGCCGCGGCGTCTTCGTCGTTCACCGCCTGTTTTTCGGGCGGCGCGCCATCTCGGTCAACGGGCGGGGAAAGCGAACCGTTTACCAGTGGATCCCGCGGGTTGCTGGGGGAGGCTCTCTCCGGTGTCCCTCTCCCGGGGGGCGACGGAGACGCGGCAGAGCCGCGGGGGCTGTCGTCGTCGTACCTCGGAGGCGAAGGAGACGGCGACCGGGAAGACGAGCCGGCGGAGGAAGTCACGCTGGGGGCCGGAGCGCCCGGCTCGGGGGTGGGGCGGGTCTCCTCGTCGAACTTCGCGAGGGTTTCCCAGACGAATTCGGCGATCGACGGCGCCTGCACGGCCCAGTACTGGGCGAGTTCGGCTTCGAGGGATTCGCGGGTGACGTTGACGTCGACGATCTGCGCGAGGACGAGGTCCTTGACGTTGTCGACGTCGTCGTCGTCGTCTAAATCGGTCGTGTGGAGGTTCTCTTCCAAGGCATCGAGGAGCTGCTCTCGCAGAGCGAACACGCGCTGCTGGCTGATGGGCAGCGAGCTCATCGCCGGCTAGCGCCACTCGCCCCCACCCTCTGATAACCCCACACCCCCAACCTTTCTTTTTGTGCTCCCGTCGGGACGAGCTGTGTCTCACGACCCTGTATTGAATTTCTAGCATTTATTGTGGTTTAGAGGCTCGGTGTTTTAGGGTCTCCGGTTGACCATTGAGGCTGTGAGGCGGTTTCTGTTGGAAACTCCGCGTGGGAGGGTACTTTCCTTGCCCCCCAAGTTGCCCGCTATCGCGACGGAGTGAAGACGTGGTAGTTTGAACTTGACATGCAGCAGCAAACTGTGGTACTCGTTTGCATGCAATCGGCGGCGCCTGCACGGCCCAGTACGGGCGTGTTCGGCTTCGAGGGATTCGCGGGTGACGTTGACGTCGACGATCTGCGCGAGGACGAGGTCCTTGACGTTGTCGACGTCGTCGTCGTCGTCTAAATCGGTCGTGTGGAGGTTCTCTTCCAAGGCATCGAGGAGCTGCTCTCGCAGAGCGAACACGCGCTGCTGGCTGATGGGCAGCGAGCTCATCGCCGGCTAGCGCCACTCGCCCCCACCCTCTGATAACCCCACACCCCCACCCTTTCTTTTTGTGCTCCCGTCGGGACGAGCTGTGTCTCACGACCCTGTATTGAATTTCTAGCGTTTATTGTGGTTTAGAGGCTCGGTGTTTTAGTTGAGGCTGTGAGGCGGTTTCTGTTGGAAACTCCGCGTGGGAGGGTACTTTCCTTGCCCCCCAAGTTGCCCGCTACCGCGACGGAGTGAAGACGTGGTAGTTTGAACTTGACATGCAGCAGCAAACTGTGGTACTCGTTTGCATGCAATCGGCGGGCTGGTGCCCATTACAGCACGGTTTTGTTAGATTTGCCCATTACAGCACGGTCTTCCTTAGATTTGCCCATTCGGTGTTTTCGAGTGCCCATTACAGCACGGTTTTCTTAGATTTGCCCATTCGGTGCCTCAAAAAGTGTCACTTGTGGGATTGGCTTTTTTTGAACCCGAAAAAGTGTCACATGCAGGACTCGAACTCACGACCTTCAGACCTTCCTCTGCATTGTGACTGTGACATCCACATTTTGGACGATGGACAATGGGCTGTCACCAGGCATAGCTGTCAGCCACAAAGTAGCCACAACCTTGTGGCTACCTTTGTGGCCAGGTGGACACCTTCAGTCTGTCAGAAGTTCAGATGAGGTTGACGGGTTTTAGGGCCAGCATTTGGGCCAGCTGCTAAGCCGTTTCTGGCTGAAATTCTGCTGAACCACGTCGCCGGCCAAGACTGAGAAGAAAATGGCAGTTGTTGTCATGGAACATTCATCCGAAATTCCGGGCTAAATCATCCCAATGGCACCTTCGTAGTCGCCGCACGCTTCGCGTGTTCCGCGCACTTGACGAGCACGCATTCCGAAGCTCTCCACTCACCGCGGCGGTGACCGCCTTGCACGCACTTGCGGCACTGCCGCAGCGACGATGTAGTGACACACTGCAGGCGCAGCGACGCATTCCGTTCGCATCCCGCATCCACCTGAATGATGAGTGTCCGAATCAGCTACCCGTATCCATTAGTCAGTGTGACTGTCAAGTTTTGGGTCTGGATCCAAGCTTAGGGTTTAGGTTCAAGTTTTGGGTTCTCAATTTGGTTCCCGGTTTTGGCACCATTTGGGTCCAAGTTTTGGGTCCAAGTGTTGTAGGTTTTGGGTTCAAGTTGCGGCCTGGTTCTGAAGAGGCTATCGGACAGAAATCGTAAGAAGAAGTGGAAGTTGTGTCTACAGAACTGTAGAACGGGTCTCGCGCGAACTGAATTATGCACGAATCTGTGTGCATAATTCCTACTACTACCGGGACAAGGGTCGGCCGCGGGAACACCGAACGGTGAACGTGCAAGCAATATGGACGGACGGCGCCTTACTCCCAGCGGAAGCGCGACGCGCGACGCAACGACGAGCAAGTAGGGGGAAGCGCCCGCAAGAAGCCGAGGCCGCAGCAGCCGCCTGCGAACGAGAAGCAGATGGCCGCCCACGAACCCACTGCTACCCAGCTCGTCTCCGCGGCTCCGAAGCGGAGCCGCGGAGACGAGCAGGTGAAACAAAACACAGGGGAGTCGAGATCTCGGCCGCGGGGAGAAAAGGAAGTGCGCCGAATCATCTGGTGGTTCCTCGAGCTCGTCGTCAAACTGCACATCGGGACGTGAAGCGCAAACAGTACGCGGGGCAATAAGCGACCGAAGCAAAATGACACGACGCGTGCAAAGAGGTAGTCTGTTGCGGCTTGTGCAGTCTTCACAGGCATCGTCACAGATTGTTGCTGCATATCAAGTTCAACCTACTACTACAGAGGTTTAGTAAACCGTTTACCGCCAATGAGTGCCGCACCAGGATACCGAGCCCGGTGTAGCAGCTCCGTCCAAAACCCCATCTGAAGTTGTGCCCGCCACAAAACGAGCCACAAGGTTTGTGGCTATTTTGTGGTTAGATGGCCCAAAATGCGGCTGACAGCTATGCCCAGTGACAGCCCATTGTCCGTCGTCCAAAATGTGGATGTCACAGTCACGATGCAGCGGAAGGTCTGAAGGTCGTGAGTTCGAGTCCTGCATGTGGCACTTTTTCGGGGACGAACCCTGCAAGTGACACTTTTTGAGGCACCGAATGGGCAAATCTAAGAAAACCGTGCTGTAATGGGCACTCGAAAACACCGAATGGGCAAATCTAAGAAAACCGTGCTGTAATGGGCAAATCTAACAAAACCGTGCTGTAATGGGCACCAGCCCTGCAATCGGCGGCGCCTGCACGGCCCAGTACTGGGCGTGTTCGGCCTCGAGGGATTCGCGGGTGACGTTGACGTCGACGATCTGCGCGAGGACGAGGTCCTTGACGTTGTCGACGTCGTCGTCGTCGTCTAAACCGGTCGTGTGGAGGTTCTCTTCCAAGGCATCGAGGAGCTGCTCTCGCAAAGAGCGAACACGCGCTGCTGGCTGATGGGCAGCGAGCTCAGCGCCACTCGCCCCCACCCTCCGATCACCCCGCACCCCCACCCTTTCTAGTTGTGCTCCCGTCGGAACGAGCTGCGTCTCGCGACCCAATATTGTGTTTTTTTTGCTGGAAACTCCACGGGTACTTTCCTTGCACCCCCCCCCCTCCCCCCCCCCAAGTTGCCCGCTATCGCGACGGATGGTAGTTTGAACTTGACATGCAGTAACAATCTGCGACGATGGACTGCACAGCGAGTGGCTGTTGAACTGTCGGACAATTATTCTGTAAAGAACTAGCATCACGTACAGCGATGAAACCCAAAAAAATACGCGGTGCAGCGTGAGGCCCGGTGTGTGCAAAGCTCACTACACAGTACAGGGAGGCACGCTGTACATGCAGGAGGCTCACTATTTTTCACAGGAGGCTCAACTGTATGTACAGAGACAGACCTGCCCCGTCGCTGCAAACACGTGTTGATTGGGGCAGGCAACACAGAACCCGGTGTTTCATGTTCCTTTCCCTGGCATTTGTCGTCCGCATGGGGTCGAGTCATAAAAACGGAGTTGGAGAGGACAGCGGCTATTTTGTTTGAACGTTGTCAGATGAAACCCGCGCAACGGTTGCGCAAGCCCCGTGTTTTTTTTTTTTTTTTTAGGTAACTCCACGCGAAGCTGAAACGGCCGCCGTGGAAACGAAGGCTTTCGCGACACACGTAAGAGCAAAGAACTAACGAGGGCAGGATAGGATCGCCATTGGCACAATCCGCGAACTGCGATGCGTCGAACGACGCAAAGCGCTTCCTGAGGAGTGCCCGAGTGGCACCAAAAACACGTGTGCATGTGCACCCGAGAAGCGGATGTAGCATGAACGGCAGCGTAAACGAAGGCCACAAATGCGGAATCTGACATGCTCTGCAGCAGGCCCAGAAACAGCATTCCAAATTCTACCGCCAGTGCCTGTGGATTGATAACAACCGTCAAAGGTGCGGGGAGGCCTACTAGCTGCGGAACCTTCACGGAGCCTCTTCTCGACACTTCGCACAACAGTTGGCAGAAGCGGCCTTCCGTCGTGTGTTCTGCACCATAGAACCGTCAAGGGCGCGGGCAGGCTCAGACTAAGGCTACTAACTACGGAACCTTCACGGAGCCCCTTCTCGACACTTCGCGCGATAGTTGGACGAAGCGGCCTTCCGCCATGTGTTCTGCCGCCATGGATACCATCCGTCAAAGGCGCGGGCAGGCTCAGACTAAGGCTACTAACTGCGGAACCTTCACGGAGCCCCTTCTCGACACTTCGCGCAACAGTTGGCAGAAGCGGCCTTCCGTCATGTGTTCTGCACCATAGAACCGTCAAGGGCGCGGGCAGGCTCAGACTAAGGCTACTAGACTTCGCGCAACAGTTGGCAGAAGCGGCATTCCGTCATGTGTTCTGCACCATAGAACCGTCACGGGCGCGGGCAGGCTCAGACTAAGGCTACTAACTGCGGAACCTTCACGGAGCCCCTTCTCGACACTTCGCGCGACAGTTGGCACGCACTGCAGCAGGCACAGAAGCAGCCTTCCGCCAGGTCCTGCCACCAGTACCCGTGGATTCCGTACGCGACGCGCACCTCGTTGCGGAAGACGACGGCCGCGAAGCAAGGAGCGCACGCGGAAACGAAGCAGTTCAAAGTGAACGACGTCGCGTCAAAACTCGTCTTGGCCTGTGCAAGCGCGGCGGGATAGCAGCACGCGACCACCATACACGCGCCGCAGTCCTCGTGGCACATGCACATTCCGTCGCCCCAAGAGCTCCACTCGCCGGCGCCGGCCGCCTTCCGCAGCCGTGCCTCTGACGACGGAACGGCCAACACTTCCTTGTTGTCCTCTTCGTTGTCTTTCATCATCGCCTCCCGCCCGCCCCCTCCGTTTGCAAGATGCTGCCTTGTTGTGTCGGAGGGTCTTAGCAAACCTTCGGCTGGCTTTGGAGGCACGTTTACTTCCATGCTTCGTGAAAACCGTGGGTCCAAGTCATCTGTAATAAAGACCTTTGAAGCACGGAGCCCCGTGTTTAAAAATGAGAAGAGCAAAAAAAACGGAAGCAAGAACGGCAAGCGAACCTACTGTCGGCGGCCGGTACGATGGGGCAAAACCCACGCGACCTTTTCTGAGGGCTAGTAACGCGAGAGGGTGGCCCAGGGGGATAGAAGAACGTGCTTGGAATGGTATGTGAACTCAACACCGCACGGTGTCCTAGCTGCACCGTATTTCAGTCCTTCAAGCCACGGACACATCCGGAACACCTGGGTGCCTGCAGACAGAACACAGCGGCCGGTACGATGGGGCAAACCCCACGCGACCTTTTCTGAGGGCTAGTAACGCGAGAGGGTGGCCCAGGGGGATAGAAGAACGTGCTTGGAATGGTATGTGAACTCAACACCGCACGGTGTCCTAGCTGCACCGTATTTCAGTCCTTCAAGCCACGGACACATCCGGAACACCTGGGTGCCTGCAGACAGAACACAGCGGCCGGTACGATGGGGCAAACCCCACGCGACCTTTTCTGAGGGCTAGTAACGCGAGAGGGTGGCCCAGGGGGGGGATACAAGAACGTGCTTGGAATGGCATGTGTACTCAACACCGCACGGTGTCCTAGCTGCACTGTATTTCAGTCCTTCAAGCCACGGACACATCCGGAACACCTGAGTGCCTGCAGACAGAACAGCGCCTGTTATTCGGGCGGCTGTTCGTAGCTCTTCACGGCCAGGACCACCCGTGCACCGGCAGCGCCGTCTCGGGCGGCATGCCCCTACCTCCAGCCGTGTCTGAGGAATCACGTCGCCAGCGTGAGTCACGGTGGGTCAGAAAATCGGGATGTTGATTTTGTTCTCGGTTTTCTGAAGGCAGAATCTGCTTCGGGCTGCCCACAGCGCGGAAGGAGAGTCGGTCGCCAGGATGGCGAAAGGAGAAACGCTCGGAGGGAACCGCCTTCTTTTTGAAGGAAGCGAGAGAGGGGGGCGGGAGAAGGATCCATACAACCAGAAGTTGTGCCCTGCTAAATTGTTTATTTTCCGCATTAGCGAACAACTGCCTGTTTGAGACTTGTCGCACCTAAAAATACTCGAGGGACTGCCGTGTGCTTACTTTCGACGGAGGCTAGAGGGGGAGGACTCAATACAACGACGAATTTTTTGAAGCGCGCATACGCCCGACTAAACCCAGGTATACCAGTGTTTCGTGTAGGCTACATAGCGCCGTCCATGTCAACCATCCTCAACACCTAGCGTATCGTGTGCGATAGGGCTACGAGACTACGCAGCAGTTACCTCAGCACCTAGCTGGTATCGTGTGCGACAGGGCTAACGAGACTACGCAGCACATATACGAGATTGGAATATATTGTTGCGATAGTGGGGAGTCATCGGCATGCCGATGAGTACCACGCTTTACTTTGCGATTCGCAACCGGCAGTCTCCTCAAGTGTTTCCTACAAAGCAGGTGCGTATACAAAAGATTAACGTGTGTTCCGGTTTAATTTGGGGAAGCCGGTGGTACAAGCCTCAGGTTGACAGCTGAGTGTGGTGTCGGAATCTAGGAACATAGGGGCTGTTGTCGTCAGACTATGCCTCGGTCTCGTTTGGGCACTGGCTGACAAGACAAGAAGAACTGAGGTAAGAGTATTTTGGTCGAAAATAACCTACAATGGGGGGTCGCCGGCGCTGGCCCATTTTTTTAAATCAACCATCGTTTATTCGACCCCCCCTTTACCGGATCAGGTTGGGTTTTCAGAAGGAGCGGTCTCAGGACTCTAACTCCCAGCAAATTGCCTCGTTCAAATGCAGGTACTCCCACAATTCGCTGTGGCCGACACCGGAGATGCCTTTGGTTAGACCATGGTCAGCATTTGTCTCGAGGCTCCAACAATTCGATGTGGTCTACACGTGATGCCTTTGGTTAGACAGTGTGCACACAAGCCCTCTCTGAGACACTTGCATGACCGAGGGGTAGCGTCCGAATCCGGTGCCTTTTTCAACGAGCGGGCAACTTCTTGGTGCCGTGTGCCGTGGGCACCGCCCGCTGCACACGGGGATTCGTTTGCGACAATGAACCCTCGGAAGGAAAAAGACTGCGTGGTTATCCCACGTTGGAAATGTACCCGTCAGTACAGATGTACTATTAAAAAAAAAGGGGGGGTGTTTTTTGAGTCGGCGCGCGGCTAACTCTCGACCGCAGTGATTATGTTGTCTTGGCCTTGTTAGGTTCGGCGGTCGAGGCCACCACGATGCTGGCGCGGTAAGGCTCGGTTTCGAGGCTCATGAGGCGGTACATGACAAAGAACAGGAAGAGCCCGAATCCGGTGATGTACGATGTTCGTTGCTGGCGGCAAACGTTGATACGAATTTCCATCTCGCTGCCCACCTGCAGCGTCCGCAAGTAGTCGATCGATATGTAAAAGTACACCATGTTGACAGCCAGGATCAGGAAGCTCACATTGCGCACCACAGCGAAGTCATGCCACAGCTTCCTTAGGAGTCCAGCAGTACCGCGGTGAAGCCGCTCGGGCAGCGGCAGCAGCAGAAGGGTCACCACGAAGATTTCCATCACGCTGTGTGTAGTGTTAGGGTCTGGGTGCTGTTGGGTGTCCTTCTTCAAACTAGGCTCGCTTTGCGGGTCAGTTTAGGGTCCCAACACTGTCGTTTTGAGGTTGGGTAGGCCTTCTCTGGCTGCCATGGTTTGCTGGTCATTTGCTGTCTCGTGGGTAGGAATGCTCTCAGGAGCAGGGCTTTGCAACCCGCCCTCCGACAGCTTGTAGACTGTTCCGGGTGTCGAGAAGTTGGTATTGCTGAGTCTTCGGTTGACCGTTGAGGCGGGGTCGGGTTTGCTGTATGAACACACTGGTGGCATATGGGTCAATGCCAAACCCCCCCCCCCCCCTTTGCACTTCTTCAGCTCAAAAAAATTCCAAGTCAACCCCGGGTATTTCTGGGCCCAGGATCACCCCAAAAACAACTTCTGAGTGTTATTTCCTACCAGATGGGCCCCGTGCCATGCATAGGAGCTCACAGACCCACACAGATGGGGGGTATGGTACCCCCACCCCCCCCTCCCGCATGATCCAAAATAGGGCCAAAAACAGGCATTTTTTCAGATTTTCCACTGTGGTCTGGGAATGGGCGGCAAGGGTCAGCACCTGGAGAAAGAAATGTGTATTCCGCTCCGGGTAACCATGCGCGCACCAAATTAGCCTCGGAGACTCCTGTTTTTATGTGCAGATTCCTCATTGCCAGCCCCCAAGACTCCTGCCTGTTCACCGCACCAGCCACTGTCTGTCCGGTGTGCTATTGAGGGGGTTTGGGACGCATTTGGGGGCTTGACCACTAGTTTGTGGCGTTTTTTTTCGGAATTTCTGGGCCAAAATACAAGCTGCAGAAATAAAACGACACATACCGCCAGAAACTAGTGAGCAAGCCCCTAAATGTGTCTCAAACCCCCTTATTATCACACCGGACAGACAGTGTCTGGTGTGGTGAACAGGCAGGAGTCTTGGGAGCTGGCAATGAGGAATCTGCACGTAAAAACAAGAGTCTCCGAGGCTAATTTGGTGCGCACATGGTCACCCGGAGCGGAATCCGCTTTTCTTTCTCCAGGTGCTGACCCTTGCCGCCCATTCCCAGACCACAGTGGAAAATCTGAAAAAATGCCTGCTTTTGGCCCTATTTTGGATCATGCGGGAGGGGGGGGTGGGGGTACCATACCCCCCATCTGTGTGGGTCTGTGAGCTCCTATGCATGGCACGGGGCCCATCTGGTAGGAAATAACACTCAGAAGTTGTTTTTGGGGTGATCCTGGGCCCAGAAATACCCGGGTTCGACTTGGAATTTTTTTGAGCTGAAGAAGTGCAAAGGGGGGGGGGTTGGCATTGACCCATATCCGTGTGGCCGGGGGCGCAGCGGTCGACGATGCCGCGTCGACAACGCGGCGGTGTGTGTGGGCGCCGTGGCTAAGGAGAGCACCTCCTCCTACGCCGCGAGTCGCGTTTTGTCCCGGTCTCTTCGTGTTGCCAAATACAGAAGGATTGTCCTGTGCCCTGACTGGGTGCAGTCCGGCGAACGGCTGCGGACCCCTACACGCGGTGTTCGGCGATAAGCACGAACACTGGTGACGCCGTTCAGTGCTGGTGCTCGGCAACCAAAACAACAGTGTTCAGTATCGAGCCCTGATGGAACTACATTCAGTGCTGGTGCTCGGCAACCGAAACAACAGTGTCCAGTGTTGAGCCCTCATGAAACTACATTCAGTGCTGGTGCTCGGCAACCGAAACAACAGTGTCCAGTGTTGAGCCCTCATGAAACTACATTCAGTGCTGGTGCTCGGCAACCGAAACAACAGTGTCCAGTGTTGAGCCCTCATGAAACTACATTCAGTGCTGGTGCTCGGCAACCGAAACAACAGTGTCCAGTGTTGAGCCCTCATGAAACTACATTCAGTGCTGGTGCTCGGCAACCGAAACAACAGTGTCCAGTGTTGAGCCCTCATGAAACTACATTCAGTGCTGGTGCTCGGCAACCGAAACAACAGTGTCCAGTGTTGAGCCCTCATGAAACTACATTCAGTGCTGGTGCTCGGCAACCGAAACAACAGTGTCCAGTGTTGAGCCCTCATGAAACTACATTCAGTGCTGGTGCTCGGCAACCGAAACAACAGTGTCCAGTGTTGAGCCCTCATGAAACTACATTCAGTGCTGGTGCTCGGCAACCGAAACAACAGTGTCCAGTGTTGAGCCCTCATGAAACTACATTCAGTGCTGGTGCTCGGCAACCGAAACAACAGTGTCCAGTGTTGAGCCCTCATGAAACTACATTCAGTGCTGGTGCTCGGCAACCGAAACAACAGTGTCCAGTGTTGAGCCCTCATGAAACTACATTCAGTGCTGGTGCTCGGCAACCGAAATAACAGTGTCCAGTATTGAGCCCTGATGAAACTACAGTGCGGTGTTCAGCAATGGAATTAAACACTACGACATCGGATGATGA
This sequence comes from Diplonema papillatum, assembly GCA_030068145.1. Lineage (NCBI taxonomy): Eukaryota > Euglenozoa > Diplonemea > Diplonemida > Diplonemidae > Diplonema > Diplonema papillatum. Next base: position 338,075 of record JAPJBO010000105.1, read on the forward strand.
TGATATGTCCGTCTGGATGGCACCGTTTGATGGCACCCGTTCCTCCTACTGTGGTTTTGTGTCAAAGGTTTCGTTTCCCACGGTTCAACCAAATGATTCGTGCACGCGCGGACCATGTGTGCCTGACGAGGTGGAAAGTGAGCTCATTTCGGCGATTTTCGAGGGGTTCTTTCCGCTCCCATGAACAAGTAGGGTTGCTATTTCTTGGTGCCCCGTGAGAGGGAAACAATTGCTGTGGGGCATACAGGAAGGCGTAAAGAACAATCCATCCGACGTTAATCATTTTCTTTCTTTCTCGGGCTTCGGTTTGGTTTATCGGGTCCTGTTTTCTGTTTGGTGCAGTTGGCTGTGCCGTGCAGTACCACGTCATCTGATTTGGACAGGGTCTGCCTCCGCCTCAGCGACAACGTGGCGCGTGCCGGCAGGGCGTTCTGCTACGGATAGCCTCCACCCTTTGACGGGCAAGGAGGTTGAACACAAGTCACATCGTTTGGTGTTGGTGGTTAGGGGTGACCCCGCGCACAGAAACTCGGCAAAATGAGAGCGATGAAACGAACGGGTTCGGAGGCCGTGTGAACGTGGGTGTGTGGGCCCCGCGTGAAAACAGTACCGGAAAAACTGTAGATTACCGTTCTTCGGTCTGCTCATTTCTTTTTACACCGAGCCCCACAAAGAGAACGGTGGCCGCTGGGCGGGACGAAAGAGAGAAGGGAGGAAAGCGAGGAAAACGGAGCGGGTTAGGAGCGCCGTTTTGAGAAAACGTATCGACGGAGTTGAATGAAGTTGGGGTTCGCCAGCTCAGAAGTGGCATGCGACCTGTGCGACTCCGGACCGACTGGGCGATCAGCCCAGGATGCAGGACGACGAAATACTCATGAACAGGACTCGAAGCTGAGCTTTGCTCGGATGCCCTTGCATGATCATGCTGCTAGATCCCACGAGCGGAGAACAAGAATCCTACCCGACAACACAACCGAATGGATTCGTATAGGCCCGAACAGGCCCAGCAGCCAAAGAACGACCCCAGCCGCGACGCGCGACATCTTCCGGTCGGTGAATAGCTGAGTCGCGGCTCGTGAAGAGTTGCCAGTTGGAGAAATAAGTTTGCGTTGATCATTGTGTGCTTACGAATCGTTTTGTTCGTCACTTTTGGTGGTGTTTGTTTCACGAACGGATGCCGGTCCTATTAGCGGATTCGATAGATCCTACGATTCCTCGCGCTGAGTGGCAACGACGGTGAACCCTGGAGCCATCTGCCACGTGACCGAGTTGACGGGTGTGGTGACCGAGCCGTGGGCACGCGCCAGCCGGAAGTGGGCGAAGAGCGTCAGCAGCGCGATCTTGGCTTCCAATAGAGCCATGTTCCTGCCCAGGCACAGCCTCGGGCCCGCGTTGAAGGTCGGGTACGCGTACTCGTCGTACTCGGTCGTGATGCCCCCCGCCGGCGTGATCCAACGCGCCGGGTCGAACTCGTCGGCACGATCCCCCCACACGCCGGGGACGCGGTTGGTCGAGATCGGGCACCACCCCACGTACTGCCCCGGCGCCACCCGCACGCCGGAAGGGAAGGCCGCGGCCGCGACGCAGACCTTCTCGTTGCTCGCCACCGGCGGGTGCAGCCGCAGCGCCTCGAGGAACACCGCCTCCGCCACCGGCGCCCGCCCCTCGGAGACGTCGTCCCACGCCAGCGGGTCGCGTCGGCTCGGCTTCGAGCCGAACACCCGGTTGCTCTCGCTGAGCAGCTGCGCTTGCCACTCGGCCCCCGAGGCCTCCGGCGCCGTCAGGTATTCGACCGCCGACGTGAGCCCGGACGCGGTGGTGTCCCTGCCGGCGATGAGGAAGTTGACCAGCGCGTCTCGGACCCCTTTTCGGTCGATTCCCCCGCCTGCGTCCACGCGCGCCTGCACGACCAGCCCCGTAAGGGTTTCAGGCCGCCCGTTGGCTTCTTCATGCGCGGCCATCTGCTCCCTGACGACTTCGTCGACGTACGCGTTAATCGTTGCGGTTGTCTCTGTCACGGTGCGCTCGGCCCGCGAGGATTGGAAGCGCCGGTGCAGCTTCCACCAGGGCACCGTGAAGCGGGATACCAGCGCTTGCTGGCACCGGTCGAAGGCGGCCTGGAACGCGCGGTCAGCCGCGTCACCCGAAAGCGAGCCGGCGCGCCTGCCGAAGGCGACGTCGTTGACCGCGTCGAACGCGAACCAGTACCACTGCGCCTGCATGTCGAACGGCCGGCCGCCGAAGCCGTTCACGACGCGGACGAGGCGCTGGGCGTGGACGCCGAACACGTGGCCCATCCGCTCCCGCAGCTGCCTGCGGTGTGGATGGTTTTCGCACTGGCAAACTGGTTGTGAACTCGAAAGGGGACGCTTGCAGCGTGTTTGGCCAGCAAACAAACAGCGCGCCTCTTCTTCTTGTTGTACCCGACGGTTGCGGAAACTAACTGAGTCGCAGCTCTTGACAGATAGCAGAAAGCTCTGGACTATAGTGCCTTCGGATTCGTAGGTCTTTAGACGTGCCGTCCCTTCGTATGAGTAGAAAAGCCAATGTGCAGCGCAAACAAGGATCAATCAATTTGATACAGCACACACAAGTGTCAAGGTGCTGCAGCACGTATGAGTGTCAATGTACAACAGCACATACGAGTATCAATTTGATACAGCACATACGTGTGTGAATGTGCGACAGCACATCAATTTGATACAGCACATGCAAGGTGCTACATACAAGTGACAATGTACGACAACACATACATGTATCAATTCGATACAGCACATACAAGTGTCAATGTGCGACAGCACATCAATTTGATACAGCACATGCAAGGTGCTACATACAAGTGACAATGTACGACAACACATACATGTATCAATTCGATACAGCACATACAAGTGTCAATGTGCGACAGCACGTACAACGGTAGTTATTTGTGCAGTCTGTCGAAGCCGACGACTATTGGTGGTCTCGTCGTGTTCCCTTTGCCGGTAAAGGTTTATTGCATACCTACGGCTAAACATGTGCGCAGCGACAACACGTTGTTCCTTCCACCGCTCACCGTTGGCGTTGAAGATGCCCCTTCCGATCAAAGGCTCGAAGGCCTCTTGGAACTCCGGCGCCTTCTCGAAGCAGTGGAACGCATCGCGGAGGAGGTATTTCACGTCCTCCGGGCTCACAATGTTGACCACGGTTTTCCCGCCAAAAAACGACATGCCGTAGGGGCGCCACCCGGCCCCGCGGTGGCACCGCAGATTCTCTTCGGGGATCGTCGTCGCGCCGGTTGCGATCTTTAACGCGTAGAAGCTGGTCGAGCCCCAACCGAACACGTGCTCCGCATGCCAAGGCACGCCCGCCACCGTGTGCTTCCGAGCCGCCAGCTTCGCGAGCGCGACGGCCACGAAAACCGCAACCAGGGCGAGCAGCGCGATTGCCATTTTGTCCCCCCCCTCGTGTGTGCCACCAGCCGGGGGGCGGGGTGGGAAAAATCTTGGCGTAGCGTTGTTTAGACAGAACATTGCCCTCTCATGCATGTTTGATGCTAGTATCAAGTCTTTTGTACGAGGAGATCAGTGCAGTCAGGCTCGACCGCTCGACCGGTCAAGTCACTTTCCGAAAAAACTTTTTTTTTTTTGGACAGGAATTTGCCACAACTTTTTTTTGCTCTGGCGAATACAGGTCGAAATCCATCCTATGCCAGAAAAAAAAATTCCCACGCTACGCGTGGGAAAACAACATGTGATGGTTTAGAGTAAAAGTTCCCTTGAAACTCTGGGTTTTAGCTGAAACGGGCAGTCTCACAAAGTTAGTACACTGTCGCCTAAACGAGCGTCTGACCACTTTTCCCGCCGTTTCGGAGCATTTTATGAGCACCTGAGTGGTAGGTTTCGAGTTTTGGATTTCTGGTGACGCCCCGCTTGGGTTTTCTGATGTTTTCCTTAAGGAATTGCCTTGTGGGAGGTGATTCTGTCTTGTTTTTGCGTTCTGCAGCCATTATTTCAGCCTAAACGAGCATCCGACCAGTTATTTTGAATTTCCCGAGCATTTTAGGACCACCCAAGTGGTAGGATCCTGGTTTTGAGCTGCTGGGGGCCCCCCTTTTTTTCGAAAAACAGGGGTCTTTCAGGGTCCTTTCAGGGTCCTTTCAGGGTCCCGGCGGTTTGGCGACACATTTTGCAGGCATTTTATGAACCCACACCAGTGTGGATCAAACTTTCCTGGGGTTTCCGATTGTTTTTGGGTTCCCTTTGCGGTTGTGTCCTAGTCGGGCTGTTTTTTGTGGCTGCGGGTTGGGTTTTTATGATTTTTCTTAAGGAATTGCCTAGGAATTGGCTTGTGGGGGTGATTTGGCCTTGTTTTCGCATTCTGCAGCCATTATTTCAGCCTAAACGAGCGTCTGACCACTTTTTCCGCCGTTTTGGAGCATTTTATGAGCACCTGAGTGGTAGGTTTCGAGTTTTGGATTTCTGGTGACGCCCCGCTTGGGTTTTCTAGTCGGGCTGTTTCTTGTGGCTGCGGGTTGGGTTTTTATGATTTTCCTTAAGGAATGACTTTTCCAGTAGCTTCGCTTGTGAATCATTAGTGCCATGAACAGGCCGACAACCCAGGTTCACTGCCACAATACAAAAGATGGGCCCAGAGCGACGAGTTTCGGGGTTGCAGTGGAGTCTTCAGATGCCTGAGGCAATGGAACACTGTTTTGGTTTTGTAGGTGGGCCTCATTATGACTGCTGTGACCTTGGCATGTGCCTTCGTGGGTGTGCTGCTGCTTCACCACCTTGTTTTAGACCCTAGTAGTCTCTGTATTCTGGCTGCAGCCGAACATACTACAATCTGGGAGCTGGTGAGCGGAGTTGGGAACCCAAAAGCTTGCCCTTGCCCCCGTGACCTTGGCTTTTGTCAAAGCTTTCCGTTTTCCCACCATTTTCTACTACTGTGAGGCACTACCCATGGCAGATTTTTCTAATTTTTTTTTTTTGCCCGGTCGAATCGACCGGTTGGTGTGTCTGACAACAGCCGTTCGACGACAAAACCTCCATCGCCGGGGACGAGAGCCGTGGATCCACAGGTACCACATGTGGATTTTGGTTTATTTCTTCCCCCACATGTGCTTGCCACAGGTTGGTCCACATGCAGGGGAGTCTAGGCCCACAAGTCGCCAAGGGCAGCCAGGTGTCGCCAAGTCCAGTAGTGAGGCTTTTTTTTTTCCCGCCGCACATAGGGGGGATAGGTTTTTTCCCCTCGAACCTTAAAGGAGGGGTTCGAATAATACACGTCTGGTTGTCTAAAAACACCACCACTATTTGATCCTGCTACTGTTCGGCTACCCATCACTTTTTTTATTATTCGACAAATCGAATAATAACACAGTGTTTTATTGGGAAAAATAAATTCCCTCTGGTGGAAATGGCTTGAGGAGCGTGACGATAAATTTCGTTTATTTTTTGACAGGATTCCGTTGTGTTTACACAGGCCGGACGAATAAACGAATTTATTTTTTCCGATCTCGGAATTTATTTTGCGCCGCCAGCTATTTTCAGTCGAAACAAATAAATGAAAGTTATTGTCCCTTGGGAAATATGTCCACATTCGACCGCCTTGACCGGTCGAATGTCAATCCGAGAGCAATAATTTTTTTTTTTTGTCAATTCGACCGGGCGGTGACTGCACTGGAGGAGATGCTAAATAGAAAAGAGACGCAAAAGTGGAAAAAGAAGCGTAAGTCTCCGTTAATAGGGTACGAAGCCCGGAGGGATTGTCCCTCTGTACTCTCATGTCTTTCACCCGGCAAGCTTTCGCTGTGTCCGTACCTTTCCAGATGCTCGCCCTGACTCAAGGCGCTAATTATTCGGGAGCACGCCAAAAGAGACCTATCAATACAACTCCTGAGCAGGAGCAGATATCAGCTTCCTTCAACACATTGAAGCTTCTCTTGAGATGCTTGTGCCACTGCGTTCTTCTTCTGGCACTGCCAGTTTAGTCTCTGCGCTCCGAGCTACCCCTGGAAAGGGCTGACTTGCTCGCTGGCTCTTTTGCGCGCTTGTTTCCTGTGACTTGGGCTTTTCCTGATTGCCCGCTCGCTCCTGGTAAGTCTCCCCCGGCAAGGGGGGATCCTTGTTGGCACCATGGCCGTTCCGTCAAACGGAGTATGGCACTAGGAGGCGCCGTCCGGCGGCTATTTCGACGGAATGCTAGAAGGGGAGGAACACTGCAACTAGGTCAAGCTCGGACCTTCTACGTTGTTTTTTTCTTTTTTCGTGGAGTGAAAGCAGGGGTGTAGATTTGGTCTCGACGCGGAGACTGAAGCTGTGTCAAAAGGCTAGTACAGCTGCGAGTCGGGGTAAGACGTCAACGTTATCTCTTGGAAACTGCGTGTCCTACGCAATACAGGGCTTCTCTTCACAGGCCTTCTGCGTCTTAACACCCCGAACTGCGGTCACAAGCTGCTAATCGAGACTACACCACTGAGTGAGAGTTCGTATGAAACACCAGGACTGTAATAAGCGGCTGCTTGGTGGGATACTCGAGTGGCCGCATGAAAATTGCAAAGTACTACTGGGAAGGGTGTGGGCCTCCACCATCAGGTGGGCCGGCTAGATCCGGGGTGGCTCCCTGGGAGGGACAGGGGCGGGGGTTCACGCCTTAGCAGTCCCAGCACCTCTCCCCACCCACCTTTTTAGAGTTGCCGGTATATATTTTTGTGTTCTCGTCGTCATCGCTACCGCGCTGACCTTACGAGAACACATAAAACGAGCCAAAGGGTGCGGCACGTGACCACGGAAGCGGAAAGCGGCGTCGGGAACTAGTGCGCACAAACCAGAGAACCATACTAACCAGGGTCTTCTTCAAAATGCATGCTAATCCCGCAGGGGATAGAGAGCCCTCTTTAGGGTTCCTAGCGTAGCCCAACGCAGGACCGACCTCTCTTTTCGTGAGAAAATGCGAAGAATAAACCCGGAAGAGGGAGCTGTGTCAAAACGCGTTTCCAAAAAGTCAGCGTTTCCTTCAAAGAACCCATTCGGCGAAACCTGAGGCAACGAGGTCCCGCGAGGGTCCGCCAGCTGCTCGCCAGACGCCGGGTGCCTTGTGTCACTCCTTCTTCTGTGATCAGGATCCTGTCCGAGCTGCTGGTGTCAATGCTGCGAGGCGTCACTGTGGCGGGTTCTCGACCAAGTGGACCACGACCCGGAAGCCCTTCACTATTTGCCACGTGACGGACATCACCGGCTTGGGCGGCATCGACTCGGGGCACCGGGTGAAGCTCAGGTGAGCGAACAGCGTCAGCAGCGCGATCTTCGCTTCGAGGATGGCCATGTTCTTCCCAAGGCACAGCCTCGGGCCCGCATTGAAGGTCGGGTACGTGTAGTCGTCGTACTGCGTCGTGATGGCACCGGCCGGGGTGATCCAGCGCGCCGGGTCGAAACCATCGGCGTTCTCCCCCCAAATGGCGGGCATGCGGTTGGTCGAGATGGGGCACCACCCGATGAAGACGCCCTTCGGCAGCGTGAAGCCCGACGGGAACTCCGAGGTTTCCACGCAGATCTTCTCGTTCGAGGGTACCGGCGGGTGGAGCCGGAGGGCCTCGAGAAACACTGCTTCCGACACGGGTGTCTTGTCGGCGAGGTCGTCGTACGTCAAAGGGTCCGAAAGAGATGACCCAAAGACAGACATCGCCTCTGCCCTGAGCTTGCCTTGCCAGTGCTGGTACCGCGGGTCGGTTAAATACTCGACGCACGACGTCAGCCCCGAAGCAGTCGTGTCCCTGCCGGCGATCACGAAGTTGAGGATCATGTTCCGGATGAACTCCCGGGGGTATGCCTTGCCCTCCTCCTGCGCATGCTGCAAGAACAACCCCGTCAGGGTCTGGTCGTCTTCCGCCGTATCCCTCGCCCGCCCTTGGGCGTCTACGTACCCGTCCACCACGCGGTACACATACTCGTCGATCACCTTCAAACTCTCCGTAATGACCCGCTCGGCTGCGGACGACTGGAAAGCCCTGCAAACCTTCCAGAACGGAACGACGAACCGAGAGACCATCGCCCGCTGGCAAGCGTCAAAAGCTTCTTGGAAAGCCATGTCCTCCGGGTTGCCCAGCAACGAGTTGACGTGGCGGTTGAATGCGACGCTGTTGATGGCGTCGAACGTGAAGTGGTAAAAAAAGGGCTGCACCTCGACGGATCTTCCATCGCTTTCCTTCAGGACCCGGACCAGCTGTTGTGCGTGCGTGCCGAACACGTGGCTCATCCGGTCGCGAAGCTGCCTGTTTGTATGGGTGTGTTGTAAATTGGGTAAAGTCTGAAGCGAAGTAGAGCCTACTTATCACTTTCACCAGGTTTTGAGTTTCCGGCACCCTGATTTTGGATCGTCAAGCTTACATTATACATAGAGGTAACGTTCTCTTGAGATTCCGGTATTTTTCAAAGTCCTCGGGTGACCTTCGTCGAATACCGTAAATGGGTTTATTCGTGAACCCGCATTGTGACATGGCTCCCTCTTCCGGGTTTTATTCTCCGCATTTTCTCACGAAAAGGCGGTCCTGCGTTAGGCTACGTTAGGAACACTAAAGAGGGTTCTCTAACCCCTGCAGGATTAGCATGCATTTGAACAAGACCCTAAAGTTTGGTGTGATTATTTTGTTTGTGCGCACTAGCCCAACTCGCCTGCTGTAGTAAGTTTCATGTGGTACGCTCGCTGCCAACTACTTAGCAACACTGCGTTGTTAACACAAGGAAAAAGAAACGACACCTTCTGTTGAAGAGATGCGAGGCGACGATGCGCTGCTCCTTCCACCGGAGGCCGTTCGAGTTGAATATGCCGTCGCCGAGGAGCTGGGCGAAGATGTCCTGGAACTGCTGCGCCTTCTCGAACCTCGGGAAGGCGTCCTTCAGCACGTGCTTCACGTCACTCGGCGCGAGGACGTGCACCAGCACCCGATCGGCGAACATCGACTTCCCGTACGGGCGCCAACCGTTGGCTCGGTGGCAGCGGAGATGCTCCTCGTAGGTGGTCGTCGCCTTGTCGCGCATGACCCGCCTCAGGAAGTACGGCGTCGAGCCCCAGAAGAACTGGTGTTCCGGGTGCCACAGCACGCCCGGAACCGCATTGCCCCGGGCCGCAACCTTCCACAGGAGCAGCAGCACCGCGCCGGCGACCAGCGACAGAAAGACAAGCATCTGCTATCCCTGCAGGTTCCTTTGTTCCAAAAAAAGGAATGGAAGGAAGGAACGGCAGGGATGGGGGTCAACCTGGTGCAAAAGAAATGCGTAGCTTTTTGTGCTATTCACTTCCTTGTTCGTTGTCGACAACTTGTTGAGGTGTCATTCAAGAAAGCGTCCCAACGGGATGTGTATCTCCCTTCAAGGAAATGGACCCAGTGTCTGTGCCCAGTGGATTCCCCGTTGTGCCGGCTGATCTGCAGGCGGGGGGGAAATGTTTCTTGGGTTTGAAGAGCGCGTGGTGCTTGCACCACTGAGGCCAGGTTATTTAAGCGGGGGGAAAATCTTAGTTTCGTGTTCAGGCGCTACTTGCCTCTCATGTGTTTGATGCTAGCATCAAGTCTTCTTCGCGGAATGCAGAGTCTTATTTTCTGTTCTTTTCTTTCTTTCGTTGTCGACAACTTCTTTTTTCTCCTTCGGGGGGGGTGTTCCGAAGGTATCGGACTCTCGGGGCTGAAGGCATTGCAACTCGGGATCGCATTGCGTGGACGGCGAGTTTGCGGCATGCAGATAACACGCAGTGATGCCTGCCTCTCGTCTACGTGGCTCCGGAAGGGTCGCTTTCGGAGCGTTTTCACCGTGTGGTGCGGTGTCAATATCCTCGCTTCCTCATTCCCGCCGAGCGGCGCACCGAGGAAGTGGTATCGTAAACCCCCAGTCAGGTCGGCGGAAGGGCGCGACCCGCTTCTCTGCTTCCTGAGATCACGGGAGCTTACACGTGTCTAGTTCGGTTTGTTCGAGGCACTAAAGCCTACAGTCGCGAAACGCGCTGTAGCAATAATGACCTCTTTGCGGATCAGTTCCCGAGGAGCGAAGTTGCGTTGCAGAGGAAGCGGCTCTGCTTCGCTGGGCACTGCCTGAGGGCGGACCAGCCCGCGTCGAGCGTGCTTCTTGCAACGACGCGTCGAAAGAAGAAATGTGAAAACGGGGTTTTGCCTAGAGGCTTTTCGTGTTATTCTGCAGATGCCTTGAGCTATCTTTGTGTCTATGCTTTCAGTCGTCTTCTTCTAAGTGCGCAAATGGTGTCAGCCGAAGCTGGTAAAGCTTCAACAAACAACACAACGGAGTAAATGGTGGCAGAACCACTGTACGCTTGCCCGTTAGAGACCGTCTAGCCTCTCGTCTTGCCGCTTCGTTCCGCCCTACAGAACCGAACAGATGCCAAGTTTCCTCCTTTCATGTCGCAACTGGCGGCAAACTCGAGCATTTCTTACCACAGCAGCTGCTTGCGCCAGAGAAGGGAAAGAGGAAAGCGTAGCTAGTTAATGTTTGGGCAGTACACCGGCGTCTCATGCACGCTAGATACTAGCATCAAGACTGCTCCGAAGAAAAAGGAGATAGACAAAAAAAAGAGAAGCGAGGCGCAAGACTCCGCAACAAAGACGCGAAACTTGCAAGGGACTGGCGGCCCTTGTTCCTCTCCGGTTTTCTTGCTCCGCGGTTTTGTCCGCACCTTGTTCTCCGCCCGAGGTGCCGTCCGGGAACTCAGACCAAACTAAAAATGGTGCTCAACCTCACTCTAGTGATGCAAGCACCACGCGTCCTTGGTAGATAATTTCCCCCTCTTCCCGACCCGAGACGAACTCTCCGTCAGGCGGCTGTTCATAGCTCAACACAGCCAGGATCACCCATACGACGACGGGAAAAGGGGCGTGGCAAGGTTCGCTACAGATCAGGAGCGCGTGGTGCTCGCACGGGGGACGTCGCTCAGCAGGACTCGCCCTTCATCAACTGGTGTCACTAGACAGAAGCTCCCGCAACCTTTCGGCAGAGAGGAACCCTGTCACCACAAACTGTCCCCAATCAATTCTGCCCGTTTGAATGCCACGAGTACTAGCACCTGCCACGACAAGTACGGTACCTGCCACAACGGTGCCGGGGTTTGGCTGTCGGTCGAACCAGCGGCGCTGCTGAAGCAGCAAAGGTCGTATTGATGTGTGAGCTTCTTTTGTGTCGTTTCTGATAGGTGGCACTTCGTCCGGAGCTCAGACCAACACTATGTTCAGACGGGGTAGTGTAGCACTTGTCTCGTGCTCTACCGCCCACTTGCTTATGAGATAGAGACGCGTCCAAAGCCCAATCATTGATCCGTCGCTGGGGTAATGTTTGAGACGTTTGGACCTGGTGGGATCCAAGCTTTCATTGCAAGACGGCTTTGCCGGCTGCCTCAGTTCTGCTCAGGATATGTTGAGGAGGAGCCATCGGTTTGTTCTTTGCAACAGGCCGTGGCAACGAACACGCTGCACGCCAGCATGCGCGCCGGAAATCGGCGGCTTTCGTCGATTTTTGACTGGAGTTGGATTATACTCGTCGGCGAACCATCGCACCGTTCGAATCGCAGGTTAAGCACGGCCAATGATATTTGCAAGACACAATCCCGAGACGCCACAACGGTGCGCGGCTCTACGCCCAACATTAGATCCCCCCCTGGCGTAGAGCACGGGTTCTCCTTCTGCGCAGGACCTGAGGGTGGGTAGACCCGATCTGTAGACCCCCGACTACTCCCGGTTGAAGTCTTCTCAAAAGAAAAGACAAACGAAAACAAACGCTAAAAGCGACTTCTTTTCGCCTCAGGAGTCAAAAGATGCCCGTGGCTTCTACTGAGACTGCGTTGCGTGGCTCGCACAAACGCCGGACTGAGCAAAAGGTTCGGGTCGCACACACTTCCGCAAGGGTGGTCCTACCAGGTACTTAGTAGCAACAGTGTATCGTAGACAAAAGAGATTGGCGCCAACCGGGACCTTGTCGGGAGTCTACAGGTACCACGCTGTGAATACGAAAACGAAAACCAAGTGCTGCAACGAATCGCAAGCACACTGATGATGGCCGAACACACTGAGATCCACAGTGAACCCTGGGGAAAGAGACTGTCACTTAGCTCCGCTTTCATGTTCATCCGCCCGTTGCGCGGGTTCTTCCTTCTCAGATTCTTTCTTTTCGGCTTCTTTCTTGGCGGCCGCTTTGGCTTGGGCTTCCTTCCTCTCCTGCGCTTTCTTCGCCAGATCCTCGGCTTCAGTTTTCTTCGCTTGCACGTAGTCTTCGCGTTCCCTGCACTGGCATGTTTTCGGCAACCCCACGGCGGGATCCGGGAAAATACCTCCGGCATCACGGTTCTTGCATATGAGCTCTTTCTTCGTTAAGTTGAGGTCCATGACTGCCCATTGCCCGTGAACCTGTGAATGGGTGCGGTGTGGTTTGGGAGGATGACGAACAACAAGCTCCTGTGCTACTGCACTTGCGTTGCAAGCTCTCCACAGGGGCGGGATCAATTAAATCACCCGCGCCACGAAACATGTGTCGGCCTTCTAAAAAAAGGTGTGGGACAGCCAAAGGTTAAGACCCGACACATTACCTAGCAGTGGGTGATATGTTGACAAATGAGCTGTCTCCTTTTGCTTGTAAATTGAGAAACTGTGGTGTGCAGGCTTCGAATTCGAGACTGATAGGGTCGAGAAGCACGGGCGAAACGTGGGTCGCAATCCCCTTGTCTAATTGTTCTCGTGGGACGAGAGAAGCTTGTGACTTTCTTCTTTTTTCGCTTTCGTTTGTTTCAATCTCTTTCTCTTTTTCGACTTCTGATTTCGATCGGAATTCCTGCGACATAGAATCTAGCAGGAGGGGCAAGATATAAAGATGCGTCTTTTCTTTTTCTTCGAAGAGACAGTCTATCTTGTCCTTTTTCGTCGTCGGAGAAAAAAATAGTATGGCGCTTCCATTTGTTTGTGCGCACTACCGGCTTTTCACCTGATTTGGTGAGTTGCTTTTAGTACGCTGCCAACTACTAATGTTTAGTACCAACAATGCATTGTTAACACAAAAAAAGACGGGGGATGCTGGTTGGAGGAAGGGGCAACAGGTAAGGATTTGCGGCAACATTGGAACTGCCTGTGGCAGCAGGACAGCTCTAACACTACCGTAGTTCCGGACACGGAGGCGTACAACGACGATAGAACTTTGTTTTCGGAACCCAGAGCCCCAAGCAAGCTTATTCCGCAAGTATTCCGCAGGTGCTTTTGATGCTGACTTCCCGGTGCAGTCGCTGCCTAACCAAAAGGGGTAGGGCCAGCAGTGCAAAAGGTACACAAACTGCGGTAGCACATGTGCCATGCATGCCCAGCCACATGGGCGAAGGAAGCGGTAGAAGCGCACGAGCCGACCGTCCGCCAGAACCAAGAGCCAGGCTGCAGGCAACCGGAAGGACACAACGGCGCAAACCTGGATCGACAAGGTCCGCCGTGTTTCAGAAAATCGGGTCGTGACCTAACCTGACTGCCTGGCACGACAACCGTCGCTCGGAGCTAAAACTGGGCCAAGTTGAAGTTCAACAAAGCTGCGATTCGCTTGAGCGACGGTCACCAGGGCGAACATGAACACGAGAAATGGTGCGAACTGCAGGCAGAACAACCAAGCATAACCTGAAGAATCACGGTCAGCTGGCACTGCAGAGTGGCGACCTGACAAACAAGATCGCCCGGGTAAGGGAGCGGACGGCTACCGGCAAGACGACATGACGCTTCACGGCGAGTGGAAACGTCACATCCACTTGGCGATGGTACTGTTGAGCCAGTTATTGAACTGGTGCAACAGCTTCTTCGGATTCGTGCCGGTTGACTTCGCCTTCGGGCTGTTGCGTTTGTACTTTTCCTTGTACGCGCGCTCATCGGCCTCCTTCTTCTTCTTCCGCTGCTCCAGCCACAGCTTTTCTTCCTTTTTCATCTCCGCGTACGGCGCATCCTTCATGCACTGGCAATACTTTAGTCGACCCGGGGCTGTGTCCTGGAACTTGCCCCCTGAATCCTTCGTATTGCACTGGACTGTTGTCTGCTTCCCGTCCAAGTCGAGGGCCGAGTACTGATTGAACACCTGCGGGTTGTGGGAGGTGTCATCAACGGGGGCCACCAGAGGAGCAAGTACCCCCCGCACGACAGCCGCCAAAAGGGTCCCCGCGCGGGCGTGTTTTTCATACGCGCAAACCTATGCCAACAGCGGTGACACGATGTGCGCTTTCATTACCATCAACACTCGAGCAAAGGCACGCCCTCGGAGCAAGGTCCGCAACGACCTCACGCAAGCAGCAACACACTGAGGACCACCTGGGCAGGACTGCCAGACAGCTGGACGACAGGTGGTGCTCGCCATTTCCTCTCTTGGCGCCGCACCGTCAGTAGGCCAACGCGGATAAACCCGCCGAGAGAATTTACCGACAAAGCCAGCAGCATTCTGCTGGATGGCGAGCCTTCGCCGCATGCGCCGCTCGTGCAGGAGCAGCGCAGCGAAACCCCACCAGCACGTCCGGAGGCCTTTCGGGGTTCACGTCCCCGCCCTGCGCTTGCACCGCGACTGGGATGCCTCGGCGGACGTCGATCGACAAGCAGTAGTATCTCCTTCAGACTCCAGCCCTTCATTCAACCTCCTCTCGGCATACAGGTGTACGAACCCCATCCAGAAATTGTCACGGTGGTTATGAAGACTCGTGGCAGCGCGGACCCACACGACACCGAATATTGCCTGAGTGCAGGGTTTGGACGCACGCTAAACCCGTGTGCAGAGTACTTCCGAAGCTGGAGAATCGAACCGAACTGGACGCGTGGTGTGTCCACTTTTCCCCGTCCCAGATAGCAGCAAAACCCGGTCGGAACGTGTCTGCAGACAATGGAAGGCGGAGACGGAGGCAGGAATGCGAGAAACGCGGATTGGCGACTCGAACCCGAAAACGGAGGTTGGGTTGTGGAAGGAAGGACGGTCTGCATCCAAATTGTGAAGAATCGAACTAGGGGGCGGAGGGCAGTGCCGGTATGCCGATGGTTCTAATAGTAGTAGTGGTATATGCAGCAACAATCTGCGAGGACAATCAAGGTTGCCCCTTACTACCCTTTAACACGCTTCGTGTCGTAGTAGTTGTAGCACTAGGAACAATGGTTTGAGCTTGGTATGCGGCAGCTTCGGCTTCTTGCGGGCGTTTCCGCCCGCTTGCGGGGTAGGCAGGCGGATGGAAACGGAGAAATTGGTTGTCGGACTGCAGACAACGGGGAGCACAGGCTCTTTTCTGTTCCGTCCATGTATTAAACTCTCGAAGAAAATAAACGCAGGAAGACAGAGGGATTATTGTGCACACTCCCAGGAGGGGTACAATGAATGGAGGTGGCAGCTTGGCCTGGAGT
The DNA here is from genome assembly GCA_030068145.1 of Diplonema papillatum. NCBI lineage: Eukaryota > Euglenozoa > Diplonemea > Diplonemida > Diplonemidae > Diplonema > Diplonema papillatum. The sequence goes on from JAPJBO010000105.1 coordinate 353,445, forward strand.
CTGGAAATTTGTCTTTTGATCTTCCGACAAATATCACGCTCGAAGAATAGTAACTCTAGAATGCGGCTTTCGGAAGGTTGGTTTGCCCCACTGGAGGTTCAGTTTGCTCCACACGATTCTTCAAACCTGCCAGACTTCTCAGCAACTCCATTTTTAGAGTTATAGTTCGCTTGTGAATCCGGGATTTTAGAGTCTCCGGGTGACAGTCGTCGAATGGGTTATTTTAAAGCTACTACGTACTGGGTAGGTTTGGGGGGGCATGCATGGCTTCTTTCGCGTACACTTTACTTGCTTGCTTCGGCAAGTAAGGTTCGTAACAATGTGTGACGTCTTCGTACCCTCCGCATTTGCATACAATAAGCATGTGTATCTCGTTGTTTCTCGATACTTTCCCACCGTGTTTAAGATCGCGTCCTCCACATATTGTATAACATCTGAGAAATGAGGGCGATCTTCAACGCGGAGGGCGAGTCGGGGGGAGTTTTAGCGTTATTTGTGGATTAGAAGGTCGGTATTTTAAAGTCTCCGGTTGACCGCAGAGGCTTGAGTATGGAGGGGGGTTGCGAAAAGTAAGAGGGTGCGTCTAGTTTTGTCTACATTAAAGAAGGTCGCGGATGTCGGCTGAGCCGGGAGCTACCGGAGAAGGTGTGAATGTGCATAGGTACTACAACCTGGTTCGATTGCGGGATAATAAAACCTCGGGGATAAAAGACTGCGTGTTTTTCCCGTTCAACTAACTTCGCATGAGCTTGATTCTCGGTTGACGTGGCCTGATAAAAAAGCTTGCCTGCAGACACAGACTCCATCTTGCCTTTCTCTCTGACTTACGCGAACGTAGTGTTCTCTGTATCACCATTGACGTTCCCAGCCAATTGATGTAAACTAGAGAGCGTATTGTTCTCTGTATCACCATTGACGTTCCCAGCCAATTGATGTAAACTAGAGAGAACTCCAGTCATGGTCGTGAAACGCGCGTTACGCTCTCGCTATTTCGTTCTTTTCGGGAGGTCTGCGGGCGTGAGCGTGGCGTGATTCATGCGCGTACCAAGAATGCCCGTTTCTGTACGCGCGCGTGAAGAGCGTCGCAAGAAACCCGTATATTGTCCCCCTACAGGCTTCCGTTTTCTCGCACGGCCGTTCGTCTGTGCTCGTAGACGGCGCTGCGCATGTCGTCGGACCAACCTCGTGCAGCGTCTTTCCGACCGTGGTGGCTGGCGCAAAAATATTTACACAACTCCCGTACACAACAGGCCAATGTGCGTTGCCAAACGCAGGTTCTGCCCTCAGCTCCAGTACGACTACAGGAACTGGCAGCCTCGCTGCCGCTGTCGGGATACGATGACTCTGTTGGAACAGGAAATGCCTCGGTTGTTTTCCGCTTACGCGACGGCATTTTCGTGCTTGTGTATTCGCGTTTCCTGAGGGAGGTGCCGGGTTTGCAACTCGCCGACCCCGCAACGGACACGATGCGCGCAGACAACCTACACTACTGCCTGTGGAAGGGTGCCGGTACGACGTGCTCAGCGCGCCAAACCGGACACGTTTTTGGATCGCGCGCGAAGAAAACGGAGCGTTTTTGGCCACGCGCGTCACGCGCGTATCTTGAGGTGAGCGGGAGGGTGAGCGGCGGAACGCGGGTTTCACTACCATGCCCATATTATGACAGGAGGAAAATGGTCTGTCTTTTTAGCGTTTATACTAAAAAGAGCCGCAAGTGTCACGAAACCCAAGCACTACTCTACGAGAAAATACATAAAAACGCGGACAACAGACCGGTACGGGTTACAAGGCAACCCCTGCTCAACTTAGTGCTCGCCTGCCTTGATGGCGCTTGCACCTTAAAGAACTCAATGCTCAACTTGTAGAACGTGGGGGGCCCAAGACTACACTCCACGAAGGAATGTACTCGGTGTCGGCCACAAACAGTCCCGGACATGGCTAGCCATAACCCATAACGAAAGCGTGCACTAAATATACAACCCGTAACCATATAGCCCTTTCTTGCTCTAAGAGAACCCGTTCATGAACGGTCACACGGAGACCCTAAAACCCCGGAATTTCAAGCGAACTTTAACTCTAAAAAACGAGTGGGTTGATAAAAGAAAAGCAGAGAAGGACTGGTAAGAAATGCGTAGTTTTGTTGAAAGAAGGCATACCGAGTCTCCGAAGCGAACCTCCGTCGCACATTCGCATTTGTCGTTCTCTTTGCCGCAGGCTATCCATTTGCTCTTGTCCTCGATGCTGGAGCTCCACATGATCCTTGCGCCGCCATCTTGCATAGCGCAGCAGTCGAGACCTTGTGAATCGGCAACGCCGGGCGCCTCGTAGCAGACCCGCGTGTTTTCGATTTCGCCCCCTGCTTCATCGTACAGCTCACGCACGAACATGCGTCCCATGGACGAAAACTTCGCGTAGGAATCGAGGTTCTCGGCGTTGTCGTTTCCGCTGAGAAACGCAACGGAGGTCGGCGGGTAGTACTTCGCCACGTCGTCTAACCACGCCGAGGTACGGGTGGGTGTAGCATAAACGACCTGTTGCCAGTGGTAGTCGCTAGGGTCCAAAAACTCAAATTTATTCCAGAGCGAAGCATAGCTTTCGAGTCTGTCACTTTTTTCGGTGGGCAAAAACTGCCTACTCTTGACACTGATGTGAAGCCAACCCCATCTGTGTCAGCCTTGCGGTGCCAACCGTCGCTGGGAGTGTGTGAAGGAATGAAGCTCAAAAGGACAGACCACGTCAAACTCCTTCGCGGCAATTCGAGCAGGCATCGCTTCAGGATCGAAGGGTACGTCATCCGTCCAGTAGTTGTGCGACCGATGGTTGCCCCAGCCTTGGACACCTTGGTAGTATCTGTGTGGGGTGTCGAAAGAAGCTTGAGAGATGCCAAAACATCAGGGGTTCCGCGTCCAAGGCCAGACCGGCCTCTCGGGATGACAATCACCAGCACGCACTCCACGGCATCGCTGTTGTCCCTTTCTCATGGCATCATGCTGTGTATACCCTTGTTACAAGTGACAGGCGACTCGCCCCAGACTTGCCGTAGTCAGGAGACCATTCCGACAGCAATACGGGGTAGTACGAGAGGAACTCCCGTTTCTAGTCCGTTGTTCGGGCAGTGTCGTGACGCTACCACTGGATGGAGAATGGCTGAACGCCTTGAAGCAAGAAACCAGTCTAGAGGAACGCGTGAGTTGCTCAGCAGTACAGATGTCCGAGTCAGGGCGAGTGACAGCGTAATACGCAGTGATAGACAGCACCAAACGTTCTAAGCAGCTCCAGGGAATAGGGATGGACCTGATAAACCGTGGTGGAACGTGATGGTTTCGATCAGGATGCAAAGAACTTGTGGCGACAGTCTGCATCGCCGGCCTCACGGTCATGTTGATGGACCCGGCCGAACAGACAGCGGCAGGCAGTGCCATGGAGCTCCAGGGGACAGGGCTTCCCTGCACAGACTTGGAGGGCGCCCCTCAAACAAAGGGAGAAGACAAAACGACATACTCGCTCCGTTTGAGAGTCGCTGCGGAGGTCATGAGTGGGACCTTCCTTCCGAAGCGGCAGTTGCCGTGCCCGTAGAGCTTGCCCCAGTTCGAGTTCTTCCCGCCGAGACTAAGATGCGCAGGCGGCACCACGTCCGTCACCTTTTCGAGAACCCCCTTCAACTCCAGCTCCTTGAAGCCGGACCACAGTGAGTCCGCCATAAAGTCATGGTAGCAATGATTGATGAACAGCACCCTCTTTGGAAGGGTTGGACCCCCAGAAACTTCCAGAGCACGCAGGATGTACTGCGCCATTGCTTCCGACGTAAGATGCCGTCTTGCGTGCGCCTGGATCTTGGTCGCCAGCTCGTAATACCTGCAAAGAACGTTGAAGTGAGGCCACCGGCGTGTTTTTGGTGCCACAGGGGAGGGGGAAAAATCTTAGTTTAATGTTTAGGCAGGACACTGCCTCTCATGCATGTTTGATGCTAGTATCAAGTCTTCTTCGAAGAAAGTGTGAAATAGAAAAGGGAAAAGGAAAAGGAAACGGGTAAAGGGGTCGCAGGGAGTGTAGGTAGGGTATGAAACCTTGAGGGACTAGTCCTCTTTAAAATTTTTCACCACGGTGTTGTGTGCACCTAGTTCTTCGTCTCGGGTTTCGCTCGTGAACGCAGACCAAATCAGAGTTAGAGCTCATCAGTGGGGACTTTCGGTCCTGTTCCGGTGCTATCAGGGGGAAAATGTTTATTGGGGGTTCTACCGGGGGAAGAGTTGGTGCCCGAAAAGAAGACCAATGTCTAGGCAGGACACTGCTTCACTCATGTTAGAAGGCTAGACAGGGGGAGGATCTTAGTTGGTGTTATGCAGAACACTGCTCTACTTATTTCAAAACTGGACAGGGGAAGGATCTTAGTCCGATGTTAGGCAGAACACTGCTTTACTCATTTTAAAGAAGGCTGGACAGGGGGAGGATCTTAGTTCGATGGCTAGGCAGAACACTGCTTTACTCATTCCAAAGAAGGCTGGCAGGGGGAGGATCGTAGTTCGATGGTTAGGTAGAACACTGCTATACTCATTTCAAAGAAGGCTGGACAGGGGAAGGATCTTAGTCCGATGTCAGGCAGAACACTGCTTTACTCATTTCAAAGAAGGCTGGCAGGGGGAGGATCTTAGTCGATGGTTAGGTAGAACACTGCTTTACTCATTCCAAAGAAGGCTGGCAGGGGAGGATCTTAATTCGATGTTTAGGCAGAACACTGCTTTACTCATCCGGAGAAGGCTTGGGCGGTCGTTTTAAATGGTGCTGGTTTTGAGGAATCAGGGAAGGCAAGAAACTGATGTGGGTGGGGGGGGGCCATACCTGGTTGTGTTGAAGACGTCGTGGTCAATGGAGAAGGATTCTTTGTACCAGAAAGCTCCCTTTTCGTCGTTGAACTTTACGCCCGGTAGGTTCATGGCTTCCCACACGAGATCCCGCGGAAAGAACGCCCTGAGTGGATGCGGTTTCGGTTACAAGGCGCAAGTAAGAAGCTTTGTGGGCATGTTGTGCGATCAGCTTTAGTTTGCCGGTGTCCGCACCAACTTAGTTTTCGCTTGACGGCGGGCCGATCTGCTGGAAGGCTGAAAAAGGTTTCGGGGCAGGAATCGAGTCTGCACCCCCAACAGGCCGGATATAAACGGAAATTCTGCACAAAAGGTTGGGCTGCGGTGTTAGAGTTCACTGAGGGACCCGAGGGTGCATAGTCTCCAGGTGACCATTGTCGTAAAGGTTCCTTTAAGGTATCGTATGTTAGCATGCGTATCGTATCTGCTGTATTGGCAGTCCGTGTACTTGTGCGTGTGTCTTTGTTGCCTATTGCCGACTTTTTCTTTGTTGTCCTTGTACAGTCCTACCTAAGCAAACTTCAAAGACCTCATGGCAAAGGTCGGTAGCCGCAGTGCCGCTGAACACTGAAGCGAAGCCGTGCTCCTCGCTTTTGCAGCAGAGGCTCCGGTAGTAGTCGGTGTCTTCTTGGTACCGACACTCTTTGGCGACAACCAGCTGGCTTCATGCTCGTTGCAAGCTACACCGAACATCGCCAATCCGATCCGAGCTGAAAACCTGTGTAAAGTCCGAGAAAGGCTGAAGCCACCAAGGAACGACTACAACGTGCCGCCCGCGCTACACCCCCTTGCAGAAGATGGTCACCCGGAGGCTGTAAACCCCGGGAGAGTTCCAAGCAACGTTCACCCTTTCACACTCAACAGAGGGTTTCGATAACCACTGAAAAACACATACATGGTGGTTGCGGGCAGCCTCGGCAGGTCGACGAAGTAAGGTACGCACCCTGCAGCCAGGATTTCGTAGTGGCGGAGGCAGTCCCACCCCTTCTTCTTCCTGGTAACGCAGTAGAACGACCGCTTGTAGCTCTGGAAGTACTCTGTGTCCGGCTCGCCTTTGCTGTTCTGCTTGTGCGTGTACGTGGCTCCGTTCCCCGGAATCAAGTCTGCGAAGTCCTGCTCCTTCCACGGCAAAGACCCTACGTATCTGTGCCCGGGCACTGTGAACCCGACGGGCCACACGTCGATAGACATGCCGTTGTGCACGAATTTGACGGGTTTGACCCCGTTTACCTGGCGGATGACCGGAGGCACCGGTCGCAGCTTGTTGCAGTCGAGCTTCGCGACGTTGCCCGGCTTCAGGTTGTAGATCGACTCGTGCCGGGCGGGCTTCCCGTCGCAAGAGTAGTCGACGACGAACTTCTGGGGGCAGCCTTTGACGGGGGCCAATTGCTCGACTTTGTACGCGCAGGAGCTGAGGCCGTTGCAGGCCTGGCTGACCTTCGCGGTGGCGTCCACGCAGCCGTTAATGCCGTTGGGGAACGCGCGGGTGTACGCGCCGACGTTCGCCTTTTCGAGCACTTTCGTCGCGTTTCCCCCGTTGACCAGCACGGGGCAGTTGCAGTACGCCGCGGCCGCCAGCACGAAGATGGAGCCATTCACATCCGTGGGATCGGACGTCGGCGGAGGCGGAAGGTACACCTCGTTTGACTTCATCGAAGCCAGCCGCTCCGCTTCGACTTGCTTCGCTCTCGCATCGTCTGCACGGAGGCGCCACTTGTCGGCTTCTGTGCGGGCGAACACGAGCTGCTCTTTCAGTTCTTCGACGTTGCTTGCCTTCAAAGCGAGACCCGGCTCTGTATTGAACGGAACACGCAGCTCGAACGCTGCCTCGTGCGACCGAGAGATGCCCGTCGCCGTGAAAACCACCAGCAGCACGAGCGACAGCACCAGCAAGTGCCGAATGCCGAAGCCGGCCATCGCACCCAGTGCCCCGGTCTTCGGCCTCAGAGCGGGTTGCAGGGTCTGGATTGAAACTCCCCCCGCTCCCGTTCTTGACTCAGCCCTCCACCTCTCCCTGTTGTGAATGAACTTCTTATTAAATGTAGAACGAGAGAGGTCTCGTTCGGACCTTTACTCTCGGGGCGATTACTGCAAAATCGATCGAGGGGAGCGAGGTCGGGAACAAGGAAGAGGGAGGAATTGCCTGTGCTATTTTTCCAATTCCGAATCCTTACTGGGGGGGCCCAAATACAATAGGTATAATATTGTATTTGGAGGGGAAGAATAGAGAAAACCGGGTTTTCAAACAGTCTGGATGCTGATAGTCTGGGTGCAGGCACTTGCAGGTCAACATTGGAGGAAATTTGGCAAATATTTTGTGGGGTGGAAAGAGCTACCCCCCGGCGTATGGCACCTTTTCTACACTCGATGTGGCCAAAAATCTGGCCCCCAGATGGCATTTCAGACTTTGGAAAAACCACTCCGCCGAGGAATCGAACCAGCACCCTCAGCATCACATGTGGGTGTGGTGACCGCTGGACCACGGGCTAAAAAAAAGCGGGGCATTTCTTTCTGTTTGGGTGCGGGCCTTAGCAATTATTGATCCCTGACCAGAGGAAAATGCCATAGATAGCGAAATCAAGCAGTAGGGTTGAGCTTTCGGCTTCAGGAGTGCTCCACATTGAACTTCTCTCGAAAAAGAAGCTGCTCTCGCGAGGGGAAGCCCGTGGAACCCCCTGCAAAACCCCACTGGGGACAAATAATATTGTATTCCGAGACAATGCTCACCGAAACCCCCATTTCAGCGTACCTATTGTATTCCGAAATAATATTGTATTTGGGTACCTATTGTATTTGGGCCCCCCCAGTAAGTTTCCGAATCGTCCCCTTCCAACCTTGCTTCTGAAGCAAGTGGACTAAACACTCAGGGCTTGTCGCCCAATACCTCTTGTCTCTCTTTGGATCCTCACTCGACCCCCCTAGACGCACCGAACGTGCTCAAACAAGTTTGCTAGAAAAGAGTTAGAGTGCCTACGGTAGGCGTCCATCTATGGTATACCGTATACAATTACGTCTCAAAAATACCTTAGAAAAAGTGCCCATTTTCAATTGCGACAAAGGCGTTGCCGCGCGGGGTCCCTGACCTCCCTGCTGTTCCTTCTCGAAGTTTCTGACCTCGGATTGGCAACTGAATGACTCCGGCGAGGCTTCTACATCTCCCAGAGTTCGAGTTTGTGTGGGTTTCTGGCACCTTGGCCTGAGGCCTTCGATGGTCAAAGCAATTAGAAAAGCACCCCACATGACCAACCGTGACAATAACGTTTCTCTGGGTGAGGTTTACACGTTTTTGACAGTGCGCGCCGGGCCAGACGACCCTCATACATCCGTGGAGTGAGGTGTGGGGTAGGCGGTAGGCGCTTTTCACGTTTTCAAAGTCTGGGATTTGTGGTAGGCGCATGAGAGTCTGCCAGCTTGCCCGCGACAGGTTTCAGCGCGCTGTGCGCCTTACCCAGTTCGGTCCCAGAGTCTTTTCACTGAGTCGCAGGTCCTCCTTTCGATTGGACGCCAATGTCCTGTCCAGTGCGAATCGGAGCTTTGAGCATGGAAGCCCGCAGCAGTCCCAGCAGTTCCCACAAGGCAGGAGGCCTTCGAGACGAACCCTTTCGTTTCGTTGTGGATGGCGTGCCCTAGACAGAAGAGGACGACGAGGTCAAACTTAGCCAGCGCCGTGAAGTTGTGGCCCGGTCCAACACGAAGTGAGGACAATTGCGTTTAAGTTGTGGCCGGCAGCAGGCATGTGACTAAACGCAGGCGTCTTAATAAACAGGCATCCAACTAGCAGGCATCTGAGTAAGCAGGTATCGGAGTAAGTAGGCATTTGACTTTGCAGGCTTCTGGCTTTGTAGGCATCCGACTAGCAGGCATCTGACTATTGACATTGGACTATGCAGACATTTGACTAACACCGAACGCTCTGCGTCGGGGTCCGTAAGAAAGAGAGACGAGTTAGAGTGCAGAAACAATCTCTCTGTGTGTTTTCGGTCTCCTCGCTTCCTCACGTACTGCTACGGTGGCCGCAAGTCGTTCCGTCGTCGGCGTGCCAGAGCGGGCCGGCCGCTCTGGCACGGTTGGTGACGGTACCGTGGGTACAGCCCGAGAATCCTGGCGGCGGAAGAGCCCGACTCGCGGAGTATCGTCGTCTTGTTGTTGCTGCGGGCCCACCTCCTTGTCCACCGGCAGCGTCTTGGTGGAAAATCTCGTGAGAAAGATGGAGTTCTGCGACGTGCTGGCCATGAGGGAATTCTAGGAACAGTGTGGGCGGCGGGCCGGTGCAGTGCGGCGGGCCGGCGCGCAGTCAGTGCGGTCAGTGCGCTGGTTCGATACACTGGGTTGTCGTTTTTTGGACTGTTTCTCGCAGAGTCGCTGGTTCACGCTGCAGACCTTTTTCGGCGATCTTTTGCTCGAGATCAGCTCCGGTAGAGAGAACTGCAGAAAATAGACCCGGGGACCAAATGATTTGTACGTGGTTCGTCGGGCCAGGGTTCGGGACGTGAAAATGGACATCGTGGAATCGATACATCCATTTCAGATTTCCTGGTTCGAATGCCTGTGCAGGTGATGTAATCAATTCCCCAGGTCAGGGTTTGCGTTTTTTGACCACTGACCCCTAAGCAACATAATTGCACCGGTAGTTTGACCTTTTTAGCGTGAATGTACGGAGCAGATTTTGTCAATCCGCGGTGTAGTTTCCATGCCCGGCTGCCCTGAACATAAGAAAGACCCATGAACCATTTGTGTTCCCTGGGTTTCACATCTCTTCATTGAAGGAAATGAGCAGCATGGCACGGAGCACACATGGCGTAGCAGTACCGACCTCCGCACCGGTGCGCTTTTCCGGCGCGACACAATTCTGGAAGATTTTGTCGCTGGTCCACGTAGCAGACCTTTTTCGTCGATTATGCTCACGTTTAGCTCCGAGCATTGCATGTCTGCTAAGCCCAGGCCTTGAAGTAGCCGAATCCAAAAAGTGGTCTGAGAATATGTGAACCACATATTGCCCAAGCGCCTACTGCGCCTATCAGGCCTATCAACAGGATTTTGGGGTTAGGAGGCGCCGAAAATGCGGAAAAGCGCCTACAGAGCGCCTATCATGAGCCTACAAAGCGCCTACGAAACGCCGATCAACACACGCGCCGATGGTAGGCGTCCATCTGGTATACGGTGGCCGCAAGTCGTGCCGTCGAAGGCGCCTGCGGTACTCATGTGGCATCACTCCAGCGGTCCCGGGTGCGCATTGATTCCAACCTTATGGTGGACCCACGTATAGACGGTTGCTGACCCCGTGAAGCGATGCCAGCACCAGAAGTGCCTTCGCCGAAGCTGGATGTTGCGCTAAGTGCTGCCTTCGGTCTCAGAGGTGGTTGCAGGGTCCAGATTAAGACTCCCCCGCTTCCCTTGTTGATAGACGCGATAGTATCCTCGGCTCTACCGTATCGTGTGGATGCTGCTGACCACAGGAAGCAATGCTGCGCACCGGAACGCCGAGCCAGTGATACAGTACTTCCAGAGTCCAGAATAGCACTCTCCCGCCTCCCTTATACTTTTAACCCCACTTGAGTGACGCATATTATGCCCTCTCGTCGTGGTTGATATGTAAGCAGGTCTGGGCTCTGCGCACCTGGATCGATCCTGCTTCGTTGCCCTGTGGGGAATCGCGACGGCTGCAAGATGTTGCTGAGAGCTGGCAAAAGAAAGGGGGGGAGTGCGAGAATGCTCGGTCCGTCATCTCGAATAGCGGCGAAGCAGCGACGGGATTTGTGGATTTGTGGGGTTGAAGTTCGAAGGCGAGACGAGGATTCCACGAAAATAAATAGCGGCCACCGCCACCGGAAAGTAGGTGGCGGTACGGCAAATACCATCACAGTACCATCACATCCCGGACAAGCCTTGGGGTCGAGGTGCGAAAAGCGAACACTAAGATTCGTCACCGGAAACTAGGGGACGCCAATGACGTCTCTGGCTGCTCAGTGACGTGTTTCGTGGTCGTTGGCCACTTAGGGATTGAGGTCCGAAGACAGGGACGAAGACTACACGAAAAACAGAACCCGTCACGAGAGTTCTTGCACCACTTCGTTCTGAAGCCTAAGCAATATCCATCGCACGACACTCTACGGACAACAGCTATATGCCACTCACCAACCGGTGAGTCTAAATGCATCAGGTGGTGCTTGCACCTTCCTTGCGAGGCGTATACAGAGTGAACGCAAACGGGAAGCATGTGCTCACGCAGTGCGGATGGACTCATGCATGCGGTTTGGTGGGACCTTCCATCAGATCGGCCTTCTACAGCGAGTTGTGATTGGCAGTCGTACTGAAGATCTCTCGTTCTGCTAGTTCAGACTGCGAAGTGTACCGTGTAAGCGTTGGGTACGTGGTGTCTTCTCTTCCGGAAAGGAACAGGAAGAGCGTAGGAGGCGTCGACTAGCTAATTTAGCGAGGATTCTGGACTGCTTCGTGTTTGAAGAACCCGGTGAGTGCAAGTCTTCGTTTGGCAGATAAGGCGAGATGGGGTCTTGGTAGTCAGTTCTGCAGGTTGCAGCCCGCGTCAACCCCTGGTGAGCTATGTGTTACAAGACGAATCAAGCTGGTGTGGTAAGAAGGGTGCGTCGAAGAGTTTTCGCCAAGCAATACTGGCGTGCGCACTCTTTGAGTATCGTACAACAGATGGTAGAATGATGCCTTCATCTCTGGCCGGTATGAACAGGAGACCAAAGCAGCGTGGAATACCACACGCCGGGAAGCAATACGACAACGGCATGAACACGATGTTCGACGACTTCCCTTGGCGCCGCGAAAGGGTTGCCCAGCTCTGACGCCGTCCTCTCGCAAGCTTCTACTTTTGCTGGACCCGTTGCTTCTTCTGGACATCGAACATTTCTGTGAGTGGGTGGTAGCGTTGAGGATCTGTCTTCCCAAGTGAAACGAGGGCAAAAAGAGGGGAAAGATAAAGTTGGTTGAGAACACTGCCTTCTCAGTACAAAGAAAGCGGTTCAGGTCCGACAAGCCTTCGATGACTTCCGCAGCTGGAGGAAAAGTCCGCCCCAGGTGACCGCAGACACAGATATGTTCGGATGCACGAGCGGCAACTTCCTTTTGGGCTTGTGCGGTTCGACCTGTTAAACTTCCTACTGATGGCGCTTCGGACACTGCGAAAACAGGATTATTCTCGTTGCGCACAGTACTGCGAACCGAAACGCGACACAGGAACCGCAGTGGAGTGCAGTATGCCATCAGTTGAATCAGATAAAACACGCACCCCGCTCTCCACGGACGAAGATAGACCATACGTTGGATCAGCTTCTTGAACTGCATGACATTGTAATCGATGAGACCAATTTTCTTGAAAGCTTCTTCCCGTACCAGACACACCAGCGCCAAGTACTTGTTGACTTCACGAAGGAACAAAACCTGCGGAATGAAGTGATGGTTACGCAGCGGGCTCTCTTTTGGGGGGGAATTCGTACTCCGAGTCCAGAGGTTCGGGAAACTTCAAAGTTAGCGGAAGCCATAAGGTAGTTGATGAGTCTCATGCTTCTGCAATTCTAGCGTTATTTGTGGATTAGAACGTCGGTATTTTAAAGTCTCCGTAGAGAATTCTTATTGACTATCGTCTGGCCGCGGTCTTCATCCATCGTTCCTAGAGTCAAGACATCCACCGATTAGTGCAACTGGTGTCACCCTCGATCAACCAGTTGAACCGAGGGGAACAGTTGGTTTGCCTTCCGATTACTGGATTTTCAATTTCCTTCATGACCATGTTTGAAGTCGGAGTCCAGAAGCCCAAGTGTCGTCCCATTCCCGGCTCTGACATCCGATACATCGCTATCCCACCGTAACCCAACTCTCCGCACATATTCGGCGGCGGGTCGTAAAGGCGCGCCGCATCTCCGTACCCTTCTCTGATCCGGACAATACGTTCTTGCAGGCGTACTCTCTTCCGACACATTTTCACGAGCAGCACTATGGAGGCGCGTGGGTAGGAATCTCTCTGCTGTTTTTGTGCGGTTCTGCCCCAGCATTCTTCTCGTTTTTCGCACGAGCGCTGTGGCGGAGGTAGTGATGGATAAGAGATGATACTGGTGATAAAAAAAGTACGTGCGCTCGGCTAAAGATCGCGCGGGGCGAGACTGGAGGCAGCAGTTAGAGTTCGGGAAACAGTAAAGTTCGGGCGAAGCTAAGTTCGGGCGATGCTAAGTTCTGCCAGGGCTGGTTAGCCACAACTTGCCACAATGTGGCCCATTGGGCCACAACTTTAGCCACAAGGTTGTGGCTAAATTGTGGCTAAATGTGCAAAAATTTTGATCGAAAAAAAGACCACCCAAAAAACGCTAAACGCCGTTTTGTTGTGTGGATCTTCGTGGTTTTTGGATGGTTTCGGGTATTCTGGCCTCATGCCCCCCCAACAGACCTCGAGTTCGCTTTTCGTGGGTTCGCGTGGTTTCTGCCAACTTGCAGCCAAGTGCTGTCAATTTCTGGGGTGATTCAGCCAGAATTCGCTATAATTTTGCGAAATCCGCGGCTTGTGGGGTTTTTCCCAGTTGGTGCTGGACCCTTTCGACAATTTCAGGTGGATTCAAATCCTTGCCAGGCTCCTCGTTCCACACAGCTGCAGCGGGGCCGAAACCACGTGCAAGTTTGAGGTCGAACTACGGCAACTCGAAGTGCGGGAACAGTTGGGTGTGTGCAAGCTCCGTGTGTTTACGTGCCTGGTGTGGTAACGTCGTCGGACTCGAAGGGATGACAACCCTGCCGGAGGGGGCAACACCCCTGCCGCGGCGGCGGCGAGGAGACGACTCTCACCGCGCCAGCACCGACCGCGCGAGGGACGAACCCCTCAGCCGGGGTTCCTGCGCGAAGCACGGCCTTCCCACGGGCAAGGAACCACCCCTCGGTGGACACCCACCCGGGCCACCGCAAGAGAGGACAGCATCCAGCTGCCAGGGGCCAGCACGCGAGGGGATGATGCCCACTGGCCGTCGGTCACGACCACCGTTTAGCGTCCAGTTTTCAACAAAGTAGACGGAGCAGCCGCAGGCTTGCCTTTCCCGGTTGTTGAATAAGCCTTATTATTATAAGGCCGCACCACAGCCTTCGGGCGTTAGACACCCAGACACTGACACGTGACTGAGTCACGCAGTGGTTGGCCACTGGTTGTCGTCAGGTGGGTCACTGGGTTAGTGGGTGTTCGTTGTGGACCCAATCAATGGGTCAATGCGGTATACATCTCTCGCGGGGCTGAGGGAGCTTGCGCAACTCCAATGTCCACTTCGAGCATAGGTCGAGCTTCGACCCGAAGTTGTGCGTGACCGGCGTGACGTAAACGATGCACGTGCGCTGTGCCCCGCTGTAGCTGCACGTATCGCTGATGTACTAACATATTGCCCTGACTCCGACGGTCCTTAGCGACACGTCCCTCAGACTCAGAGTCAGCGAGACACCGTGTTCCTGCACTCGATGCATGCGACACATCATACTTTTCATCATAACGACACGAAAACCTGGGTGGTCACCCGTTTTCTGTGCGAGTTGGTGAGTTGCTTCACGGCGACATTCACCAGAAGCTGGCAGAGCTGGTTACTACAGTACAGGGCCACAAAGCAGGCTTGTACTGGCTGGAATCGGGTACCTGTCGTAAAAATCCCAAAAAACTCCAAAAAAAAACACAGATATGGTGGTTATACGGCAATTGCGGCCGGTTTTCAGGAGGGAAAAAAAACCGGAAAATTTCGCCACATCCGCCACACGACTTTTCATTTTCGTGTGGCAAATGTGGGCCACACGTGGCAACCGTGTGGCGACCAGCCCTGCCCACAGTCGTAATGGGGAAGCACCCACTACTCAATGGGGGAGCGTGGGGGGGGTGCAACTCAAAAAACTTCTGCTCAGAAACCCGAGAACGAGGCCCAAACGATGGTTTCAACACTTTTTTTTCGTTTTTCTGAGCTTTTTGAGGTGTTAAAACCGAAATAATTTTTCCAGCACCGGAGAGCACCGCCACAGACCCAACTTGCCCACTTCTGACCGATCTGAGGTTCATGGGTGGGCGGACAGTCATGATGGACGGCCGGGACAAGAATAGATCCGGAAGATCTAGAGCTTCTGGTCGTCGACAGGATGATTGTTGAGGTCCGACTGAGCCCCAAGTCTGGGTCAAGACAAGGTAGCCGGCGGACCACGTAAGATTTAGTGTGGTCGACGCAGGAGGGACCAAATCCCATTACAGCGTCCAAACTTTGAATCCATTACTACTCTGTAGCAGCAAGGTGTGGTTTTCCGAACCTTGAACGAGTTACGGCACGGCTTCAAACTTCCAGAGTTGAACCCATATCAGTGCCACTGGCAGTCGAGGTCTGGAAGGGCCACCGTAGAATACGGCGTACGCTTCGGTGGTACGCCTTGGTAAGGCGGTAATGACTCTGAGTCTGACTGTGACTCGGCTTAGTTCAGTGCGAACCGTGAGCCTGGTCACCAGGTTGGTGCTGCTCGGAGCCGCACCTGAGGGAGGCTCCGGGCCGAGCACAACAGGTTGTAGCACAACCGGTGCGCGTCAGCTCTGCATCGCCGTGCACTGCACGGTCATCCGGCTCGGCGTTCAGGAGGAGGTGACCCGCTTGGCAGGCAGCACCGCTGCGCAGTGTACTCTTCGGAGTACTCTGCACCGTGCAATGCGCCAGTCATGTGCTTGCCGGACTCTCGGTTTCGCGTTCTCATCATGGCATCAAATTTGACGGTGAAATCAGCCCCCAGCCTGAGTCCAAGATAGGTTGCTTGCTATGCAACAAGTTGCATTGCAAGTTGCTACAAGTAATCGATGAACACGGAAATTTTCTACAAACCGGTGCACGGGTCGGTGCAAATCCTGTGCAACGGGTTTGCGGACATGATCATGTCGCTCAAAATCGCCGGCGATTGAATCGGTCTGGACAGGGCTGGTCCATAGCTGTCAGCCACAAGGTTGCCACATTGTGGCCCCATTTAGCCACAAAGTAGCCACAAACCTTGTGGCTACCTTTGTGGCTAATTATGCAAAATTTTGGTATCACGGAAAACCGCGTGGAACTAGCTTTTTCGGCCAGAAAATGCATCTGAAAAACATTTTCTGATGATTTTGACAGGTTTTTGGGCCAGCATTTTGGTGAGCTGCTTCACCCTGGGCTCGGCATCCTGGTTGCGCACCCTGGGGTACCATTGGTAAACGGATTACTAAAACTCTACTGCTACTAAAGTAGTAGTAGGCATTATGCACACAGAATCGTGCATAATTCAGGTTAGCGAGAGTGACAGACCCGTTCTACTTGCACAGCGCTTACCATTTCTGTCCTAAAACCCTCTGAGAGGGCCTCTCAGGGTCATTTCCCATTATAGTACACACTTTCTTAGAGTTACCCATTATAGTACATACCTCTTAGAGTTACCCAAGATAGTACATGTTTCCTTAGAGTTGCCCATTATAGTACATGTTTCCTTAGAGTTGCCCATTATAGTACACACACTTGAAACTCCTGGAAGGCCCCCAGAAATGCAAGAAAAATGCACAGAAACCGTAGTTTTTGCTTTTTCTTCGTTTTTTTTAGAGACCCCCTTTCCCAGCCGTGGCCCAGGCACGGGCTGCTGGTTGGGTGAAATACCAAAAGAGTACGGTTTCCTGACTCGGACCTGAGTTTGTGCCCAAAACTTGAGTTCCAAACTTGGGTCCCAAACTTGGGTCCCAAACTTGGGTCCCAAACTTGGGTCCCAAACTTGGGTCCCAAACTTGGGTCCCAAACTTGGGTCCCAAACTTGGGTCCCAAACTTGGGTCCCAAACTTGGGTCCCAAACTTGGGTCCCAAACTTGGGTCCCAAACTTGGGTCCCAAACTTGGGTCCCAAACTTGGGTCCCAAACTTGGGTCCCAAACTTGGGTCCCAAACTTGGGTCCCAAACTTGGGTCCCAAACTTGGGTCCCAAACTTGGGTCCCAAACTTGGGTCCCAAACTTGGGTCCCAAACTTGGGTCCCAAACTTGGGTCCCAAACTTGGGTCCCAAACTTGGGTCCCAAACTTGGGTCCCAAACTTGGGTCCCAAACTTGGGTCCCAAACTTGGGTCCCAAACTTGGGTCCCAAACTTGGGTCCCAAACTTGGGTCCCAAACTTGGGTCCCAAACTTGGGTCCCAAACTTGGGTCCCAAACTTGGGTCCCAAACTTGGGTCCCAAACTTGGGTCCCAAACTTGGGTCCCAAACTTGGGTCCCAAACTTGGGTCCCAAACTTGGGTCCCAAACTTGGGTCCCAAACTTGGGTCCCAAACTTGGGTCCCAAACTTGGGTCCCAAACTTGGGTCCCAAACTTGGGTCCCAAACTTGGGTCCCAAACTTGGGTCCCAAACTTGGGTCCCAAACTTGGGTCCCAAACTTGGGTCCCAAACTTGGGTCCCAAACTTGGGTCCAAACTTGGGTCCCAAACTTGGGTCCAAAACTTGGGTCCCAAACTTGGGTCCCAAACTTGGGTCCCAAACTTGGGTCCCAAACTTGGGTCCCAAACTTGGGTCCCAAACTTGGGTCCCAAACTTGGGTCCCAAACTTGGGTCCCAAACTTGGGTCCCAAACTTGGGTCCCAAACTTGGGTCCCAAACTTGGGTCCCAAACTTGGGTCCCAAACTTGGGTCCCAAACTTGGGTCCCAAACTTGGGTCCCAAACTTGGGTCCCAAACTTGGGTCCCAAACTTGGGTCCCAAACTTGGGTCCCAAACTTGGGTCCCAAACTTGGGTCCCAAACTTGGGTCCCAAACTTGGGTCCCAAACTTGGGTCCCAAACTTGGGTCCCAAACTTGGGTCCCAAACTTGGGTCCCAAACTTGGGTCCCAAACTTGGGTCCAAACTTGGGTCCCAAACTTGGGTCCCAAACTTGGGTCCCAAACTTGGGTCCCAAACTTGGGTCCCAAACTTGGGTCCCAAACTTGGGTCCCAAACTTGGGTCCCAAACTTGGGTCCCAAACTTGGGTCCCAAACTTGGGTCCCAAACTTGGGTCCCAAACTTGGGTCCCAAACTTGGGTCCCAAACTTGGGTCCCAAACTTGGGTCCCAAACTTGGGTCCCAAACTTGGGTCCCAAACTTGGGTCCCAAACTTGGGTCCCAAACTTGGGTCCCAAACTTGGGTCCCAAACTTGGGTCCCAAACTTGGGTCCCAAACTTGGGTCCCAAACTTGGGTCCCAAACTTGGGTCCCAAACTTGGGTCCCAAACTTGGGTCCCAAACTTGGGTCCCAAACTTGGGTCCCAAACTTGGGTCCCAAACTTGGGTCCCAAACTTGGGTCCCAAACTTGGGTCCCAAACTTGGGTCCCAAACTTGGGTCCCAAACTTGGGTCCCAAACTTGGGTCCCAAACTTGGGTCCCAAACTTGGGTCCCAAACTTGGGTCCCAAACTTGGGTCCCAAACTTGGGTCCCAAACTTGGGTCCCAAACTTGGGTCCCAAACTTGGGTCCCAAACTTGGGTCCCAAACTTGGGTCCCAAACTTGGGTCCCAAACTTGGGTCCCAAACTTGGGTCCCAAACTTGGGTCCCAAACTTGGGTCCCAAACTTGGGTCCCAAACTTGGGTCCCAAACTTGGGTCCCAAACTTGGGTCCCAAACTTGGGTCCCAAACTTGGGTCCCAAACTTGGGTCCCAAACTTGGGTCCCAAACTTGGGTCCCAAACTTGGGTCCCAAACTTGGGTCCCAAACTTGGGTCCCAAACTTGGGTCCCAAACTTGGGTCCCAAACTTGGGTCCCAAACTTGGGTCCCAAACTTGGGTCCCAAACTTGGGTCCCAAACTTGGGTCCCAAACTTGGGTCCCAAACTTGGGTCCCAAACTTGGGTCCCAAACTTGGGTCCCAAACTTGGGTCCAAACTTGGGTCCCAAACTTGGGTCCCAAACTTGGGTCCCAAACTTGGGTCCCAAACTTGGGTCCCAAACTTGGGTCCCAAACTTGGGTCCCAAACTTGGGTCCCAAACTTGGGTCCCAAACTTGGGTCCCAAACTTGGGTCCCAAACTTGGGTCCCAAACTTGGGTCCCAAACTTGGGTCCCAAACTTGGGTCCCAAACTTGGGTCCCAAACTTGGGTCCCAAACTTGGGTCCCAAACTTGGGTCCCAAACTTGGGTCCCAAACTTGGGTCCCAAACTTGGGTCCCAAACTTGGGTCCCAAACTTGGGTCCCAAACTTGGGTCCCAAACTTGGGTCCCAAACTTGGGTCCCAAACTTGGGTCCCAAACTTGGGTCCCAAACTTGGGTCCCAAACTTGGGTCCAAACTTGGGTCCCAAACTTGGGTCCCAAACTTGGGTCCCAAACTTTGGGTCCCAAACTGGGTCCCAAACTTGGGTCCAAACTTGGGTCCCAAACTTGGGTCCCAAACTTGGGTCCCAAACTTGGGTCCCAAACTTGGGTCCCAACTTGGGTCCCAAACTTGGGTCCCAAACTTGGGTCCCAAACTTGGGTCCCAAACTTGGGTCCCAAACTTGGGTCCCAAACTTGGGTCCCAAACTTGGGTCCCAAACTTGGGTCCCAAACTTGGTCCCAAACTTGGGTCCAAACTTGGGTCCCAAACTTGGGTCCCAAACTTGGGTCCCAACTTGGGTCCCAAAACTTGGGGTCCCAAAACTTGGGTCCCCAAACTTGGGTCCCAAACTTGGGTCCCAAACTTGGGTCCCAAACTTGGGTCCCAAACTTGGGTCCCAAACTTGGGTCCCAAACTTGGGTCCCAAACTTGGGGTCCCAAACTTGGGTCCCAAACTTGGGTCCCAAACTTGGGTCCCAAACTTGGGTCCCAAACTTGGGTCCCAAACTTGGGTCCCAAACTTGGGTCCCAAACTTGGGTCCCAAACTTGGGTCCCAAACTTGGGTCCCAAACTTGGGTCCCAAACTTGGGTCCCAAACTTGGGTCCCAAACTTGGGTCCCAAACTTGGGTCCCAAACTTGGGTCCCAAACTTGGGTCCCAAACTTGGGTCCCAAACTTGGGTCCCAAACTTGGGTCCCAAACTTGGGTCCCAAACTTGGGTCCCAAACTTGGGTCCCAAACTTGGGTCCCAAACTTGGGTCCCAAACTTGGGTCCCAAACTTGGGGTCCCAAACTTGGGTCCCAAACTTGGGTCCCAAACTTGGGTCCCAAACTTGGGTCCCAAACTTGGGTCCCAAACTTGGGTCCCAAACTTGGGTCCCAAACTTGGGTCCCAAACTTGGGTCCCAAACTTGGGGTCCCAAACTTGGGTCCCAAACTTGGGTCCCAAACTTGGGTCCCAAACTTGGTCCCAAACTTGGGTCCAAACTTGGGTCCCAAACTTGGGTCCCAAACTTGGGTCCCAAACTTGGGTCCCAAACTTGGGTCCCAAACTTGGGTCCCAAACTTGGGTCCCAAACTTGGGTCCCAAACTTGGGTCCCAAACTTGGGTCCCAAACTTGGGTCCCAAACTTGGGTCCCAAACTTGGGTCCCAAACTTGGGTCCCAAACTTGGGTCCCAAACTTGGGTCCCAAACTTGGGTCCCAAACTTGGGTCCCAAACTTGGGTCCAAACTTGGGTCCCAAACTTGGGTCCCAAACTTGGGTCCCAAACTTGGGTCCCAAACTTGGGTCCCAAACTTGGGTCCCAAACTTGGGTCCCAAACTTGGGTCCCAAACTTGGGTCCCAAACTTGGGTCCCAAACTTGGGTCCCAAACTTGGGTCCCAAACTTGGGTCCCAAACTTGGGTCCCAAACTTGGGTCCCAAAACTTGGGTCCCAAACTTGGGTCCCAAACTTGGGTCCCAAACGGGTCCCAAACTTGGGTCCCAAACTTGGGTCCCAAACTTGGGTCCCAAACTTGGGTCCCAAACTTGGGTCCCAAACTTGGGTCCCAAACTTGGGTCCCAAACTTGGGTCCCAAACTTGGGTCCCAAACTTGGGTCCCAAACTTGGGTCCCAAACTTGGGTCCCAAACTTGGGTCCCAAACTTGGGTCCCAAACTTGGGTCCCAAACTTGGGTCCCAAACTTGGGTCCCAAACTTGGGTCCCAAACTTGGGTCCCAAACTTGGGTCCCAAACTTGGGTCCCAAACTTGGGTCCCAAACTTGGGTCCCAAACTTGGGTCCCAAACTTGGGTCCCAAACTTGGGTCCCAAACTTGGGTCCAAACTTGGGTCCCAAACTTGGGTCCCAAACTTGGGTCCCAAACTTGGGTCCCAAACTTGGGTCCCAAACTTGGGTCCCAAACTTGGGTCCCAAACTTGGGTCCCAAACTTGGGTCCCAAACTTGGGTCCCAACTTGGGTCCCAAACTTGGGTCCCAAACTTGGGTCCCAAACTTGGGTCCCAAACTTGGGTCCCAAACTTGGGTCCCAAACTTGGGTCCCAAACTTGGGTCCCAAACTTGGGTCCCAAACTTGGGTCCCAAACTTGGGTCCCAAACTTGGTCCCAAACTTGGGTCCCAAACTTGGGTCCCAAACTTGGGTCCCAAACTTGGGTCCCAAACTTGGGTCCCAAACTTGGGTCCCAAACTTGGGTCCCAAACTTGGGTCCCAAACTTGGGTCCCAAACTTGGGTCCCAAACTTGGTCCCAAACTTGGGTCCCAAACTTGGGTCCCAAACTTGGGTCCCAAACTTGGGTCCCAAACTTGGGTCCCAAACTTGGGTCCCAAACTTGGGTCCCAAACTTGGGTCCCAAACTTGGGTCCCAAACTTGGGTCCCAAACTTGGGTCCCAAACTTGGGTCCCAAACTTGGGTCCCAAACTTGGGTCCCAAACTTGGGTCCCAAACTTGGGTCCCAAACTTGGGTCCCAAACTTGGGTCCCAAACTTGGGTCCCAAACTTGGGTCCCAAACTTGGGTCCCAAACTTGGGTCCCAAACTTGGGTCCCAAACTTGGGTCCCAAACTTGGGTCCCAAACTTGGGTCCCAAACTTGGGTCCCAAACTTGGGTCCCAAACTTGGGTCCCAAACTTGGGTCCCAAACTTGGGTCCCAAACTTGGGTCCCAAACTTGGGTCCCAAACTTGGGTCCCAAACTTGGGTCCCAAACTTGGGTCCCAAACTTGGGTCCCAAACTTGGGTCCCAAACTTGGGTCCAAACTTGGGTCCCAAACTTGGGTCCCAAACTTGGGTCCCAAACTTGGGTCCCAAACTTGGGTCCCAAACTTGGGTCCCAAACTTGGGTCCCAAACTTGGTCCCCAAACTTGGGTCCCAAACTTGGGGTCCCAAACTTGGGTCCCAAACTTGGGTCCCAAACTTGGGTCCCAAACTTGGGTCCCCAAACTTGGGTCCCAAACTTGGGTCCCAAACTTGGGTCCCAAACTTGGGTCCCAAACTTGGGTCCCAAACTTGGGTCCCAAACTTGGGTCCCAAACTTGGGTCCCAAACTTGGGTCCCAAACTTGGGTCCCAAACTTGGGTCCCAAACTTGGGTCCCAAACTTGGTCCCAAACTTGGGTCCCAAACTTGGGTCCCAAACTTGGGTCCCAAACTTGGGTCCCAAACTTGGGTCCCAAACTTGGGTCCAAACTTGGGTCCCAAACTTGGGTCCCAAACTTGGGTCCCAAACTTGGGTCCCAAACTTGGGTCCCAAATGGGTCCCAAACTTGGGTCCCAAACTTGGGTCCCAAACTTGGGTCCCAAACTTGGGTCCCAAACTTGGGTCCCAAACTTGGGTCCCAAACTTGGGTCCCAAACTTGGGTCCCAAACTTGGGTCCCAAACTTGGGTCCCAAACTTGGGTCCCAAACTTGGGTCCCAAACTTGGGTCCCAAACTTGGGTCCCAAACTTGGGTCCCAAACTTGGGTCCCAAACTTGGGTCCCAAACTTGGGTCCCAAACTTGGGTCCCAAACTTGGGTCCCAAACTTGGGTCCCAAACTTGGGTCCCAAACTTGGGTCCCAAACTTGGGTCCCAAACTTGGGTCCCAAACTTGGGTCCCAAACTTGGGTCCCAAACTTGGGTCCCAAACTTGGGTCCCAAACTTGGGTCCCAAACTTGGGTCCCAAACTTGGGTCCCAAACTTGGGTCCCAAACTTGGGTCCCAAACTTGGGTCCCAAACTTGGGTCCCAAACTTGGGTCCCAAACTTGGGTCCCAAACTTGGTCCCAAACTTGGGTCCCAAACTTTGGGTCCCAAACTTGGGTCCCAAACTTGGGTCCCAAACTTGGGTCCCAAACTTGGGTCCCAAACTTGGGTCCCAAACTTGGGTCCCAAACTTGGGTCCCAAACTTGGGTCCCAAACTTGGGTCCCAAACTTGGGTCCCAAACTTGTCCCAAACTTGGGTCCCAAACTTGGGTCCCAAACTTGGGTCCCAAAACTTGGGTCCCAAACTTGGGTCCCAAACTTGGGTCCCAAACTTGGGTCCCAAACTTGGGTCCCAAACTTGGGTCCCAAACTTGGGTCCCAAACTTGGGTCCCAAACTTGGGTCCCAAACTTGGGTCCCAAACTTGGGTCCCAAACTTGGGTCCCAAACTTGGGTTCCCCAAACTTGGGTCCCAAACTTGGGTCCCAAAACTTGGGTCCCAAACTTGGGTCCCAAACTTTGGGTCCCAAACTTGGGTCCCAAACTTGGGTCCCAACTTGGGTCCCAAACTTGGGTCCCAAACTTGGGTCCCAAACTTGGGTCCCAAACTTGGGTCCCAAACTTGGGTCCCAAACTTGGGTCCCAAACTTGGGTCCCAAACTTGGGTCCCAAACTTGGGTCCCAAACTTGGGTCCCAAACTTGGTCCCAAACTTGGGTCCCAAACTTGGGTCCCAAACTTGGGTCCCAAACTTGGGTCCCAAACTTGGGTCCCCAAACTTGGGTCCAAACTTGGGTCCCAAACTTGGGTCCCAACTTGGGTCCCAAACTTGGGTCCCAAACTTGGGTCCCAAACTTGGTCCCAAACTTGGGTCCCAAACTTGGGTCCCAAACTTGGGTCCCAAACTTGGGTCCCAAACTTGGGTCCCAAACTTGGGTCCCAAACTTGGGTCCCAAACTTGGGTCCCAAACTTGGGTCCCAAACTTGGGTCCCAAACTTGGGTCCCAAACTTGGGTCCCAACTTGGGTCCCAAACTTGGGTCCCAAACTTGGGTCCCAAACTTGGGTCCCAAACTTGGGTCCCAAACTTGGGTCCCAAACTTGGGTCCCAAACTTGGGTCCCAAACTTGGTCCCAAACTTGGGTCCAAAACTGGTCCCAAACTTGGGTCCCAAACTTGGGTCCCAAACTTGGGTCCCAAACTTGGGTCCCAACTTGGGTCCCAAACTTGGGTCCCAAACTTGGGTCCCAAACTTGGGTCCCAAACTTGGGTCCCAAACTTGGGTCCCAAACTTGGGTCCCAAACTTGGGTCCCAAACTTGGGTCCCAAACTTGGGTCCCAAACTTGGGTCCCAAACTTGGGTCCCAAACTTGGGTCCCAAACTTGGGTCCCAACTTGGGTCCCAAACTTGGGTCCCAAACTTGGGTCCCAAACTTGGGTCCCAAACTTGGGTCCCAAACTTGGGTCCCAAACTTGGGTCCCAAACTTGGGTCCCAAACTTGGGTCCCAAACTGGGTCCCAAAACTTGGGTCCCAAACTTGGGTCCCAAACTTGGGTCCCAAACTTGGGTCCCAAACTTGGGTCCCAAACTTGGGTCCCAAACTTGGGTCCCAAACTTGGGTCCCAAACTTGGGTCCCAAACTTGGGTCCCAAACTTGGGTCCAAACTTGGGGTCCCAAACTTGGGTCCCAACTTGGGTCCCAAACTTGGGTCCCAAACTTGGGTCCCAAACTTGGGTCCCAAACTTGGGTCCCAAACTTGGGTCCCAAACTTGGGTCCCAAACTTGGGTCCCAAACTTGGGTCCCAAACTTGGGTCCCAAACTTGGGTCCCAAACTTGGGTCTCAAACTTGGGTCTCAACGCGGTATGCACCGAGGAAAACCCGGCTGAGGGGAATTGATGCCTGTTGTGTTTCAGTTTTTGATCGGCATGGCAGCAAACCTTGCCATTTTGGTCCTTGATTCGATGAGAGTCTGGATTTGCTAACCGAACCTGGTTCTGCAGAAACTTGGACACAACTTGGACTCAAAACTTGGACCCGCACTCAAGTTAGAACAAAGTACTCTTTTGGGCACAAACAGGAAAAGGTGCTGTTTTGGGCACAAACTCGGGAAACGTACTGTTTTGGACCTTATTCCAGCCTCGTTTTGCCCGGGCTTCGTTCCGCCCCACAGGACAGAACAGAACAGGATAAGAGACCGTACCAGAGCAAAACGTACTATCATGGACAACTCTAAGGAAACATGTACTATCTTGATCAACTCTAAGGAAAGATGTACTATCTTGATCAACTCTAAGGAAAGATGTACTATCTTGATCAACTCTAAGGAAACATGTACTATCTTGATCAACTCTAAGAAAAACCGTACTATCTTGGGATGTACTATAATGGGCAACTCTAAGGAAACATGTACTATCTTGATCAACTCTAAGAGGTATGTACTATAATGGGTAACTCTAAGGAAACATGTACTATCTTGATCAACTCTAAGAAAAACCGTACTATCTTGGGTATTGACTCGGCCTCTCAACCAGCGACCGGCGCTCTCCGAGCCTCTTCAATGACCCCAGAGGAGGAGTGGGAGAGAGCGGCAACAATACCGCCGCAGCCAATCAGATTTGAATGATGCTAGAAAGCTGCAAAGAAAAGTGTCAGCCGTCTGATAATAGTCAGGAGCTGGCGGATGGTGACTGAGCTTGAGCTCCCTGCCGCGGGCCTGCGGCTCGTGCTGCCCGGCAGGCTGGGACCGGTATTGTCGGAAAGTCAGCCACCAGAAGCCATTTCCCTTGTGCCCTGGCTGGGGTGCTACAGGAGCCCGCGAGGAATTTCCAAGACGTGTGAGAGATTGCCCCCGCTACTTTTCTCGGATACTTTTTCATGGCTCCTTCTTGAACTCTTTCGTACATTGATTGCAACAAGTGTAACAGTGCCACTCAGTAACAGCTGTTGGGTACAGGGAGTCAGTCACACTGTCAGTGTGCTCCTGCTGTACTATGCCTGCTGCCGTGTAGTTGCGCTCAACGGCCGGCAAGCAAGCAAACTCGCTGGTGACGGGGTAGCTTGCACACCGAGCAGAAGAGCCGTCGTAATTGTGAAATGCTCTGCCGTTTGCTGGGTCGTTGCTGTCCTCCTGCGTATCCCAGAATATCAGCGTGCTTTGTCGTCGTTACTAGTAACCTTAGACCACGGTTGTCACCAACTGCGTGGTTTGGTCCTTTGGCAGGAAAAGTTGGAGACTATGAACCCCGCAACTGAACGGGTTTGCGGACAAGAGACCCTTTGAACTAAATTGATTCCTTGCCTGCTCCAAAACCTGTCAACAGAAGCATTGGCAGGTTCGTACTGACTGCTGTCTGAACTATCAACTTCGCTTTCGACGGGTTCGTCTTCCTCCGGTGCACTCTCCGACTCAAAATGTACTAGAATTATGGCATTGGCATTAGTTTTGCGACCGTGTTGGCACGATGCGGCAGTTTGTTGTTGTTTTCTGAACTTTTCAAGCCTTGAATTGCTTCGGTGTTGTACGAAATTACTGATAGAGTTGCCAACGTTCTCGCTGACTCGAGGATAGGGGGCGAAGCAGCTTATCCAGATTCTGGCTCAAAAACCTGTCAAAATCGTCAGAAATTGTGTTTCAGATGCATTTTCTGGCCGAAAAAGCTAGTTCCACGCGGTTTTCCGTGGTACCAAAATTTTGCATAATTAGCCACAAAGGTAGCCACAAGGTTTGTGGCTACTTTGTGGCTCCCAATTAGCCACTAGTGGCTATCTTGTGGCTGACAGCTATGGCTGGTCGCCACACGGTTGCCAGTGTGGGCCTGATCCTGGCTCCTGGAAGCCGGTTCACAGTACCAGACCTTTTTCGACGACTTCTTGCTCGAGATCAGCTCCGATGAAGAGATCTGTGGATAATAGACCCGGGGGCCAAAGAGTTGGTACGTGGTTCGAGCCAGGGACCGGGGGTATACGGTTCAATAGTAATTAGCCCCCCCCAGTAGTAGCATTACGGTACTAGCATAACGGGAACGACTTTTTCCGACCTTTCGGTTCGACTTTTCGGTCCGACTTTTCGGGTCCGACTTTTTGGCCGCCGACTTTTTCCGACTTTTCGGTCCGTCTTTTCGGTACTTTTCGGTCCGACTTTTCGGGTCCGACTTTTCGGTCCGACTTTTCGGCCGACTTTTCGGCCGACTTTTCGGTCCGACTTTTTTTAGGCCGCCCGACTTTTCGGTCCGACCTTTCCGCCCGACTTTTTGGCCAACTTTTTCCGACTTTTCGGTCCGACTTTTCGGTTCGTCTTTTAGGCCGCCGACTTTTCGGTCCGACTTTTACGTTTTCCGACTTTCGGTCCGAGTCCGACCGACTTTTTTGCTTGCAAAACATTCGGACGGAAAAGTCGCGACAGAAAAAAAGGGCTCGGCCGGGAATTGAACCCGGGACCTCTCGCACCCTGAGCGAGAATCATGCCACTAGACCACCGAGCCTCTGATTCTCAAAAAAAAAAATTCTTCCGGTAGGGTGGCTGCAGCCGCCCGGCCGTACCTGTTCGGGGCGAGGCTCGTCCCGTTGGTTAAGAAGTCCGGCGGCATCAGGCCCATTGCATGTGGGGAGATCCTGCGCCGGGTGGCCGGCAAGGTCCTCGCATCCGACCGGGCAATCAAGGACCTGGGGGCGAACGTCCTCCTGCGGAGTGGGCAAGTCGGTGTCAGTGTCAAGGCGGGGGCCGACGCAGGCGTGCACGCCATCCGCAGGGTTGCGGCCCTGTACCGCGACAGAGACGTGACCGACAGGGGCATACTGCAGATCGACTTCGCCAACGCTTTCAATATGCTGCGGCGGGAAGCGATCATCCGCAGTGTCAACCGACACGCCCCCCAACTGTTGGGGTACGCGTTGGCAGCGTACGAGAAACACTCCGCGCTAGTGGTGGGCGACCGGAGGATCTCCTCCGAGTGTGGAGTCCAACAAGGGGACCCCTTGGGGCCGCTGCTTTTCAGCCTCGCCTTGCACGATGTCGTTGTTCCGCCGAGCCCCGAGGATCAGCTGCCCGTCCCCGCGGCTTCGTCGCAGGCGCCCGCCGATCCTGCCCCCGCGACGCAAGCACGGGACTCCGGTCAGCCGGAGCCTCCTGGCGCCATCGAGGGCCAGCCCACCCCTCTAGTGCCGGCGCAGGCCCCAGGCTCGGGGGACCCAGCAGCGTCGCCGCCACCGGCAGGATCCTCGGCAACCCGGGGCGCCCCTGAGGGGGCGCTGAGCCAGGCGGAGCTTGACCTTCTGTCGTTCTTCCTCGATGACGGGGCGGCTGGGGGGGAGCTCGACTCCCTCGGCCGCTGGCTGCGGGACTTCGAAGACAGGGCGACAGCGGTCGGGCTCAGCCTGAATCGGGGGAAGTGCAGGCTGTCCGTCGCCCCCGGCGCCACAATCCCCGAGGCCCTGCAAGGCATCGAGACTTGTCCGCTAGACGAGATTCAGCACCTTGGCGTCCCCTGCGGTTCCCCCGAGAAGATGCGTGTCTTCGTCGATGAAGCGGTCAAAGGCGCCGAGAGGAAGATGCGGATGATAGCCTCCCTCCCGGATGCGCATGTGGCTCTGACTCTGCTGAAGTTCTGCGCCGGCTTCGTCAGCGTCGTCCACCTCATGCGCGCTGTGGGGGCCGTCTTCGACTTCGCTTGCATCGATCAGGCCACGCAGTCTTGCTTGGCGACGATCACGGGTATCGAGACGGACGCCTCCGCCTGGGCCCTGGCTTCCCTTCCCGTCAGGCTAGGCGGCCTGGGTCTGCACTCCTGTGCAGACACAGCGGCGATCGCGCATATCGCGGCCACCTTTGACGGCGAGGCTTGCCTTCCATCCCTGGTGACCCCCTACGTGCTGCCGCACGCCATGCTTCTGGACGAGGACGACACTTTCCTAGCGTCCCTCGATGACCCGCGCCTTGCACCCTTCGAAACCGTTTTGGAGAAGATCCAGAACGCTCTGCAGGCACGGGATAACTACGGGGGACGTGGACAGAAAGTGTGGTCCGCGACGGTTCATGACGAGCGGCGCAAGGCCCTCATCATCTCGATGACTGAGGAGCTGGGCAGGTCAGGCCAGCTCCAAGGGTCGGCGCTGGCCCTGAAGCAGGTCCAAGTCCGGGCGCGGATCCAAAGCTGCTCCGGCCAACATGCGTCCGCGTGGCTTTACGGCAACGCGGAGGCAGACCCCAAGCTGTGGCTATCCCCCGCGGAGCTCGCGGTGGCCATCCGGCTCCGGCTGGGGCTGCCCATCGCCCCCATGCCGAGCATCTGTCGCCTTTGCGGGACAGGCTCGGCTGACGTTGACGGAGTGCATGCGCGGAGCTGCTTCTCCGGCGGCCGCCGGACGAGAATGCACAATGCACTCCGCGACGTCATCGCTGACTTCGCCCGCCGTGGCTTGCTGGCCCCGGCGGTCGAGCGCCCCGTGTTTTCGAACACGGAGCGGAAGCGCCCGGACATCAGCTATGTCCGGGACGGCACCACCGTTGTGTTAGATGTCGCCGTCACCTTCCCCCTGCAGCCATCGAATCCCCAGTACGCTAAGAGGGCAGCGGAGAAGCCAGGGGGGGCGGCGACAGCCTACGCAACAGCTGTCAAAGAAGGCAAGTACCGCGGCATAATAGACAACGAGCCAAACCCTCGGGAATGGCTCGCTGTCCCGCTGGTCGTGGACACCTTCGGAGCGTGGTGTCCTGGAGCACTCACGGAGTTGCGGCAAATAGCCCGCAAAAGCGCCCTCCGTGAAGACCGGACCGCTTCGGCCGCCTGCCAGGACTTCTTCCACCAATTGAGCTTTCAGGTAGCCCAAGGGGTGGCAAGAATAGTCATTGCATCTGGTGGGGCGCGACCGGACGAAGCGGTCCACCCTGTTGCAGGGGGTAGTGTCACTGCATCGCGGGTTTTTTTACCTGGTCGGACCTGCTCGCTAGCAGGCCAGCCCAGGTCGCAGTGAGACTGGCGTTCACTGTGTGCTGAAGAAGCATTTTTTTGGGCTCCCGCTCCGGAAGCAACCGGATACCGGTAGCCCCGCTGTACCAACATGGCTTGTACAGTGTCCCGCGCTCCAAAAAAAAAAAACTCTTTTTTTTTTTGGGAGCGCGGGACACTGTACTCGACATGTTAGTACAGCGGGGCTGCCGGTATCCGGTTGCTTCCGGAGCGGGAGCCCAAAAAAATGCTTCTTCAGCACACAGTGAACGCCAGTCTCACTGCGACCTGGGCTGGCCTGCTAGCAAGCAGGTCCGACCAGGTAAAAAAACCCGCGATGCAGTGACACTACCCCCTGCACCAGGGTGGACCGCTTCGTCCGGTCGCGCCCCGCCAGATGAAATGACTATTCTTGCCACCCCCTGGGCTACTTGAAAGCTCAATTGGTGGAAGAAGTCCTGGCAGGCGGCCGAAGCGGTCCGGTCTTCACGGAGGGCGCTTTTGCGAGCTATTTGCCGCAACTCCGTGAGTGCTCCAGGACACCACGCTCCGAAGGTGTCCACGACTAGCGGGACAGCGAGCCATTCCCGAGGGTTTGGCTCGTTGTCTATTATGCCGCGGTACTTACCTTCTTTAACAGCTGTTGCGTAGGCTGTCGCCGCCCCCCCTGGCTTCTCCGCCGCCCGCTTAGCGTACTGGGGGTTCGAAGGCTGCAGGGGGAAGGTGACGGCGACGTCCAGCACAACGGTGGTGCCGTCCCGGACATAGCTGATGTCCGGGCGCTTCCGCTCCGTGTTCGAAAACACGGGGCGCTCGACCGCCGGGGCCAGCAAGCCACGGCGGGCGAAGTCAGCGATGACATCGCGGAGTGCGTTGTGCATTCTCGTCCGGCGCCCGCCGGAGAAGCAACTTCGCGCATGCACTCCGTCGACGTCTGCCGAGCCTGTCCCGCAGAGGCGACAGATGCTCGGCATGGGGGCGATGGGCAGCCCCAGCCGAAGCCGGATGGCCACTGCGAGCTCCGCGGGAGAAAGCCACAGCCTGGGGTCCGCCTCCGCGTTGCCATAAAGCCAAGCGGACGCATGTTGGCGGAGCAGCTTTGGATCCCGCGCCCGGACTTGGACCTGCTTCAGAGCCAGCGCCGACCCCATAGCTGTCAGCCACAAGATAGCCACTAGTGGCTAATTGGGAGCCACAAAGTAGCCACAAACCTTGTGGCTACCTTTGTGGCTAATTATGCAAAATTTTGGTACCCAGGAAAACCACGTGAAACTAGCTTTTCCGGCCAGAAATGCATCTAAAACACAATTTCTGACGATTTTGACAGGTTTTTGAGCCAGAATTTGGATAAGCTGCTTCGCCCTGGCCTCGGTATCCTCAGCCGCGAGTCAGCGGCAACGTTGGCAACTCTATCAGTAATTTCGTACAACACCGAAGCAATTCAAGGCTTGAAAAGTTCAGAAAACAACAACAAACTGCTGCATCGTGCCAACACGGTCGCAAAACTAGTGCTAATGCCATAATTCTAGTACATTTTGAGTCTGAGAGTGCACCGGAGGAAGACGAACCCGTCGAAAGCGAAGTTGATAGTTCAGACAGCAGTCAGTACGAAGCCGCCAATGCTTCTGTTGACAGGTTTTGGAGCAGACAAGGAATCAATTTAGTTCAAAGGGTCTCTTGTCCGCAAACCCGTTTCAGTTGCGGGGTTCATGTCTCCAACTTTTCCTGCCAAAGGACCAAACCACGCAGGTGGTGACAACTGTGGTCTAAGGTTACTAGTAACGACGACAAAGCACGCTGATATTCGGGGATACGCAGGAGGGCAGCAACGACCCAGCAAACGGCAGAGCATTTCACAATTACGACAGCTCTTCTACTCGGTGTGCAAGCTACCCCGTCACCAGCGAGTTTGCTTGCTTGCTTGCAAAGTGCGCAGTGCGCGGCCGTTGAGCGCAACTACACGGCAGCAGGCATAGTACTGCAGGAGCACACTGACAGTGTGACTGACTCCCTGTACCCAACAGCTGTCACTGAGTGGCACTGTTACACTTGTTGCAATCAATGTCCGAAAGAGTTCAAGAAGGAGCCAAGAAAAGTATCCGAGAAAAGTAGCGGGGGCAATCTCTCACACGTCTTGGAAATTCCTCGCGGGCTCCTGTAGCACCCCAGCCAGGGCACAAGGGAAATGGCTTCTGGTGGCTGACTTGCCGACAATACCAGTCCCAGCCTGCCGGGCAGCACGGGCCGCAGGCCCGCGGCAGGGAGCTCAAGCTCAGTCACCATCCGCCAGCTCCTGACTATTATCAGACGGCTGACACTTTTCTTTGCTAGCATCATTCAAATCTGATTGGCTGCGGCGGTACTTGCCGCTCTCTCCCACTCCTCCTCTGGGGTCAGTCAAGAGGCTCGGAGAGCGCCGGTCGCTGGTTGAGAGGCCCTCTCAGAGGGTTTTAGGATAGAAATGGTAAGCGCTTTGCAAGTAGAACGGGTCTGTCACTCTCGCCAACCTGAATTATGCACGATTCTGTGTGCATAATGCCTACTACTACTTTAGTAGCAGTAGAGTTTTAGTAAACCGTTTACCAATGGAACCCTAGGGTGCGCAACCAGGAGCCGAGCTCAGGGTGAAGCAGCTCACCAAAA